>BSBM01000374.1:5567500-5972500 GCA_027924585.1 Larix kaempferi | reverse complement strand
GATGAGGATGAGGAAGAGGGTGATGACGATGATGATGATGATGAAGGCGATGACGATGATGATGAAGATGGTGATGATGATGATGATGATGATGAAGATGATGAGGATGATGATGATGATGAGGATAGTGATAATGACGATGAAGATGATGATGATGATGATGATGATGATGATGATGATGATGATGATGATGATGATGATGATGATGATGATGAAAATGAAGTTGATGATGAAGATGAAGTTGATGATGATGAACACCACGAAGATGGTCATGACGACGACGATGATGATGATGATGAAGACGACAACGACGACGATGACAATGATGATGATTAAAATGATGATGATGAAGATGATGAAGATGATGAGGATGATGATGATGATGATGATGACGACGAATATGATGATGATGTTGAAGATGAAGTGATGATGATGAATACCATGAAAAGGATGGTGATGACAACCACAACGATGATGATGAAGATGATGATGATGATGATGATGATGTTGATCAAGAAGAAGATGGTGATGATGAAGATGTTGACGAAGATGATGATGATGATGATTGTAGTGGTGGTGATGACGAAGACAACGATGATGATGAAGATGGTGATGACGATGATGATGATGATGATGACGAATATGATGATGATGATGATGGTGATGAAGATAAAGATGATGATGGTGAAGACCATGAAGATGGTGATGATGATGATGACGATGATGATGATGATGATGATGATGTTGATGATGATGATGAAGATTATGATGAAGATATTGTTGCTAATGATGATGATGATGAAGACCATGAATATGATGGTGATGACGAGGACAATGATGATGATGACGGAAAAAATGAATCTTACCTATCCAATGCACTTGTTGATCACTTGGTGTATGGGTGAGTGAGGCTCGGTTGGTTGGGTGAAAATAGAACAACTTCGCCCTATTTTTTTAATTATCTTAACAAAAGCGCATGTGCACTTTTGAGCGCGTGCGTGTTATTGAGCACGCTTGCGCCCCGGTTCGGTACCGCACCTAACAACACGTGCGCGCGTCCTTAGGCATGTGCGCGCATCTATTTTTTCCCTGCTAGCGCGGCCCCATTGCAACACTTTTGGGGAGCATATTTGTGCGCCCACCCATTATTCCGTTCTTTGTTATGGATATGGAGGATCCTCTCATTTATTTGTTGGATTTATAGATTAAATGGTATGGACAAAAGACAAGTGACTATACACCAGTGAAAGTGTCTTGCTATGTAGCTATGTAGTTTAACCACTTCGATTATGGTAATGATATTTTAATTGCCGGACTCTGCTCTGTGTTTCGGTTATCGGTTTGGCAGGGTGTGGGTGCTTTCCCACGATACCCTGGTCTTATCTCCTCTACTTTAGAGTAGTCGTGGCTTCCCCAAACTATTCTTACAAGGTTTATATGCCTCTGAAAGAGCAAGATTCTTCCCAAAGTTTATATGCCTCTGAAAGAGCAAGAATCTTCCCAAAGTTTATATGCCTCTGAAAGAGCAAGAAGATTCCCAATATACACTACTACATAAAGGGGGGTTTTAAGCCAATATTTGAGACAATTTGAGAGTAAATTGTCTTAACTTGAGACAAAAAAAAAAACTTGTATATTGTCTTTAAGCGAGTGTCTCAAATTATTGTCTTAAAAATTTGTCTTTATAAAGGCAATATAAAACACAAGTCACTTATTGTCTCTTAAGAGACAATTTCATTTTTGTCTCTCTAGGGACTATAGTTGGGATTAAAGACATATTGTATGTATAGAGACAATACATCTTTTGTCCCGACTATTGTCTCTCTAGAGACAATATGGAAAATTTTATTTAAAAAAATAAACCATTTATTTTAAATGTGTTTGTTGTAGGGCATGGTGGAATCGAACCACCATCATCCTGGTTTTGAAACACAGGTGCTCTTCCAATGAGCTAACACCCTTTAAAGAATTATGAAAGATTAAAAAAAGTCAACATATTCACAATATAAAACGTAAATTTTGCACATTAAGAAGTAATTGCTAATTGTAAGACTTATATTAAAAATTGCTATGTCAACATAAATGGCATGGACTAGCCCCCATGTAACCTCCGACATAAGTTGAAGAAAAAAGACAAGATTTGTTGAATCAACTTATGTCATCACGTCTTTTCCTATCTTATATCTACCATTTCCAATGAGATAATGTTTCTGCTATGATGTACATATAATTTTACCTATTGATGCATAAAATAATTTCCAATAAATCTAGACATGAATCTTCTATATATGTCAAAATGAACTTGAAATAATTCTATTACAATGCAGTATAACTGACATAGCTACATGACCTCAACCATACAATAGAGTCATGCAACAATGCAGCTTGCATGTGCCTTTGAATTGTGTGTTGAGATTAGAGATGGGAGAAATCAAACATATCTTGTAGAAAATTGTTAAATTGATGGCCCTAATGTTGGTATGTATAAAATGTTTCCTTCAACCAAAATGTATATTTATTAGATAGAACTCATTACATGTAACAATTCCCTTGAGCTTATAGAAGTTGGAATGGATGTTGAAAACTTGAGTTAGCTACAAACCTGACTTCTTGTATTTTGTTTCACAAACAACTAGTCAAATACAGATGATGTTTGGTGGTTGGATTTGGGGGCCACAAAGCATATGATGGGATACAAACCACTAGTGGATTGGAAACATTATCCAATGACAGAGACTCCATATCAAATATAGATGATGTTATGTATGAGGTCAAAGGAAAGAGTAGCATTGATCTAAGAGTGCCAAATGGCCAGGTTAGAAGATTAAAAGATGTATGGTATGTATACTGTCAAGAAATAATTGAACTCTAAACATGACGTTACTACGAAATTTTTCTAATAATATTTAATGGGAGAGAATGCAAGATTTGTGATAAAGCCAATAATGAATTTGTTGTAAATGTGGTGGAAAAAAATGGATTATACAAATTGGATGTCGTTTAATTCATATTAGAATCATTGGTGGCAGTGGAAAAATAGACAGTTGGATATGGCATGAGAGCTATGGTTATTTAAATTTTTCACAGTTTTAGCATTTTAATTTTTCATAGGAAGCAGATTGTTAAAGAGATACCTTGGACTAAGCTAGACAATGTAGTATGTAAAGGATGTATTGTGGGGAAACAACACAGTCAACAGTTCATAATAGGAAAAGAAAGGAGAGTGGAAAGCTTGTTGGATCTTGGTAGCAATTGCCTATGCCAATCAATGCCAAAACAGGGGATGGACAATGCCAAGTATTTAACGACAATCAATGATGTATTTAACGACAATCAATGATGACTTTTCTAGAAAAAAAAATCAGATTTATTTCTTAGATTATAAATTAGATACACCTTCCTTCTTTAAAGAATTCAAGACAAAAGTGGACAGCTAATGTCATAGGAAGTTAAGGGTCCCTAAAACAGACGGAGGTGTTGAATTTTTATCATTTTTGTAAGACACATGGAGTTATAAGGAAACTAAACTGCAGCCTATTCTTCATAACAGAATGTAGCGGCTTAAAACATATGGAGGTGGTGGATTTGTATAGGTTTTGTAAGACACATGGAGTTATAAGGAAACTAAAATACAACCTATTCTTCATAACAAAATTCAGTGACAAAGAGGAAAAAAAAGAAATGACAAGGTGTACATTAAAAGAAAAATGATTTTTCAATGGATTTTGAACAGAATTAGTCGACATAGGATCTATTTGTTCTATTTGTTGCATAAATGCTTAACCAAAGTAGTAGACAGAAATTTCTAAGGATGAAATCATCTCAGAAACTTAATATCCAACTTTTTGGTTTTTTTGTTATAAGATATTTATCATTGTTTCTAAGACAAGATAAGATGAGATAATTTTACTAATGCCCAACTAATGACATATTCGTGAGAAAAATAATTGACTACTTGATGTTTTCCATTGAGGTGAAAAAAATAATATGGTTGGCATCCCCGTAATTCTACAAAATTCTCAAGTTATACATTTCCATGAGAACAAGAGAAATTGAAAGGCATAAGAGAAATTCTTAAATCTTGCTTCCCTAAGAATTGTAATGATAAAAAAATTCTGGAAATTAGCGACAAGAATCTAATAAAATTCATACCCAAGTTTAGAATGCAATTTTGATCCTATCTGGAATACCGACCAGGTTGTCTAGTACATCCAAGGCAATTTCTCAAATCCAACTACTTTTGCTTTGCAGGCACCTGTAGTGAAACAAATTATTACATAAATATAAGGTTTGAAATATCAAAAAAATCATCAAACTAAATGAAAAAATTTCAATGTCATAGAACAAGTCACCATAATAACCATGAAAATAATTGAGTTGTTGAATTTTCAAATTAGTGTTGCAAAACAAACATACAAGCATTAAGACTTAGAATAATTCTTCACCAATTCTTCACTAATTCTTCACCAATTCTGTAACATGAATAATTTATTTATACACCCTTTCAATATAAATGGTAGTAGCTACAAGGTAGGACAAATAGTCAAGCATAATAACAGTTACTTGAAGCCTTCCAGTATGAGACTTGAAGAACAATAACCAGTAGCTTGCTGGAAGTACCAGTAAACTGGGGTCTTGTGTCCTTGTTCATAGATATCATCAAATCCTTTGGAAAAACATAGGCTTGTCTCAACCTAAAGCACCCAAGTAGGATATCCTTGGGCCATTCCATGTTCCTTTCCCTACTTTTACCCTTCATCCATTGCAATCAAGTAACGGTTCCCCTTCCATTGTGAAATATAACCTTGGCGATAGCAAGGGTTATTACTCATGTTCAAGCTTATTGGAGGATACATTCAGTCCATATGTTTCTTTTCCTTTGCAGTGGTTAGGCATCTAGGTAGATATGGACTCATCATCTTCCAATGAGGCTTAACTTGAATAATAAGCATTGTTATATCCAAGGTTGTGTTTCACATTGGAAGTGGAACCATTATTTGATTTCGATTTCAATGGATGAAGAGTTAAAATATGGAAAGGAACAAGGAATGGGCAAATAGTGAATGTGATAAAGGGTGGTTTTCTGGTTAAATGCTTTAGGTTAAGACAGGCCTATGTTCTTATGATATCCAGGAAGAGAGAAGCCACTAGTTATTGTGATCTATCTCATTATTGGAAGGATTCAAGTAAATGTTCTCCATGACTATTTCCTACCATTTATACTTGAGGTTTGTATAATTCATGTTACTCCCAAATGGAATAATAGAATAATAGAGAGAAGTAATTGTGACAAGATCATATCAGGCTCTAGAATGTTGGTCTACTCTGAAATTCCCCTGATGGTTGTGGCAGTGACATCATAGGCTCTTTCAACAAGATCATTAGATCACGTCTGCTAAGGCCTAGAAACACTTTTAATGGTGGTCTTTCTAAACTACTTTTCCATTTTTTCATTGTAGTTGAAAATGTCTATGCAAATCATTTGAATGGAAATAACTTGTTTCTTTTATAATTAATTCTCATTTATAATTTCCCACAAGGCATAGAATAGATAATGAATAGATGTAATGATGAGGCATTCCTTGTATTAGATCACTGATTTGAAACACTGTAAATATTAACTTAAAAAAAAATTCTCATTTATAATTAACAAGTGCCATAAACATTATATAACATATAACCTATAGCTTGCAAAATTGTAAAGATGAGAAGCTTTCGTCACGTTGCATAAGGAATTGGCAGTAAGTTTGTTTTTTCTATTTGTTTTTTGGGTGATATTCCCCATCAACACAGAATTTTTTCGTAGTGCTTTGGCTAACATTGGGGTGTGACGATTTTGCAGAACCCCAAGAAACAGATTCGTGATGTTTATGATCATAGTTGATCATTGGATGGATTGCTCTTCTCAGAGAACAAGAAATAAATATTTTAGAATTTAGACATACTACTGGTTCTATACTGTTGACTATCTCTACCACAAGGTTGGATTAAAGATATTTTGCACCAAAAAATGCATGAAAATCCAGATTAAAATACACATTACTATGAGTGTGGAAGTTCTCTCTTTTCCACGACAACATTGGAAGATTGAAGATGTTTGCCACTAAAAACTGTCAAAAAGTAAATGATTTTAAACACCCACAACATCAAAACCTACTAAATGTCTCATGCCATGCAATAAAATGTGACCACTCACATGTTTGGAGGAAATGTTATCTGACCTTATTAGGGATCTATGATAAGAAGAGATCTTCTATGTAGATAATAATACATGAAGCAAGTGAAAGAATGAAAAAACACTTTATAAAAATGACTAAAGGAGAAAAGGAATAAAGAGTAAGCCATACTTGGTTTTTAGTAGAACTAGTTAGCAGTTTGATCTCCCTTGTGAGATATTGAGGAACACCAACCAAGAGCATCATAAAAGAGTCAATAAAATCCTTTGAAGCCTTCAAGAAAAAGTATTGGAATAGTAAAATATGTTGGCTCTGTAAGCCATCGCCAAGTTTAGTTTACTAGATAGTCTCTTAAAAGACCATCTTTTTGTAAAATACTTGCATTGGTAATTTTTTCCGTTTAATTTAGGGTTTTATTTTTAACTCTTTTAATATTTTCATGATACCATTAAATAATTATTTATAAATACTTACTATACCAAATTTAATTTGATGGTGGCGGTATCCATATGCAGGTTCCGTGCACTCTCTCTCAAACCTATGTAAGCATTCAATCTACTTGTGAATATGCAACCTCATATTTTCATCATGTGAATATGCAACCTCAAATTTTCGTCATGAAGATAATCAACATACTTGTAAGCTCTATAACTAGCACAGCCACTGAATTTGTGGTCGATGAACATCGATAGGTTACAAGTTAAGTGCATCCAACCCATGCCACATAATAGTGGTATGAATAGAAACAAGAAAGATTATTGCATAACTAGTTTGACAAATAAAAAACCCATATAACAAATTGGAATCGCCCGTTGGAACCTAACCTACCCATATACTTGTTGAAACCAATACTGGGCGGTGCAATACCTATGCTTAGCACTATGCTAACTCTTCTCATTTGGATCTAGCCCATCCTATTAGTCAGTCGGAAATAAGCTGACTACCTAGCTATCTGTGTTGAAGAAATTGCTCCCAGTTCCTTTGGTTAAAATTCAGTGAGGGATTACTGAATTCACGTAATATGGGGGAATTAATAAAACTATGGATAGATGTCAATTATTGTTTGCCTAATATCAATATTTTTTTCCTTGATATAAAGCTAAAGAAAGACCTATTTTCTATAGTTATATAGTAAAGAGCAGGGGTTTACGAGTAGGCAAGCCATCAAATTGAATGTCGAATGTGATTGATCAATGAGTTGCCAATGTGCATGTCCAAATCCTCTTTGAATGATAGGCACCAATTCCATAGCAAGACTTGTCTATCTATTTTTGGAAAGGCAAGAAATAATATATTATTATTGCAAGGCTACCATTAGAATAGCTGCTTTCTGAAAAGCTCTTTTTTCCAAATATAGTGTATTTTGGGGTGGTCATATGATATGAGGCGTAGACCCAAAACACTTTGGTTGAAGACGGAGGCCATTAGTCGGTTACTTTACTTACACGAAGCTAAGTACGATCCTTCTAGCCAAGTGCAGTATATAAAGGGGATTGAACGTTATCATTACAAGAGGGAGCATGATGACCTGATGAAGCCCCATAAGCCTCGCGGGAAAATATGTTAGTTGCTTCTTATTGATACAGAGAAATCACGAGGTCACAGATAAATGAAATTCTATTGTTCTTATATCTATCTCTCGTTTATGATCCCTTTTACCTTCAAGGAGGATGACTATATAGTTTTTTTTCTATAGTATGGTAAGTAAGGTTGCTTTCAATGAGTGTTGGAACCCAAAAACTTATATTCCTTCTTCAGGGTTAAGGAGAAGATGAGGGAAGGCCATTATACTTAATAACTCATCTCCCCTTTCAGGATAACAAGGGCACATACTATATCCCTTTAACTTGGGTTAATATGATTATTGAGGGGAACATACTCTGTGCTCTAGACTGGGCTTCTCCAACTAGGATGAGATTCATATAATAGGCTCTCCTTGGAACCCAGTGAATGGTGCACCCATAAATAGCCTCAACCAACAAGAGAGGAATTTCAAACTACATGAGCATGAAGTTGAAGGTTTGATCCTGTCATGTCTAAAAATATCTATTCATAATGTAAACGGATGGACATTCACTGCTTCACATTACATTGCTCTTCAAAATAATATATCACTACCACCTTGGAATAGTATCAATCTTAAAGTGAAGACACCACATCAATCAGCAGATCAATCTCCAGGGATCTATCCTCATCTACAAACCTAGCAAATGCAAACTTTATTAGAAATTAGAAAATGTAGAGTTTACTTACAAATTGCAAATGTATAGATGCAGATCTGATGACTATTTATAGAGGTTGTTGACACAGAAGCTCCTAGATTCACCTGATGTGAAGTGATCTGTGGAGGATATATTTTAGATCTCGTGCAGCTGTTGCATACTGACTCAATATTGAGAAGTCATTTTTTCAAGTGGATCATTGCATATGATCTCTCCAAATACATATGGTACTCGACCAATACTTGTGTGAGGCCATAAGAAAGGGCCGAGAATATCATGGCTTCCTTTTCTCTATAGTCTTTTCATCATCAACAACAGGATGGATTGAAGAAGATTTATAGTTTTCAAGACATATCACACAAGGAGATTTATAGTTTTCAAGACATATCACACAGGTCAAATGTATAGTTTTCATCCACCACCAAACTACAAATGTTCATTCCTTCTTCTAAATGTTGAACTTGCGGCTTGTTGTTGGCTAATGCAAGAGGTGTTGAAAATCCTCTATAAACTACTTTCATGTCCATAACATTGCGAACAATAGACCAATCAATTCCCAACCCCATAAGGTATGACTTTCTAACGATATTTTTCAAATGCTCTATATTTGCAATGAAATGATCATCCTTTTGCAACCAATAAGGAACTTTTCGAGCCTTGTAGGCCATTCTTCTGGTCACTTGGTTACACATTATCCATCCTCATGTGGCACTCTTTGCAAACAACTCTCCCTTGGAACGTACCAAAATGCATTAGGATTACCTTCCCCTTCACAAAATGGAGGATACTTTTTCCTTGTAGACTCGTAGCAAGCATTAGAAGTGGAATTTTGGTAGATTGCAACACTTCATTGGTTTCATCACTTTTTTTTGAAAGGAGATTCCAGCAGATAGATTCCATCAAAGAAGACATCTCTTTCTAGATATGAATATCTTCCAATCACGTGATTTCCTTGATGATCGCAACTGCATGAACTAAGATTGTATGTCAAATTTGATGGCCACGTCCAAGACTATTCATTACCGTTGCACATATGAGTGGCTTAGTATTTGTATTAATGTGTTTGAGAAGATTGCCTTTGACAATTTTACTTATATAGAAATAAATACAAATGACAAATACTCTGAAATAACCAGCCGTGTGTGACAATAGGATTATTACTTTGTCGATGGAAACAGTGAAGTGATTTTTGTTTATAATGTAGTAAGTATTTCCAAAAATAATACCCTACACAATTTGGGCATAGCCTCAATACAATTTTTGTAGTAGAACTGGAAATAGAGGTGATTTTGTGTATAATATACAAAGCAAGTTTTAAAACAAAAATGAAAAAAGAGTCGACCACATTACATAGAATAAGGAACTCCTTAGCATAACTTAGTTGTCTCCATTTTTGTTGTTATGTTCTAAAAAAATGGACAAAAACAGTAGGCTCGTATTTCATATTTCCTACCACCTTATATAACATCAAACTATGATAATTAGAAGATGCCCTAGATATAGTGAAATAGAGCCTTGAAATGGGCGGAGATACGAAATGAATAAAGATATCAAATCAAACCAAATCCATTGTCATATCACAAACATATTCATATACATATCAAAAGTTTGCCAACGAGAAACTGAAGAGAATTTTTCATATGCTCTCGTAGGCGAGATTACCAACACAAGTAGGATAGGAAAAGGCCCTCATTCCTCCATGCATTTCATTGTTTTCAACACTAAATTCACCCAATGCACAATTGAATGCGTATGTACCAGAGTCAAGGGGATTTATTTCCCGTTCCATCGTTGTAATGCATTGCTTCCATTTGCCAACACTAGGACGTGTGCTATGGTTTTGTGGTAAAGAACAAGACATTGAGGAGATTTAATTGTCATGTTCACACTTCAATGAACTTCTAGATTTTAGGTGGAATGAGATTTCAAAAACAAATTGAAATGTAGTTTCCCCATGGCAATTATCTGGATTATCTTCTTGACGGAACTTGATTCTTTCTACATTATAATTTTAGAGGTTATAGCAGAGTATCATCATTCTCATTCACCTATGCAAAGATAAATGGCATGTGTAAAGGATGTTGAAACAAGATCCTTCAATTGTACTTGCAAAACCAATTGCTTTAGTGACAAACAAAAAACCTTTGCCATTGAAATCTATTTTTCAATCAAAATCCCATACTCATGCAGAAAAGAATCCAGAATGGAGATTAAATGGATTGAGAAAGCAATTTCAGATCTAGAGGCTAAATGCTAACTCATTCTCATATTTTTAGAGCATGTGTACTAAGTACTAACCAATCCAATTGTTACATGAATCATCTTTAAAATCCTCTCATAGCAAATAATCTCCGGGGAAAAGATAAACAATCAATGTAGAGAAGAAGCAATTCAATGTGCCTCTCCCAACAAACAAATGCCCTCCCACAACAATGTATCGAATAGTACAACTGCGTACGGATGCATGGGAAATTGTAGAGATTGGAATCCGATTCAGAGGGGGCATTCAGACCTTGGATAGCTTAAGGTTCAGCTGGAATTTTCCTAGCAAGTAATTAATTCGGAGGAGATGAGATACCATCCAACAAAGAGAGAAGACAAATTTAATTCAGGAATTAAATGCTTGGCAATGGGAGAACGCTATCAATGAGAAAAACGGTATTTTTTCAAAAATAAATGCCTAGAAATAAGAAAAAATTCACCAAAGAGACCAATTTAGATACTTCCTCATTAATTGCAACAACTCTATAACATGAGCCATTGATCTTTTAAACTAAGTGAGCATCCAATGAACGGAAATAACTAGTTGTTAGAAGGGATTGTGGCCTTGTTAATTCACCCAAGAAGGAATTTGCACATCAATGTATAAAAATGCCCAATAAGAGGAATCACGTCACCTAGCATTTGGTAACTTTCCCAACAATGATTAAAACGCCTTAGGCAATTTAGGAACTACTCTCAATGGTGTGCCCTCATTGCTGGCTGTAAAATGCTTTGTTGGGAACCTATGTCAACCCTTCTCTTTACTATGTTAGTATATTGTTGTTGGACGCATATGCTTTGTAAGTCGTCCCGTAGTATTTGTTGATTCGTAGTTTATATTAGCCCATAGTATTGACCCATAGTATTGGACGCATATGCTTTGTAAGTCGTCCTGTAGTATTATATGTCCCATGGTTTTGACTCATATTATTAGGCATAGACTTAGTATATAAGTGTGTGTTGAGGTCATTGAAGGCACCGTGAAGTTAATTGTATTGAGCTTGCTCAAAGGAGGTTGCCCCCTCGAAGTGGCCCGTGATCAATATAAAAGTGATTATGTTCTCTTATTTCTGATATCTTGTGTATTTGCATTAATTAATTATTGCAGGATCATCACATCTGGTATCAGAGCACTTTCCTTGGCACAAGTGGGAAATTTTTTTCTTTTTTTGGGCGGTGACTTTCAGATCAATTTCTGAAACTTTCTGCACAAAATCAGAAGAAACTGATTGCATATCTGAATTCCTCTTTCAAAAATACGCAGTTTCAAAAAAAAATCATCTCATTTGGAGTTCTAAAAGTGGAGATATCGCGGATTTAAAATCAGCAATTTTTCAGAATTTCGGTGATGGCCGCGAAAATTGCGGCGAGAAAATCTTTTGACCGAGTGCCCAGATTTCTATTCCGCTTTCATGGGTAGAAGCAGAGTGGTTATTTCAGTTCCGGAAACATGCTATAATAGCGATTCTGAGCAATATAGATCCGGTTTTTGAACATTAGGTGGAATTTCTGCCCAAATTTTTTCTGTTGCAGGTTCGGATTTGGGAATCATCCCTATCCGCTTAACTGTGGGAAGTACTTGGGCATAAGCCCTAAAACTCATTGTGAGGAGTACCACAGGAACCCCGAAGTAGCTGGCCCATTGAGAGGACCTGCCAGCGAAAAGGGCAACGACCCCTACCTGATTGACTAGTTCCCACCCGTGAGGTAAACCAAGAGCTGTCGTTTGTGGCAAAGCGGTTATCAGTTTTACCTTATCCGTGGAGTGAGGGGTACTGCCCCAATACGCAAGCCATCAAACAGCATTGGTGGCCGAGTGAAACCCCTGAACTGTTAGGAAGCCGCACATACCTGGGGTCCATATCTACTTTCAGCTGAACTATTGTTGATCACTGCTGCACCGTTTCAAATCCATTTGCAAGCCGTTCCAGATTCAGCCATTTTTAATCCATTCAGCGTTGTTCCGGATCCCTTTCGAGCTGTAGCCGCTCCAGTCTGGAAAAAAAAAACAAAAAAACAAAAAAACAAAAAAAAACTTGGTTATGGTTGTCACCCGTGCAGGAGCAAACACCATGGAGGAAGGCGTTATTCCAGATCCCTTTCGAGCTGTAGCCGCTCCAGTCTGGAAAAAAAAAAAAAAAAAAAAAAAACCCTGGTTATGGTTGTCACCCGTGCAGGAGCAAACACCATGGAGGAAGCACTTGCAGCCATCCAAACCAAACTCCAAGATCTGGATGAAAAATTTCTCAGCCTCCATCTTCAGCATTCAGCCATGAACAATAACCGACAGCCAGAATCTTTTGCAGCCACCGGGTTCTCTTCTTCCAACAATTTTCGTGGGCCGAAGCTTGATTTTCCTTGCTTCAATGGTACTGATCCGACTGGATGGATATACCGAGCAGAACAATATTTCAGTCTGCATAATACTTTTGATGTCCAGAAAGTTCCACTTGCATCCTTTCATTTGGAATAGGAAGCCCTTCAATGGTACCGTTGGTACATCAAAGCTCATCCCGAGCCAAACTGGACAGATTTTTGCCAACTCATTTTGCCACGATTTGGCCCTAGTGCTTTTGATGATTTCACAGGAGCACTCACTAAACTTCACCAAATTGGCACAGTGAGAGAGTATCAGACAGAATTTGAGAAATTGGCCAATCACACAGAAGGATTGTCAGATGAATTCTACAGGAGTTGTTTTATAAGTGGTCTCAAGGATGAAATTCACTCAGAGGTCAAAATGTTTTGTCCCAACACAATGATGGAAGTCCTAGGGTTGGCTAAGCTGGCTGAGGACAAGATTGCAGCTCAACAACGCTCCAAACCCACCCTTGTTCCCTTCAGAAATATGGGTTCCCAACGACCTCCCATCACGCCTTCTCCTCAACCAACTCCTATCAAGCATTTGTCTGAAATAGAAATGCAGGCACGCCGAGAAAAAGGGCTTTGCTATAATTGTGATGAGAAATTCACTCGGGGACATAGATGTGTTCAACAAAAGCTCTATCTCTTGGACGTGGATTCTCCGCCTGCCTTAGAACTTGGTGAAGCAGCTACAGATACAGTGGATGATCAGATCGACATTCAACACCCGCCTGTTGACACCCCATTTCAGGACGAGTCACCTGAGATCTCTCTCCATGCTGTAACCGGCGTCACCACCCCACAAACAATGCGGGTCAGGGGATACTTCAAGAAGCTCCCTCTTACCATACTCATTGATTCTTGTAGCACTCATAACTTCATTGACCCTCGAATTGCCAAACAGGCTGATTGTTTTGTCCATCCTTGCTCCAACTTTGAAGTCATGGTTGCCACTGGGGGCACCTTACCTTGCAAGGGGAAGTGTCACAATGTGCGTATCTCTATGGAAGATTATAACCTACGCTCCGACATGTTTGCCTTGTCCTTAGGTGGATGTGATGTGGTTTTGGGCGTTCAATGGTTACGCACACTTGACCCCATCTTATGGGATTTTGCTGAACTCTGGATGCAGTTTAACGTCAATGGGGCACAACACAAATTTCGGGGCTTACAACCAGGGTCTCTCTGCATCATCAGTTCACATCGCCTGGAAAAAATCCTTAAGAAGAATTCACATGGTGTCATCGTTCAGCTCAATTCCATTCAGATGCACCCATCAACAGTCTCCACTACTTCCTTGGATAGATATGCAGGTATCTTTGCTAAACCAATGAGTTTGCTGCCTTCAAGAGACCTTTCCGGTAAGAATGTAACCACATCTACCTCTCAGCAGGAAATGATGGCTATTTTGCATGCAGTACAGAAGTGGCAGCCATACCTATTAGGCAATTATTTCTGCATCAAGACTGATCTCCCGAGTCTGGAAAATTTTCTGGAACAATGGGTCTCCTCCCCAACACACCTGCAATGGGTTATCCAACTCATGGGTTATCCCTATGTGATCACTTACAAGAAGGGTAAGGACAATATGGTGGAAGATGCTCCTTCTCGCACAATTGATGACCCAGTTTCTCTTACAGCTCTTTCTCTGCTTGTTCCAAATTGGTTGCCATATGTTCAACAAGGCTATCTATTCTATGATCTCCATGCTTCTTCATCAACAGGGCACTCTGGGTTCTGCAAAATGTATGACCAGGAACAATGTAACTTCTTTTGGCTGGGACTAAAAATGACAATTCAACAGCTAGTGGCTAACGATGATACTTTCCAAGTCAACAAGGGGGAACCGACACTCCTTTCGGGATTGATCAAACCCTTGCCCATCATTACACAGCTTTGGCCAACTATTTCTATGGATTTCCTAGCAGCACTCTGGTGGTACAATACCACATCTCAAAGGACACCATATGAAGCAGTCTATGGACAAACACCGCCATAGATTAGATTCTTCTCATTCTGCAGGACAATCTTCACATGGCCAGAATTCGCCTGAAACAACAAGCCGATCAGCACTGTTCTGAGCGCATTTTCCACGCAGCTGACAGGGTTCTTCTTCATCTACATCCTTCCAAGCAATCCTCCTTGACACTCCAAAGGCGTCAGTGGCCCGAAATGCAAACCACGGATGCTACCGAGGAACCACTCCTTCAGATTCTGCAGCAATTTCTCCAACAAAAGCTTTGAGGACAAAGCTTTTTCTAAGGGAGAGGGGATGTTAGGAACCTATGTCAACCCTTCTCTTTACTATGTTAGTATATTGTTGTTGGACGCATATGCTTTGTAAGTCATCCCGTAGTATTTGTTGATCCGTAGTTTATATTAGCCCATAGTATTGACCCATAGTATTGGACGCATATGCTTTGTAAGTCGTCCTGTAGTATTATATGTCCCATGGTTTTGACTCATAGTATTGGGAATAGACTTAGTATATAAGTGTGTGTTGAGGTCATTGAAGGCACCGTGAAGTTAATTGTATTGAGCTTGCTCAAAGTAGGTTGCCCCCTCGAAGTGGCCGTGATCAATATAAAAGTGATCCTGTTCTCTTATTTCTGATATCTTGTGTATTTGCATTAATTAATTATTGCAGGATCATCACATGCTTCTCTTGATGAGACCCTATTTTGGATTCAGACACAAATCGGCTGAAAATGTATGCAAGGATTAACCGAATTAAAATCATAAGCTATTGGTAATAACTATGACTAGCTGATGTAATAAGCTATGAATAACTTATGGTAATATTGTATGAATAGCTTATAACAAAGATAAAGGTTCTGGAAGCACAGCGGAACTAGTTAGTCTCTATAATGTCACAACTTATACTTGGAGGTGATTGAAGCAGAAGACTGAAGCTACCCCTATCTATCGTTGGGAGGAGCATTCTCCTCAAGCTGTTGTGTCTCAAAATTGTTCAAATATGTCTTCTATTTTTATATGAAATTTTAGTTAAATTAAATGTTTTTATGTCCTTTAAGAAAACTGTTATTATTCTATATTGTTAGTCAAAATGTATTGCTCGAAAAATAGAATATCTAGCATCTATTATTTCAATCTCAAAATGTATTGCTAAGAAAATAGACCATAAAGCATCTATTAGTTCATTCTCAAAATGTATGCACAAAAAGATGAAATAGAGATATTACAGAGTTTGCATGCTAAACACTCGAACTTATGTAAGGTCTATGCACACGAATTATGCATTACTAAATGTACCCCTATTGTTCAGACAATTAGTAGATATTTTTCTTGGTAAAGAAAAGGAAGAATTAATTAAACTATGGAGCAACCTCCTCCATCACCTGTTCAGTTCCCACTTTGATCTCTTTTCAACTTGTACTCAAATCTCCATCTTTTGTCAAACAGAGGATGCAGAATAGACTAATCAACTTTATTCAGTTCATATATTTTTCTTTACATCACGTTTATTTGAGATTTATGCGTGATAGGTATGGTAGACTTTTAAAACAAAAAATAGATAAAATGAACAGAAAAGAAAAGATCAGAAAGAACCCTTCTCCACCTTCCATTGTTTTTGGCTTTTTATGTAGTGCGAATTTGTTTAATATACTAGTTAGATATTTTTGTTGGTAAAGAAAAAAAGGGAATAATTTGTTAAGATACTCATTTTGATAAATGTACAGCTTTTGTCAAACACCTCACGTAGAAAATCTTGACCAAATTTACTCTCGGTTTATATTTTTTTCTTTATATCACGTTTCTATGAGTGTTATGCCTTTAAGATACATGGCAAATGCTTGATCAAATTTCTAATATTATTAAGGAACATTGTTTTCTGTCATTCAATCGGTTCTAAAAAAGCATGAAGTTCAATCAGACATAGACCTTTTATTAATATAGACTCTAGGGTTTAGACTGCTCAGGCAAAAGGAAATATTAATTTTAAATTTAGACTGCTCAAGAAAAAGAATCTTAATTTTATATTTAGAGTGTTCAAGCAAAAGAAAATCTTAATTTTATATTATTTACTCTTTGCAGAGCTTAATTAGTTTACGAAATCTAGTTTCATCTAATTTTTTATTGTGAAAAATAGTTCAGATCTTGCTCTATATTATATTTAAATTTATGTACTATAAACTATAAGTTTAGAATTCACTATGACAATTTAGGGAAAAAAGGAAAAATGAGCAAAAGTTTAAACAATGTATGTTTTTCTTTTAAAATTTAAGCAACCATTGATTTTCTTTTAAAATTAAGCAACCATTGATTTTCTTTTATAGCTAAACTTTGCTTGCAATGAAAATTTAAAAATACTCAAAATATCTGGAAAAAACATTAAAACTGTACCTATTTCTTTGAGGCCGCATGGATCCTCCTGATGTCATCCCAAAGTGTTGCAAGATTGATTTTCCCATCATTCCAAACCTTCTAATTCGTGTGCATTAGGTGATCTCATGGTTGGTTTCATCTGCCCATTGAATAAGGATGCGAGTACCTCCTCTTCCTCTACCATCCAAACACCTAGATCTTTGGGGGAAATGGGGAATTGGGGAAGAAAAAATATTTCACAGATACCCTAAGCCCCCTTACCCTAGTTGGCTTCTTCATTCTTGTTGACTGCTCTGAAGAATGATGTATAGCATTCTTTGCAAAAATAATATGAAGAAAAAGAGCACCAGATTTACAAATTCACGACAATACTAATACTACCAAGAACATTCGAGGGTTTGAAAATGACATCTGCCACAGTGGCATATTCTTATTCCCTCCCATTCCTTCCTTATCTCAGAGCTTCCTTGTTTCTTTCAAACTTAACTTCCCACAAAAACCCTAAGCGTTGAAGATAGCACCATCTCTTGGTTGATTTCATTTGCCCTCTAAATAAAGAAGAAATGGGTGATAGCAGACCAGCTCCAGTAGTGTGATGACATAGCAGATATTACCCTGCGCCTCCTCTTTGACAGAGGTTACCTCATAAATCCCGACCTGTACAAAGATATTTGGGACCGAATCTTCAAACACCTCCTCAAAATTTGCCCCTCGGACTCTTCAGGCTTACTCTTGGTGGAGCCTCTCTTCAATTTGAACTCCATTTAAAGGGCCACGGATGAGCTCGTCTTCGAAGATCTAGGGTTTCAATCCCTTTATGTCGAAGATTCCCTCTCATTGGCTCATTTATACGAGGTGAGCAGGTCGCCTATCAGCCTTTTAGCTCGCATAAAGTGCAGCCTCGTGGTGGGTTGCGGGTTCTCCTTTATGCACGCGGCTCCCATGTACCAAAACTTCACTATTAACTACTGGGTTAAAAGAATCGACCTCATAGGATTATTTCAAGGAGCTTGTTTCCTAGCTGCTGTTAATATGATGGACAATGTGAAGGAAAAGCTCTGCTTCATTTCCCTTGATGTTGCTCGCGACCGCGACCTCGAAGTGGCCAAGTACCCTTCTTTACTCTGTACCAGCCAAAACCATAGCTCTTTAGGGAAAATGGTGATTTGGGGAAGAAACTGTACTTCAGAAACCCTCAGTCCCCTTCTCCTCTGTGGCTTCTTCATCCTGGCTGATGGATATGATGGCGGCTATGCAGAATGTAGTAAAGTATTCTCTGCAAAAATAATATGAAGAAACAAATCACCAGATTGACAAAATCGCACCCATACTCCGAAGAGCATTCGAGTGTTGGAAAGGAAATCTGCAACCTTGGCGTATTCCTCTTCCTTCCCATTCTTTCATGATCTCACATCCTGCCTATTTTTTTTCATTCAGACTCAGAGCGCGGCCCGCGAAAATCCTATTTTTTTACCCTAGACTCAGCGCGCGGACCGCGAAAACCCTATTTTTTTACCCTCGAGAAATGAAAAAACAAAATAAATAATTAATAATTGAAAAAATAAAGAAGCAGAAGTTTGAGACAAAAATATCGTTTCGTCTTAAAGAAATGTCTTAAATTTCCCCATTGTGTAGTAGTGATATAAGCGTTGTGCTAGTTGTATTAGAATCAAAGTTATAGGTTAGTCAAAAAACAAGGTATGTAAAAGAAAACAAGACAACATAAATTGAATATCAATTCTTAACCACTAGAAGAAAAATACTTCCTATTCCCAGCAAACTAATATCATTTTTTTAATTGATTTGTACATGAGAAAATCCACAAGTATTTGGGTGCATAGTTGTCATCTATTGCTTGGTTTTCTAAAACTTGCTTGTTCCCACACCATATGACATGTCTAGGATACCAAATCTATGGTGTAAGATGTTTATTTGGACAATGAAAATTCCAAACATTCCTTTGATATCTCCAATCTGCAGATTATTTGCGCAATCATCAGCTTTCAATGTTTCTCTTGAAATGAAACACTTCTACTTGTCAAGATGCAAGTTGCAATCAACTGGCATGTCATTCCATTAAATGACATTGAAAGGTCCATACCACAGTGGTTAGCAGTGACATGTACATGGGGACAATGGTTAAAACCAGAAGTTGAGGCTGTTTTTTATTCATATATTTATCACATCACAGGGAATTGGTATCTGAGTGTGTTTAGCATCAAGCATAAATAATGGATTATCCTTTTATATTAAGAATATTGATATGTAAGGTGCTCATGGAGTTCTTATAGCGCCAGTCTAGCTGTCATAAATAAATAACATATACTGCAAAATTAGCTTATAACATGCATGAACTAATGGCAGGTACAACATGAGAATAAGGTTTGGCATATATTATTGATACCACACTAAAAGACAGATGATGCTTTCAACAGAATAGAATTTTGGAACTGTCTATTGAAAGTGTTAGACCCTGCCTATTAGCGTGGTTGTGTATGTGGCTATCGCCTTGATTTTTAGCACTGTAAAAGGTATTATACTTTTGATCATGGGACTGCCATGGATAATGACCAACTGTACTGCCTATCTGGTTTGAGTCGTGATTCTGGGCATGGGGCTCATGCTGGGCATATTGTTCACTGGGCCCAAATGTTTGTACCATCGATCTTCTTTGATCCATCAAGCCCCTTTCAGCCGTACGTGGAACAATTGTAGTCCCATCATTCCAATACTTCCCCGACTTGTATGGAGCACACTTTGCAGTAACAGGAATGCTACTGAACCGGTTGTTATGGACATAAGCACCAGCCTGGGACACCTGCGTTTGAAAACGAGGGTTGACAGCATTGGGATGCTTACAATTTTCTCGGAAGAACCTGTTTGGTAAGTGAGAAGCTTGGTTATTTCGGTATCTATGACTTTGCAAAGAAACAGATGGTCGTTGTCTAGACCACTTATCATGATTTTTTTTATGTCTAAAATGAAGAGAAGCATCTTTCCCTGATTTTTTAGGCACATTATTATCATTATGTTCTTTATCCAATTGCCTAAAATGACTGTCATCGTGTTTATGATGCTTGCTTACTTCAGAAGTCCTATGTCCCATCCTACTTTGTACCTGTACACGATCTGGACCCTTTTCATCTACATGCAAATCCCTTTCAAAGCATGGAGAAGACATGCTTGAATGCCTGTCCTCCATGCCTCCCACATCAATATGAGCATCAGGATGACGTCTGTGCTTCCTTTTTCCCTTGGAAAAAAATGGATGGTTTTCAACATTCAGCTTTGACTGTTGCTTGTAATCAGACAGTAAAGCAGTTTTATTATTTTTCCAAAGGGGAATTATCAACTTCAAATTTCTGACTGGAAGCAACCTGAGTGACACCATTACTATGATCCAAAGAGGATAATACTGTATCAACCACACCATTCTCTTTTGTTCCCATGCTAGGATAAGACCGTGGATGAACACTATTATCATCTATAAGTGATTTGCATGTCTCATTTCCCTTGGAAAGTAATGAATCTCCCTGTAGTTCTGATTCTGTAAGTTGCACATTGTCAGATGGTAAATCCACTTCCTTAGCTTCTTGAAATCCATCCTCCATTTTTTTATTGGAAAATAATGGACCATTGTTTAGGCCTGACTCTGAATGTTATGCATGATCAGATGTTAAAGCCACTTCATCTTCCTTAGACATATTGTGAGCTTCATATTCCTGACTCACTACTGTCTTCACCACACTATTATTTTATATTCTCGTACCAGGAACATAATGTTGATAAATGCTAGTAGCTAATCAGATTTACTCAAGTTATCACAAGGTGCAAGTGGGTGTTCGCCTCGCAAATTTTTGTTGGGCCTTGTAGTCGTTAAAGTAGAAGATGACAACTTCTCAGTTGTGCCATGTTTCTATAATGGTTCATTAACCAAAAGAACCTGGCGGTATAAATGCCAATTTGGGCTTTCTGTGCCGATTGCTGACTGTCCAAACTGGTGATGCTCCACATATTGCTGAACATTTGAAGCACTTAAAAGTCCTTGTAAATATTTTCGCAAATCCCCTCCTAGGAAACATGATAAAAGTTCAATAAGCAAGATTCAAAATGATATCCCACGAGGAGATCTTTCACTTCCAGCATGTCAGATGTATCTAAATAATTAACAATTACAAATTATCCCCATAACATGAAAAAAAATATCATGACATTGAATTTACTCATAACAGCTGAAATACCAACCTAAAATGTCGTCCAGCTCATTGGTAACTTTATATGGATTAGTTGTTGCCATAGACAATCTTATGTCTATGTTAGAATAATTTTAAAGATGCATTTCTGGATACTAACGTAGTAGTTTTTCTAGATTGCTACTTGCATATGATTCATGGAACTTTTTTTTTCGGATTTCCAAATTAATGAAATTTGGCGTACATATTTTAGCGTTAATGAGATTAACTAACTTGTTTTTTAGTTTTTTATATTTTTTTAACCTAAAAGGCAGGGACTAAGCTGCAGCTTAGTCCCTACCTTCTAGGGTAAAAGATAAAGAAAATAAGAAGAACAATTTATTGTTGAAGGGGAAATTCTTTGACA
Source organism: Larix kaempferi (assembly GCA_027924585.1). Lineage (NCBI taxonomy): Eukaryota > Viridiplantae > Streptophyta > Pinopsida > Pinales > Pinaceae > Larix > Larix kaempferi. Next base: position 5,950,530 of record BSBM01000374.1, on the reverse strand, counting down.
AATAAATTTTATTTAAAGGCATTTTTAAACAAAGTAGCACCCAAAGAAAATTTTAACATTGATTGAAATAGTTGCAGAGAGCCTTGACAACCACCTATGAGAATGTGCCCAAAGCCATAGAAGTGGAACCTAATCCAAAATCTCCAAGCCACTAGTCCACCATTATTAAAACGAGATTGTGAATGTTGCATAAATACAATTTGTGTGTGTTTTGATGTCCTAAATTCTAGATGTAACAAGACTATTGTATCATTCTTTGGTTGAATGTGTCTTTATATAGAACAAGAAGTCCACAATCATTATTATGAAATCATTTGTGTATCTATGAATCTGTGTGTTATTAGCATCTTATCAATGTCACATATTTCTACTTTAACATAGCATACCAATTAACGATTCCCTTAGCCATTAGGGAACACATGCAAATTTAATCTTTGATTGTTGAATGAGATTTACCAACAATGAATTTATTCCTACCATTCATACATCAAATTAAACATAACTCTTATGAATGAGAAATTATTTATGAGAAAACTAGCAAGAATGATTATGAGATTTATAACAATCCCCATTCCATAAAATAATTCATGATACATGTGATTCAATTTAATCAAAGTTTGTAATAAAGGTGATTTAAGTCTGTGGATGCTTTCTAATGATAGAGTCAATTGTTTCTTCAATATTAAGGATTTCACTAGGCTTGGACACAAGTTTAGAATGTAAATGTTGCAATGCATCAACAAGTGGCTACCAAAGGTGATTAGCACTTGTGAAAGTAACAAAGAAAGAAGGCTAGGGGACCTAGTTTTATAATTAAGTAATTCTTAATGGACAACTAAAGTAGCTTACTTTAAATTGTAGCTCTCTTTTGTTTATATAACAATGTGTATGATGTTCAAAGTAGGATCCTCTTGTTGCGCCGAAGAGGCACTCTACAGCCCAGTGTGAGGGAGATCTTGTAACATGTGAGTGTTTGTCGAGTTTGTCGAGTAACAAAATAATACAAAGTAAACAAAAATAGAATAATACAAAGTAAAAAGTAATAAATATTATGTCGGCCATAAACAAAAAATTAATAATACAAAGTAAAAAGTAAATATGAGGGGATCTTGTAACGTTTGCCGAGTAACAAAATAATACAAAGTAAACAAAAAAAATAATACAAAGTAAAAATAATAAATATTATGTCGGCCATAAACAAAAGAGAATAATACAAAGTAAAAAGTAAATATGAGGGAGATCTTGTAATGTTTGCCGAGTTGTGTTTGTCGAGTAACAAAATAATACAAAGTAAACAAAAAAGAATAATACGAAGTAAAAAGTAAATATGAGGGAGATTTGATCCCTCTCAGTGCTTGATAGAGCCTAGGATTTGGATCTATGCTGGTCTCTAAGCCAATCTTTCCATCTATTTTAAACTTATAATTTTCTTTTATATAAATACTTATAGTCACATATATAAAAAGGACATATAATATAATAAATAATTTTCTTTTATAGAAGTATTTATAATCAAATATGTAGATACTAGGTGTTACTTTTATTAATGTGAATCCAACTATTTCCATCTTCTTTGATAGTCTTTTGTTTAAGTCATTTGCTACACATTTTATCTAGATTTTTTTCATATATATATATAAAATAAAACGATAAATATTACTTAAATTAAAAAAAATTATTGAAAAATAGATAACTAATCAAAGAAAATAAAACACATTGTAGTTGTGGCTATTTGCAAGCTATGCATATGAATACCTACAAGCTCATATATAATAGTAAAAGAATAATCTTTTACATAACTATGATATATGTAACTTTTGTTCATGTTTAATTGATTGTTTTTTTTTGTGCACAACAAATGTCCTTTTTTCTAAATTGGACAAAATGATTCAATTATTTATTTGCATCTATGAAAAACTTCACCATGTATGACAAGACATAAGAACTATTTAAAATTTGTAGATGGTTCAAAATGCCATATTAAAGCTCTCAAAATTCCAATATCACAAGAAGGGCTTCAATTTTTCATTCTTTTTTTGGTGCCTGAAATTCACTAAAAGAGAGCATAATACCCTCTAAATGTCAACATTCATACAGATCTAACCAAGTATGCTAGCTCAAGACAAAGAAGTTGCATTAAAGAAAAACACGACCTTCACTAAGAAGGACCTAGGAAATATTTGGATGGAAATTAGGTTTGTGAAAGGTAGGGATCGGGAACTTGAGCTCTTTTTTGGGAATCTTTATGTCGATGACACACCAACAAAAAGAAGAAATCAGCAATATGAATGATGATTCAAATAGAAACATCCTCCATAAACTTTGGTCTCGAAGACTTTTCTTAATTTTCTTCACTTTTTGCAGGGAAGCTTTTGTCTTTTTATACGAAAATTAAGTGAAATTGTAGCTTCTCTACAAGCTTTGATTCTCCAATATTTTCATTCACCAATTAGTTTTTTTTTTAATTTACTTTAAAAAAATGATTTTTTCTTATATGCATCACCCCTTAGCCCCTTAGCGGATATATAATTTGATGTTTGATAAAAACAAACCGGAATTCAACCTCAACTGAGGAGAGATTCCTTTTATAAATAGAGAAAACTTTGTTCTTCCCAGATGCAAAGAAGATTCCCATGTAATATACAAAGAAGTTCTTTGTATATGGACCAGTTGTCCACATAACCAAATTTGCCTTTATAAAGAAAGCGTGATTGACGACGCGTCCAGCAAGTTGGCCCACAAATTCAAAGCTATGGCATGAATATTCCTCCAAAGGTGGACGGCCCCATTAAGAGTGCACTTTGTGCTGGCCGATTCAAGTATGAAAGTAACAAACAAAAGAGGAAAGACTTCCTTAAGTGGGAACGACAAAAAAAAAGGTTGCAAGGTGGCTTCATTAGTAATCCCAAAGCCAAGATGGTATCAAGGAAACGAGAACAGAATACCACACATATTATTTATAAGCCATCCACATGGACTACTGCTTTTATTTCCGTTTATATGATAAAGGAAGGAATTAGAAAGAGTATAAAATCAATTTTATGGCAGAATTTTCCATTAGAGTGTCACCCCTAGTGTAGGCTGTATAGTTTGGAGACATGCCACTTCCATATCCTCCTTCACGAACCTGAATTCCAACAGTGTTGAATTCAAGGAACTATGAGACACTCCTTTCAATGAATGTATGTATAGTAGTAAAGATTTTCATATATAAGCCCTACTAGTTGATGTAATATTAATCTCGGTTCTCTTGCTCTATTCTCAACTATTAATCTTGGTTCTCTTGCTCTATTCTTATAGCTATTTTGGCTATGTTGTCATACTTAAATCGTTAAAATGGTCTCTCATTTGTTATCAAGCGATTAAGGAGCATCCTTAACATAAATCTATTTGAAATTTATTTCATCTATTCATAAGCATACATCCACTTGAACTCTAGATCCATGATCCATAAAGTATAGATTTCAACTTTATTAATACTGGAATTCCTCTAGATCCATGATCCATAAAGTATAGATTTCAACTTTATTAATACTGGAATTCGTACTCGACCATTGCAGGAACGATAAAGGAGTAGGTTCTTGGTTTGCAACTTAGTTGCAAACCAATCAATCAAAGCTTGAAAAACAAGTAAGAGAGTGATTTACCAATCAAGGACTAGTTAGAAGGCTTACCTCACAAAGAAGTGAGAAGACTTACCAATTGGAAATAAGAGAATATCTAGATCAAGTTATAATGGGAATGTAGACTAATTTTTCACATTAATGATGTACTAAATCTGGTGCTTGAAGGTGACTCTCTCTCTATCCAACGCTATGCATGCTCTTCAACCCTCTCTTTGGCAGGAAGGCCAATGAGTTTGTCTTGCTTGAAGGCCAGTCGTGGAGGTTCAAAATTGGATTGTTGCTATCGCATGCTCGTCTACTCTCTTTTAGCGTCGTATCTCATCTCTCTCCATCTAATCATGAAGCTTATCCCCAAGAAAGCCAATCAATTGCGTGAAGGAAGGCCAACTAGTAGGTTTTTTCAAGGAGGAAATAGTTCAATTGAAAGCAATATTTACAGTAGTTCCTGCTTGAAACAACAAACAATTAATGGCTTCATAGTTCAATTGAAAGCAATATTTTAGGGATGTAAAATGAAGTACAAAGGAGAAACACTTAAGCTCTGGAAAAAAGAAATTTTCGATCCAGAAATCACCGGTACTCAGGACAAGAAGATGGGTGCGTTATCGACTTATCAGTTGTGTAGAATTGCAGAGCAAGTTTCGATTTCTCACGAGAGCAATATTGCAACCAGTAATAGAAAACATGGCTAATTATACTTGCACATCGAGCAATAGCAAAAGCATGGCTAGAGAAATCAACAAATGCATGGCAGGAGGAGATAACATTGCACACATGTAAGAGCAATTCACAATCAAGTAATGTTGAAGTTAAGGTAAATTTTATTTTATTTTTTTTAAATCCATCCAATGGTAAAAATGGTCAAATCAAGGTCTATGCCTAATAGCAATTTGCAATCAACAAATGCATGGCGAGAGGAGAGAACATTGGACACCTGTAAGAGCAATTTGCAATCAAGTAATGTTAAAGTTAAGGTAAATTTATTTTTTGGTTTTTTTTTAATTTTTTTTAATCATTGCAATGATAAAAATGGTCAAACCAAGGTGAGCTAATACAATGTCAACACCATTTTCCAAAAAAATATTGATAAATACAAATTTAAATATAACTTTAACATAACTTTATAAAAACTGGATTATTGAACTTAATTAATAGGTAAAGATGGAACATATAGTCTCTTCCTGTCGCAAGGACTAAAAAAAAAGCTGAGATGCGGCCCAACAACATATTAGTGTTGAAAAATAAGAAGCTGAAATAAGCTAGGGGCTCCATTTACCTACTATATTTCACCTATATTACCTTCCTCTCCTCCCTCAGTAGTCGAAAGGTTTTTTTCCTTGGTCTCGGTATTGTACTTTATCTTCATTTTTGTAATATATGAAGTGTACTATTGTTGTCCTAAACATATATGTTGTAAATTTGAAAATCATCTTTTGGTTTCTTATTGTTATGAGTAGTTTCATGGTTGTTTTAATGAGTCGATTTGGTAAAATAATTGAATTCAAATGTTATGTGTTTTAGCATGCCTACACAAAACTAGAAATTGGATTTACAACGTTGTTGTTATAAAAATAATTTTTGGATTTATGTGTTGGTTGAGATTATGCCCTAATCGAGTTTTGATATTCATCTCTCCCTCGAGCATATATTTGGTGGTTATCTTCTTGATCTCACCTAGTGAAAAAGTTGGGTAGTGTTACATCTTGAATTAATACCTAAGTGGGAGAGTTTCAACACATGAGTGCTACTCCTAGATAAAACTATAGAAGAAGGCACCATTGTCACCTTAGTGTACAACTTCCCTCACTTTTGGCATGCTCTCAAAGGTCAAGGGAAGCTTCCTTGTGATTAACTAATCTTAAATTAATTCCTTAATGAAGAGAGCCAGCCATTGCAATGTTTCCTATGGATTGGTTGAAGGTTATGGTTCTCTTTCATGGTGTGAATTGTTTAATTCATGTTGCCTTTTCATCTTGCCTTTTTGGTGAATTTTTTAATTTGATAACCTAAAAAAGAGAGGTGCATTTCTTCCATGTATTAAAACATTTTTTATGATTATGTTTTTTTCATTTTTAACTATTTAATTGTACTGAGAGAAGCAAGGTGCATTATATAGGTCAATATGGATGAAATGTGTACTATAAGTAAGGCTAAATCAATATGAAAAAAATATTGAAACTTATGATATATACATAAAATTATTTAATTTAAATATATATAAAAATCAATCATTACCATGTTGTAAAATCAATAATAATAAATTAACCTAGAAATATGTATTACATCGATATATCTAATTAAAAACTATAATCAACGAAGGTCATATTTTGACATTGGTTTCTTTCCAAATATTAAAGTTATACATCCTACTTATGCTTCTCCTATATATATTGGATCTTGAATGTTAATATGATTTCCCTTTTTATTCATACTTTCTTTTATTCATTTGATTGATTTGACGTGGATGGAAACTCCATTAACACCCATTGCAATGTTTCCTCTAGATTGGTCGAAGGTTCTAGTTCCCTTCCATGGTCTGAATGGTCTAATTCATGTTTCCTTTTCATCATCCTTTTCGTGAATTTTTGAATTTGATAACCTAAAAAAGAGAAGTCTACTCCTTGATATGATTGTATCCATATCCATGTTGCTTCCACGTATTAAAACATTCTTGATGATTATGTTTTTTTCCATTTTTTAACTATGTAATTGCACCGAGAGAAGCAAGGTGCATTGTATAGGCCAATGCGGATGAAATGTGTACCACAAGTAAGGCTAAATCAATATGAAAAAAAATGTTGAAACTTATGATATATAAATAAAATGATTTAATTTAGATATATATAAAAAACCAATTATTACCATGTTGTAAACATAATAATAATAAATTAACCTAAAAATATGTATTGCATCGAGATAAGTGAGGTGCACTTTAAAATTCAATTAGACGAGATGTGTAATGTACATATTGTTTACCTAAGGTGGTAAATACAAAGGAGTCATTATTAACCGTGGAGAAAATCAAGAAGTTATGTATGCAAGGGGAATTGGGATTGCTACGAATAATGAAATATAAGCTCTAGCTCAATTCAAAGGCATCTTACTCCTTAAATATCAAGGGACTCTGTATAACGAAATAAGAAGACTAAGGCATTTTGTAGTACAACTTAGTCCTTGCCTTTTAGGTTTAAAAAGAAACCACATGGCATAAAAAAGCTCATGACATTTATCATGCAACAAGTGAAGGAAATTATATTGCACTTGCAGATAACACGTTGAAGCCTTATTACAAGCCATACAATCATTTTCAGGGATAAGAAACCTATCATGGTTTTCACGATAACAAAGACAAATCTCAAATGATGTAACATCAACCAAAGGCATTTGCACAGGTAAAATCACAAGGTTTTAGTGCATGCAATAGCAACAACATGTCTACGATTTGACAAATGGTATGACTATTTTTTTTTAAATGAGGACATTTTTAATATTTGCTTGACTATTTTTAAACACACACATGCATAATTTGAAATAAAAGTGTAGTTTTGCCATATCAAACACTGTAGCTTAATCGATGACTAAATGACTAGGCACAACATCCATTAAAAAATGAAATATTATTAGATTTGACTCCACTATGTCTATGCAAAAAAAAAAATGAAAAAAAAATGGTTCCAAATTTGACTTCATCAAAGAGTAGGCATTTGCTTTTCCATTAGCTCCTAGGTGTGTCCATATTTTTTATTTTTTTTCACAAAAAATAAAGATGCGTCGAGGGAAAGCCTATTCCATACGATATTAATAGATTGCTCGCCATCGACTTCAATTGAGAAAGAACAACCAACCAGAGCCAATATTTGGACTGTTGACTATGCACACGATGCAATCAGAATGTGCACTGAGCTATAGCAAGGACAAATTGCAAACATTGGCCAAATTGCTCTAGGAAATACCTCTAGCCTGTAAACGATGTTCCACATGAGAAAGCACTCCATAGAACAATCGAAGCAAGAACTAATAAGAAGAGAGCATGAAAAGGAACATTTTTTTAAGGGAGTTGTTAATGAAAGAGGGCTCTGCTATGAGAATTTTTTAATTATTTCTTACATTCATAGTGAAAGTAGAAACCATGTGCAATGGAAAATGGCTTCATATTCTACTACTTAAGCTCTGCATTTGGGAAAAAAGACCATGTTTTGTGCAACAATTTGCATGTATGTGTTAGAAACACAAGGCATATGCCGCTTGCAACCAAGGCATCCACATTTGGTTTCACAATTAAAGATCACAGAACAAATCTTGCGATTTCCATATTTATAGACTAACTATAAATACTTTTAATACATAGCTGCTGCAAAAAGCACTATTCTAAGTAAAAAGCAATTTTTTTTAAAGTAAAACACAACAGAGAAGACAATGCTACTATTTTATCACCAAACTATACATATCCTGTTCAGAGATAACCATCGCATATTCAATCAAATTAAGGCACTTGTCACAAGCTAATAAGCCAACAATTTTAAATTTCCACCTCTTTTTTATTTTGTTTTAAATTCTGAAATTTAACTTTGCTAAGCACATCTAGAAATAACCTTCTAATTGATATTGCTAAAATCTAAATTTATTCAATCTTTTATGCAATTTTAACCTTGGTTTATTTGTCATGTTTATAAGTAAATCTCTTTCATTTACCAAATTCATCAAGGTTAGATAAAGTGGGGTTGTGATATTTAACTTGGCAAATTATTTTTCAGACTTCCTTGCAAATTTTAAATCTAACACTATTCATTTTGTTATATTTTATTAGACATAAATTTGTTGTTGTTATTTACCAACATTATTACATTGTGTATTGCTTGTGTATGTTTAATAAACATCAAAAGACATGTTATGATAATTATGAAGTATGAATCTCTTGCTCTATTGGCAATTCCAGCTTTAGAACAAGAGATCTCTTGGATGAATATGGTCTTTCTCATGGTTATTACATACAGATTTTTATTTCATGTGTTAGCATAAAAAGCTTTGAATCACTATAGCCCATGTTTGCAATTTCTCATTGCTTTAAGGCACAATTAAACTGCTGGACATACGATCACTTCAATGTGCATTGCATAGCAACAATCTTTCAAGTTCATCTCAATAAAATTCTTGCGAAGTTAACTTCTATCATGTTTTATGCTTACAACTTATGGTCACATTGATCACATTGATTTAACAATTTCTAAAGCATTCACAACTTAATGCTTATAAATCTTGGTATCTTCTTAAGCAATTAGCTATTTCTAGACTTAAGTTTCCTTGTTATATTCATTTGGTAAATCTGAAATAATACTCGCCAATGGAATGTTTATTAATGGATTCATGAAATTTAAAATTTGTTTCATATGAAGTCTTAACTTTGCTTCATGTTACTTCATGTCACATTTTCTTTCCATGCAAGTGAATATTTAGTGAGAAGCTTTACATACATGCTTTTTGTGATTTGGAAGTTTGTATCTTTTATTCAATACATTTACATTAACAGTCAACTCATAAGCATCTCACAAATCTTAAAAGCAATTCAAGTAGGTAACTAATCATCACATCACAAGACATGTACTTAGCTGCTTTGGGGAATATTCCCTTAGTGGTTCAACCCACTTAAAGATAAGGGAAGTAAATGTAGGCGACAGCTACCTTAGCTACCTTATTTTCATAGTTGCACTTAGCTAGTATCTTTTGAGTCCTTGTAATCTAGGGTGTTAGTTTTTGTGGTAACAGGGCATACCCAAGGATAAACATAACCCAAATCACAGCTACATCTAGAAATAGATATTTGAATAAATGGTAATGGTTTTTTTCTTTGATAACTGTTTTTAGTTCATTTTGGAATTTATTGAGCAGAAGGGAAAATGTGGTCCTTTGCATAGGTATTGTTGATTTGCAATCCACCAAAATATAAAGACAGACAATGCAAGGTAAAGATACACAAGGTAACAACTTCTAGTGAATAAAGATCTTATGTATGGATGGTTTTCAGTGAGGGAAGGTAGTCAAACTCAGAAAATTGTCTCATGAATAAAATCAAGGCAGAAATCTAAACTTTATTGGTAACTACGGCTGCTACAATAGAAATGTTATCCTCTAAATTTTCTGAATGCTCAATCAAGATTGCTTCTACACCAGCATATGCAATCATCAAATTTTACAAAGCCAAAATGAAAAATAGAATCTTCTGACAATTTCTTTAAGTTTGAATTGTTACTAGAGGGAAAAGAATGCTAAAAAGAATAAAAGCAGATAAACCGAGCAATTAAGCATGTGCCCACTTGCGTGGATCTTATGCTGAAATAGAAAAGCATAGCCTCAGCAACTACGTAAAACACAATTCATTAAGATTCATTCAAACTTTTAAAACAATCTTCTTCCTCGGGGTATTCCGCATATCTCAGCAGTCAGCACAAAATGTATCGGTCCAGGTGTCACCTTTTGTATGGAGTTTGCATGATGCAAATGTGCAGGTAAACGATATAGACAAAAACATGGCTCAGAATATGGGTAAGAACTTAAGTAAATGGGTCAGCCTCTTATAATATATGCAAATGCCAAACCCTGCAATTCTGTGAGAACTGCGGTTTGTTAGCCTGTGGAAGAAATATTTTATAATGTTTTGGTTAGCAAATTGTTCACATTCCTTTTTTGCGAATGTAAATTCTCAACCCTTGTTCAAATCTTTAATACAAAAAGATAATATTCATACAGGAAATTCTGAATCTAGAACCTAATTTTGGTGTTTTCAATATCTGCACGGTACCCACAGCCTCCGCACACCTGAGCTTTATTCGTCGGAGTTCATCTTTAATATGCTCTTTTCACAAATGAGCATCTTGATCCACAGTTTTAGTGACAATAGATACCTTCCTCTGGCTCCCTTGAAAATTTTACTTTCTGCGTCGCTGTATCACTTAATGGTGTCGACAACAAATTTAGTAATGTATCCTTCCAAAATACTGTCTACCCAAACCTCGATAGCCCTTGAATCTTTGTTGTTCACTCGTTTCAACTGCTCAATCAGTTCTGGGGTCCAGTGTTCAGGCTCACCTCCTTGGAAATTCTTCTTCTGAAAAGTTAGTTGCGCCAACCATTCGTATAACAGTATAGGAAATTTGTAGAAGAATACTTCGTGGATGTCATATTAGATGTACTTCTGTAACCAATCGGTCGTCGACCATCCAGGGTTCCGATTTTCTTCCTCGGCAAATTCTCGCGTCTTCTGGTGGAACCATTCCATGATCTCCGGCTTTGTCGGATGCCACAGCATGTCCTCTCTCCTTTCACACTAGGGTCCCGACAACGAAACCATTTGTTGACATAGTTATGTCGACAAGGGTTCACTTCACACTGCTGTCAGCAAACATCGACACAAACTCCCTTAAACATCGACACATAAAGGTTTTACCCTTTCCAGCGACACCCGCAGAGTGAGTGAAGTCTCCCCTGATATTCTTAAGGGGGTTGTAGGAACCAAGTTTCCGCAGTTGTAAGAAGACATGCATTATCTCACACTCATTCGCAACATAAGCCAGAGATTCACATCCGCATCAGAACATCATATTATCAACCTATCAACCAGATCTACTTAACCCTTATTTTCATTCGCATCGACACATTATCATCTCACAGTTAACGAATTAAACAAATTATCAAAACATGCTTAAGGAATCTACGATACATAACATAATGTGATTTCATTGAAACATCAGACAATGCAATACTTGAATTCAATAACAAGACAAAGAAATAGAGATATAACATTATAAATCATTCACATTATCCATCAAATTGTTTCATACATCGTAGAACCATTACAAACTCAAAACAACAGTTGCGATCAAAAAGACCAAAAACGGAGAGATGTTCTCATAGATCGATCAGAAGATTCCAAAAACACATGCTAGATGCTCTACTAAAGATGCCCTTAGGCTTACAATCATACTCCTATTTATAGGCTCACTTGGTCATTACAAAATGGTCCAAATGACCCTTTATTACTAACTAACTTAACCAACTATCCCGCTTTTGTCGGCTCGTTTATACTTTGCGACTGGTCCTTTGTTCATGTCGACGACCCTTCCGTCGCTTGGTGGTAGTGCACTTGTGCGCTCTAGACCCGTGCCAACAGCCTTTTTGTTGTACGCATATGCACAACAACACAAAGATATTGGTGTAAGAATTTAATTACGAACCAAGTTCAAGGCGAAGCTTAACGCCTAAAAATTCTTCACAAAGACTAGGTATACCATAATATCACAATGTAGAGATCCGTAATACCACAATGAATAGAGCAAACAAATCTCTCAAACCAAAAACGCATGGCAAAGGTCTAACAATACCTTCCGAAAAATTAGGCTTGGCAACTTAGAGGATGCACAAGTGTTGCATGGTATTAATGCCTATAGCTTCGTGGAAATAAGCCAACGAGCCTCCTGGCCCACTCAGGGTTACTTTTACCTGGGTCAACCATTATATTAAATACAAACCTATCTCAGAATGTTAAGGTTATGGTAAAGGTAAGTATTTTTTGTTTTTTTCTTAATTTTTTTAATACTTGAAAATGATAAAAAAATTCAATTCAAGCCCTCTCATCCAATAGAAATTGATTATCATTTTTCAACATATAGTCTCTGCCCAAGAACAAACAATGAAAATAATAATTCTTGATGAATGGTTGGTGGTTGGTATGTATGGAAGATAATAAATATAATTAAAAAAGTTAAAACCAATTATTGAATGAATGGTTGATATGAAAAATGTTAAATATATAGTGTAAAGTTATATGATTTGTATGGTTGTAGTTTAGGATAGAGTTTTTAAAGTATGAATTATATATTTTTGAGGAAGTTTAATTTGATTCAATTCATAATTCAAGATAAGGTTCATAATTAAAGATAAAGTATATGATATAATTTTAAAATTTATTTTTACTAGATTTTATTTTATTTACAAAGTTTTGATTTATAATCATTTCATTATACTCAATTGACAAGCTCTACAATGAAATTAGTTAACCACATTGAACTATTACAAAAAGGTAAAACTATAGTACTTTGCCATGACAATTTTTTTGAACATAAACGGTAAAAGGAATTATATTAAACAACTGAGTACACTATCCTTAACAAAGAGGAAGTCTTCTTCAAAACTCTAACATCTAGAAGCAGAGTTCATTCAATAACTGTTGTATACAAAAACTTATTCACAGGTTTTTCATCTACTTCTAAGTCCTGAGTACTATATATTTTTACAAACTATTTGCAAAAAAGAGAACACAAAAACATAGAAACAATGTCTGTTGTAAAAAACCAAATAAACTATTCATGTATGTCCCTTCTTCCATGAATTGGTTGAATGACCGAGACTTCATCCATGGGCCATGCTTCACTTGAGAATGATGCCTAAAAATGGCTACATCAATTTATTTTCACGAGTTGCTCCAAGTCCTTCCTAACCTCGTCCATTAATGCGATTTGCTTTTACATGTTACCGTCCAGATCGTCAATGCAAGAATCCAGGTTGGAAAGCCTACTGGTATTGTACCGTGCCTCCTCAGTTAAGGTAGCAATGTTCTGGAGAACCCCCCTTATTCATTACTGAATGACCCAAAGCATTCTTTTGAAATCTTCAAGATAACCTTTGAAGCTTGTATAAAATTCCCTCCAGGACAACATGATTCCTTCGTCTTTTGGGGTCTAGGTAGAGCGAATCCAAGTTATGGAGGTATTTTGGCAATCTTGATCTCTAGAATAGGCTGCTCGCTCTGAATAACTGAACATTGCTTGCAGAATACTATAAATGTTTCAATGGAGAGAACCTCAAGCACATCCTCTCGACCTATGAGAGGATACTCACAAAAGAGAGGGGAATTGTTTTGTTCCGTAGTAACGAAAACAAGGGCGGACAAACCTCGAGAGAGGTTCTCTTCTTCAAGGGAATTTCAAACTGCAACCGCTCTTGAATGTCAAAATTGGCCATCTTTCCTGCCTTAAAATCACTTTGATTATCCATCAAATCGCTTGGTTAGGGCCTTTGGTGGTTTTAAAACCAACCACATTCACTACCCAACTCCAATGCATTTACTTTACTAGTGCATGTTTCTTCTAAGTGTTGCCACCTATCCTTCACATGGCCTTGGTCTCGAGACCGAGGCCATGGGGGGCGTGCAAGGGTACTCCCCTTCTTCACTTGATGCTTAAGGGCAAAATCATTCTAATCCCTTGGGTTTTCCTTGGGATTGATAACTTCACAATTATCATGGGATCCACTTTCTAATTGAGATTTGATTTTCATATGCTATCATTCCTTGATCGATTATTGATCCTTGGTTTGCCAATTCGTCTACTAGCCTGTTATTTTCTCCTTTGACATGATAACAGGCAATTGTGCTGGAGATATTGAGATTTTAAATTCGCTTGAAATTTTTTACAAGGGGTGGGGTTCTCCTTATAAGGGCTATGCATTTTTTGGATCACGTACCTAGAGTCTCCAAAGACCAAGAGTTTTGAAATGTTTAATTGGGATGATATTTCCAAACCCTACAATAGGGCCAACCACTATGCCTGATTATTGGTTTTTATTCCCAATCCCCAAGCAAAAGTTTTCACAGTTTTTCCTTCAAGGTCTACAATGACCCCTCCTACTCCTGCCACCCCATGCCATGACAACTTAATGTGACCTCAACATAAATAATTTTGATCTTTATTGCTTTGAAATAAGTTTTCAATATCATTATTTGGAAATTAAAGATATAAAGACATGATTTACATATTTTTTTTGGATGATAGTGGCTATTAATGTAAATTGAGATGAACATATTGAAGTTTAAACATTTTACTTGAACACTTGGTAAGTTATGAAATGAAATATGTGTGATTTCAATCATTTAGTTTGTTATTAGATTTATATATTTAAAAATAAGTTGGCAAGTTAGGGAGAGGTAGGGACAACTTGCAACAAGACAATCATATCTTTACAGGTGAATCAACAGTTAATCACACTAAGGTTGGGGATCTCAAAGGGTCTAAGTCCATAGAGCTTCCTATTGATGGGTGTGCCCCCATTGTATTTATTGATGTCGATCTTATTGTTACATGTTGGGGCAAAGCTTTAAATGATCATGACTAGCTTCCTTTAATGATTGAAATGATTGTTGAACATTGCTCCGATTTAGGGAAAATTTTAAGGACCAACAATTTTCTTAAAGTGTAGAAACCTTGGCGAGCCTTATTAATTCTTAATTTTTCAACCATAAAATGTTTGACGGTTTTTTTTAATATTCAAATTTCTAAGGACTTTATATAGTTTTAAGACAATTTTTGGCGATTTTTAGAGTAAAAACAAATATTCCATGGAATTTGGGCAAATCAATTTAGAAAAAAAGTTGGAAATTAGCGAATTTGTTTTTGGAAAAAACCATTGAAAAATAGTCCATGGGCTAAATTTTTCCCCTAAAATTTTCCCTACTCTGACTATTCGGGCTTCTGGTTTTTTGTAAGGTTGTGATTATGACTTCTCAAGGTGTTTTGGCCTAAGCCAACCTCATATTATCTTTTGATTTTTCTCATAACACTGATTGTTGGCTAGGCTGTCTTGACTTTAACTAGTCATGATTTTGCACTTTTCACTTGCTTGTGGAGAACAACCTACTTTTTTATACTAAAGCTTATACATATTTGCCTATTAATAGAATTTAAAAGAAGCTTTACTTAAAATATCTACATCTTGTATTTTGTGGGCAAGTGGAACATAGTATCGGGTATATAACAACAAAGTCATGGATAGTTTGTGGGTTCACTTAGATAACTGTCTATTACTGTTGTGTCAAATTTGTTGGGTTTTTGTGGATTATGTGCATCTGTGGGAGCATCGTGTTAATATGATCAACACTTTGTTGATGTTGATCATAGAAATAAGGGTTGTTAAACATGATAGTTTTGACATTGGGTAGATTCACCTAGAATCATATCCCGTTTACTTGTAACTTTGGTTAGTGAATTGTCAATTGGGTCTTGTCTATGTAGTTGACGGAATGAGCGTTATCCTCCCCATCGAGGATCAATTCCCATAATTAACATGTTTAGCTCTCAATGAATATATTGTTATATCTATCTCAAACCATAAAGAATTCAATTTACCTTAAGTACCATCCTTGCAATGGGGAAATGTATGTTTAACTTCTTAAAAAATATCATTAATTAAAAAAATTCATAATAATCATAAATTTGTATAATGTTATTTTAAGTTGAGTCCATAATTTCAAAACTTTAACGGTGACACTAAACTAGTTCTTGTGAAAATCATGGAAATAATCGAAGTAGTGGACAATACTTGCAATACTTGTATACTCATACTCATGTAAGAATGGTCGACGCAATGGCAATGATGACGTACCTAGATAACACTAACAAGAGCCACGAGGTGGCAATGTCCCTGACCTTGGAAATAGGGAGGAGCTATGGTGTAGAATCAACAACGCTTTTGCAACCAGGAAAGCATTTGCAGCTGAGACTCTAGAGACATTTTGCATTTTGCATTTATTTTTTTATAAAGGAATTAAAACTTCATATGTCAAATTAATTTTCTAAATATATATAAATATTCGTGAGATCTACGGTAAAGCAATTCATTGTTTTGAGACTTAAAAATGAGGTATCAGAGTTTTGTGCTAGATTTTTATTTTATTTATTCTGGTTTTTTTTGCAAGCAGGTTATACATAGATGGTCTTTGCACATCTTTACTTAAAGGAAAACCTTGAATATCTAAACGAAGGTCTTAATCTGAATTGGGGGTTAAAATCCTCCTTTGAAACCCGAAAAAAGATTCCATTCAAGATGATTATTACTCTTTTTTTTTCTAGGTTTAATGTATAAGTATCAATAACCGAATGTATTATGCTCGTGTGATAATGCAAACAACTATTGAAATAATAATCATGCAACAAATCATGGAATAGAGACGTTTAAAACACTAACCAACCATTTAATAAAATACCATTTTTTTAAAAGGTTGATTAAAAATTCTATACACCGAAAACCAAATAAAAATAATAATCGAAGTGGTTACTATTATAGAAACCACGCTTCTCAATTCTGTGCCTCGCTATATCAATTCTGTGCCTCGCTATATCCACATTGTGCCTCGCTATTACAGAAACGAGCAATAGCTCAGCGAATTGAGCAAAAGCTCAGCATTTTTCCACATTTCTGTTACTGTATATGTTTATATATAATTGGATATATGCGGGCTGTATGGACAGCCGCATACATTGTGTTGTTATATGGCGAACAACGATGGACTCTTTCTCTTATCTCTGTGACAGTATTTGTTAATATGAATTTGGATATATGCGGGTTGTATGGACAGTCGGATACATTGTATTGTTTTATGTTTGGGACATCAGATCTGATGTTAAAATGGGACTGTAAATATGTGACAATGTAGGGATCTCACTGATTCTCTTACAGGTACAGAATGTAATTTTGTTCATATTTTTTGAAATAAAATTACGAATTTTTCCAAGGAAAAAAAAAGAAACCACGCTTCCATAAAGTTGCTAAGCCTTAGTTCTAGCTATGAGCCTACCATTGATGGTAGATTGCTAAATTGTAAAAAAAAAGAGAAGACGTTGCTTTTGTTGAAACTAAAGCTCTAATTCTGTCAATAGGCTACCTTCAATGATAAATTATACTAGAGAGAGAAGCACCAAACCCATCTTAATGACTATTTCAAATTTCCGTAAAAACTCTTCAAAAAGTTGTTGGGAAATCACAGAATCATGTGTCATTGTTATGTAAGCCAAAGGTTGAAAATTCTATATATTTTTCCACAGATTGTTAGAGAAGGGTCTCATTCATGTCTCTAGGGGTTATGAGAAATTATTGAGAGTTTAGGGTTTGAATCAAGATGTCAATTGTCATTTGCCAGATTCAATGTTGATCCCTAATTTGTTTTCACACAAAACATGTTCAAGAAAAAAGATAAAATAATTAAGAAAAAAGATAATTTTTTTAAAAATTGTCAACTAAATATATTTATATCTTTATAGAAAAGAAAAAAATATATATATTTCAAAGGTGTTCCAAAAAAACATAAAAAACATCTTCAAGGAAAAAAGATAAAATAATTAGGAAAAAAAAATTGTAAACATCAATGCAAACATATGAATGATATCTTATTTGTTTGTCCATTAACCAAAAAGGCAATAAAGAATTTTTTTTCTCCCGTTCATTGTATTTTTCACATTAAGGAAATTCCCCCAAAAAAGCCATAAAGAGTTTTTTTCTCCCATTTAATTGTATTTTTCACGTTAAGGAAATGCACACAAGTAGCTACCACCCAAATTAGCCCTTTTGCTTGAAATGGACTTGAATAAATAAAATGTAATTCTCGACCAATAAATTTTTTCTTGAGAAGTATAAGTCAATAGGAAAAACATATATGGGTAAACACAAGGAAATGAATATATACCAGTCAAGCACCATTCATCTGAAAAGTCAAGCAAGTTAAAAATATCATTTAAACTGATAGTGATTAATATCTTTCTGGTATAATTTATTATTAAACAGCATTATTTCTAGGCACATGAGCGTTTCAAAAAATTGATTAAAAGATATATTAAATCTATCCATAGCCGATAATGATATTTTTTTTTAACAAGAACAGTTATAAATTTTATTTATGGACAGCGAAACAATCGCTCAATCAGTTACAATAGAATAAAATAATCAGGATCGAATTGTCTAAAAATCTTAAACGAAAATAGAGACAGGTCATAGTCAAGTTAATCCTGCAGCAATCAAATCTCCCAATTAAGGGATCGACTTAAAACCTATAAACATATTCAACGCCGATCATTATGTATGAGTGTGAGACACGAGTTGAGTGCCTGATGATCATGCCTAATGAAAATCTAGTCGAATTCGCAGCCTGAGAGATGTGAAGGTCTGATCGAACAGCGCTGGAGTGAGCCTGAGAGATCGTTGAGAGAGAGATTTCCACGCTTTAGGCAATTAGTCCACCAACGAAATGAGTTTTCTCCACCTGTCCACATAAACACGCCTTCACACTTTAGGTAGTTTGTCCACCAACGGTTTTCTCCACCTGTCAAGACGCCTTCTTCAAGAATAATGCAAGGTCCAGCCAGGTGGTTTAACGAGCTGGAGTTCTTAAGGAATGGTAAAGGGGTTGATAATTCAATTAGTTTTCAAAGTCCCTTTGCTCAAAGGGACTGCTTCGTTAGCAGTAAGATCCAGTTCACCATTGAGATTTCACAAGATATGGAAGAACTCAATTCTTTGAAAGAGTTTCATGAGAATCTTGATTTTCTCAAGGATATGCCTGAGCCTCATATTATTGGGTCGTTTGTTATTAATGAGTGCTTGGATCACCGGCCTTAAATCTCCAAAGATATTAATTTCTCTGATATTCCTCGTTTTAGCTTGATACAACCCTTGCCATAGAGCTAAGGCTTCAACAATGTTATTGGTGTCTTCACTAAGACCCCAGGAGTAATGAAGTTCAGGAGCACCGTTGGGGCCAAGCAGCACCCCACCTCCTCTAGCCTCCCCTGGATTCCCTTTGGAGGCCCCATCAAAGAACAAGGTATGCCCCTTTAGTGACTTATGCCACAGTTTAAAGCTTGGGACATCCATCCTAATTTCCCATTTTTCCAGATTGTTAGTAGCAGAAGCGTTGGCACGAGGGAAGGGGAGGATTTTGTTCATCCAGGCTTCTTCATCCCCATTCAACATGCATTTATTCTCTGGGATTGGAAGAGAGTTTAGGAAATCTCCCATCAAAGCTTGAGTTTTTGTAGCCACATGGGCTGCATGAGATGCTTTATTTCTGAAGATACGACCATTTCTTTCCAACCAAAGTTCCCATAAGATAAATTTAGGAATCACTAACCAGCGGGCTTTGATCCTTTCTTTTTTGTTATGTGAGTAGGGATACAGAGAGGCCCATTCACATAGTAGTGAAGGGACCATCTCTGGAAGAGCTAGTTGATTCGAACAAGATCCCAAGACATGTGTCTAGACCCCTGCTGCAAAGGAACAATTAAGCATATCCATTGTTTCTTCTTAAAGCAGATAGAATGGGAATCTCGTCGGGCCTTCCCAACCTCTTTTTTTTAGGTTTTATCCAGTTAGAATGTTGTTGTGGGCCAACGTCCATATGAATATATCGAATTTTGGTAGACTTTTGATTCTCCAAATTTATTTCCAGAGAATTGGATTGATGGGGGCGTTCGAGATTGCTTTGATTTGCTTGTAACCTTCAGCAACAGTGTAAATACTAGAATTTGATCCCCATCCACGCGTGTCTTTCAAATTAACAGCTACTGGAGACTTCCCTTGAAGGTAGGAAATCATAGTGCGCTCTTCATCGATCATCTGGTTTGGGCAGCCTGGAAGTTTCCAATCCTTCCATGACTTGGGAACTATCCTCATTCCAGACAGAGATATCCCAAAGGGTGGTGATGTTGAGAGAATTGTAGTGGATTTTCAGATTGGAGTTGTTTGATAATGAGTCCAACATAGTTCCTCCAAGAATTTAATCTTCCCAAATTTGGATATTTTTGCCATTCCCTGGAATCCAGGTTAAGAGAGGTTGGAAGAACCCGGAGGCTTTTTGATAGATGTTGAAAATCGGGGAGCCTTTCCTTACCTTTGGCGGGTTATCAAGGCAGATTGTGCATGGTCCAGTGTAATATTTCTTCCAAAGTGCATGCTTACTCCAGGTTAGCTTTCATGTAACCAAATTCCAGAGTTGCTTTGCACCAAGAGCTAGATTATGAGCTCTAAAATCTCTAATTTGGAGGCCCCCTTCTGAAATTGGCTTGGTGGCTTTTACCCAGCTGACCAGAGGCAACTTGTTTTCACTATTTTTACCACCTTTCCATAGAAATCTTCTAAGGAGTGCTTCCATTATTAATGAATCCGATTGGGGCCAAAATGATTGAGCTTTGGAATACAGGGATGCTGAGAAGAACTGATTTTATCAGGACCAGCTTTCCAGCTTTGTTGAGCCACTTTGCTCCCCAATTGTTGATTTTGTTCTTTAGCTTGTCTAGGAGAGAAGTCCATTCCTCATATCAAATGTTTACTCTGGAAATGGGGATTCCTAGGTATTTAAAGGAATTCCATCGAGTCTTCCCCTCCATTTCCAGAATTTTGGAGATGTCCATCACTTCAATATTGGTACAATTCCACCCATATATATGGCTTTTTCTGTAGTTTATCTGACTGCCCGAAGCTTCCTTATAGAGGTCAAGCTCCCTTTTGATTCTCCTAGCATTAATTTACTGGCTGCTCTTAGTAGGAGCGTGTCGTCTGCGAACTGGCCATGATTGATCTCTTTGACTCCACGAGCTATTCTGATTCCCAAAATTTCTTCTTGGACTCGGCAGTGCTCTAATTGAAAGCTAAGGACTGAAGCTTGAATGGCATACAACAGGGGTGATAGAGGACAGCCTCGGCGCAGCCCCCTACTGGCTTGGAAGAAATCAACAGCTCTCCCATTGATCAGCGGGGCTATCCAAGGGGAGCCAATACAAGCCTTTACCCAATTGATGAAATCCGGGGCAAATCTGAATTGGAGCATTACCTGAAACAAAAAGTCATGCCGAACCCTGTCGAAAGCATTAGCTAAATATAATTTGACATTCACACCTTTTTCCCCTCGTTGGTTGCTCGAGTGAATTGCTTCTTAGACTAGGATGATGTTATCAACTATGTTTATGCCTTGATGAAACCCCCTTGATTCTATGGAATGATGGTAGGGAGTATGTCTTTGACTCGGTTGGCGATTACTTTGGTGATGAGCTTATATCCAATGTTGCAAAGTGAGATTGGTCGGTATCGGTCAAAGGAGATGGCTCCTTTTTCTTTAGGAATCAACGCTAAGAATGTCGAATTAGTGCTCCCACCTATCTTATGACACTTTTGAGATTTTAGGACCATCCTATGTAAGTCTTTTTTATGATTGGCCAACAAGCTTTTATGAACCTGGCAATAAAGCCATCCGGACTAGGGGATTTGTCCAGTTCCATGTTTCCAAGGGCTGTCTTGATTTCTTTTATGGTTACCAAAGCCGTAAGTTTTGGTTGATATCTTGCGTTACCATATTTGGGACAAGTTCAATTATCTTCTTCCTTATATCTTCGTGGGCTTGATTATTTTCTGAATACAGCTCTTTGAAGTGGAGATGGGAAACATGTTTAATATCGTTGAAGTCCTTTATGATCTGGTTGCTACTCTGAATTTATTTAACCGAGTTATACTGCCTCCTTGCTTTAGCTTGCTTATGGAAATAACTGGTGTTCTTGTCACATGCTTGAAGCCAGAGACTTCTCGATTTCTACCTCCAATTGTCTTCCTCCTCTCTACATGTAGCATGTAGCTTCCTTTGAAGTTCCATTTCATGTTCCATATTCTCATTATTGATCGGGCTATCTTCCAACATAATTTGATGTTTTTCCAGCTAATTTTGGGCATCCATCCTCTGGTGTGAAGGAAGTTTAATATTTTTGGCCCAGTTCTTGATTTCTTTTTAAGTCTCCTAAATTTTTCTTCCCATACGTAGAAAGGTGATCATGTTACTGGTCTAGACCAGACTTTGAGAACAATCTCATTGAATCCTTCCTTCTGAATTCAGGATGGGATGAATCTGAAGGGGATTGGCTCGAAGGTTTTTTTGTCTTTGGAGATTTCTAGAAGAATAGGCTTGTGATCAGAGGCGTTGAAGGACATAATTTTAGATTCGACATCCAATCCAAGAAGGAGAAAGGAGCTATGGACTAGAAATCTGTCCAATCTAGCAGCGATATGCTCTGGACCCATTCTCTTATTCGTCCATGTGAATTTAAATTTGGAGGGCTTAATGTCTTCAAGCTCCCATTCATGCATGAGATCTTCCACTGTTTCTCGAAACTGGTCTCTTATGATAGATCCCTCTCTTTTTTCCTCAAGGGATAGAGTTACATTAAGGTATCCAGCTAAGATAATATTCCCCAATTGATTAATTCTAAGGAAGTCTTGGATGGGATTCCAATAATCTTTTTTTTCGGAGATAAGATTCGGGACATAAATGTTCAACAAGCAGATCTGGAGATCTAACTCCTTGTAGAGGAGTTTAGTGTATATCCAGTGAATGCATATTTCAGAGGCTAATAGCTCAAATTTGTCCTTGTTCCACAAGGTGCCCAATCCTTCGAAGGCTCCTCTTGCACTGACCGTTATTCCGTGTCCGTTTTTCCATAATTTTTCGCTAGTTTGGAGGAAGGCTGGTTCCTCCATTTTAGTCTCCTGGATAAGTAGAATGTTTGGGCTTGAAATGCGAAGGAGATCTTTCATCGACTCTTCCTTGGTTCTACTTCCCAACCCCCTACAATTCCATGAGACTACCTTCATTGCTTACTTTCTTGGAGTGGAAGCGGCCCTTTTGGAGGGATGCCCCTGGTGTCTTGCACTATGAGTGATTAAAATTTTTCCAAGGTGGGTTGGGAGCCCCGGAGCTTCTCTTTGTAAGTGGACCTTTCTCTTCTTTCCTTTGCCGATTTCCTTCCTCGAGTGATTTGTTGAGTGGCGTTTTGAGATGATTATATTTCTCCTTCCTCTTACTCTGTGTCTTCTTCCTCTGTTTCTAGTTCATGGCTATCTATTTTTTCGCCTTGTTCCTGAGGGGATGAGAGTTCCTTGTTTGCTTGATTTTCCACCTCTGCATGCTTTATGTTTTTTTCTGAGAGGTCATCCGGAGCACTGGCCTCAAGTTCTTGGTTTTCTAACAATTCAAATTTGTTTCCTGTCGGAAATTTTTCCTTTGCGATTTCTTTTCCCTTTCCGTTTTTGGCTATGGGATGGTTAGGAGGGATGCCATTTTTTTTAAGAGAGTTTTTTGGATTTTCCTTTGATATTTTTGCTTGTTTCCATCCTTCCCTTACCTCTTTTCTTGTTGATTTGATTTAGCCTTTGGGCAATTCTTTTGGAAGTGACCATGTTCGTGGCAGCTTCTGCATTTAAATGGTAACTGTTCGTAGTCCAGCTTCTGAAAGTGGTGCCATTCCCCTACGGTGAGCTTAATGGATTCAAGGAGGCCAGCTTCTAGATCCACTTCTACCCACATCCGGGCACAGGAGTATTGACCCTTGGGGTCAGCTTGATCTATGAATTTCCCTATTCCATTCCCTATTGATTGCAAAGACGGAGAGTTCCAACAGTGAATCGGTAGAATGGGAAAGTGCACCCAAAAAGGAATTGCTTTGGGTAAATCTAGGGATGGATCAAAATATGGTGACCACTAGTTTAGATACAGTCCTTGCGGTTCCATGAAGTAAGGACCGCTTCTGAAGATCAAGTCCCTGTTATATTTTGAAATGAATTCAAAGAGGAAGAAGCCTCTGCCTACTGCATAGCAGGTGACGCTGGCAGAGATTAGGGACCTACAATTTTTTTGGATCCAGTTTTCCGTGGTTCGGGTAGAGGGCCAAA
Source organism: Larix kaempferi (assembly GCA_027924585.1). Lineage (NCBI taxonomy): Eukaryota > Viridiplantae > Streptophyta > Pinopsida > Pinales > Pinaceae > Larix > Larix kaempferi. The sequence continues at coordinate 5,926,378 of BSBM01000374.1, read as the reverse complement.
GCCCTGAGAACTGTCCCACCAGTTCCCGATCTGCCAAGGAAACAACTACTCTCATAGGTTGATCTAGTGGAAGGGCAATTATCGGAACATCCTCTAGTTTCTTAACAAACTTAGGAACTGGTTGAAGCACCGACCTTTTCCCATGAGTGTTGATCAGTCTCGTGAAAGCTTCGACTTCAGCTGTAGGCAGAGTGATCGGAGGACCGTCTCCAAGGGACCCATGAAAGCTAACCGGCCCCTAAACCAATCTCAACGCATGTGAGAATGGCAGGGGATGGGGTAGCAAATGCCACATTCCAAAAGGCAGCGGTTTCTCGGCAGGGTTAACACCAAGACGCCTATCGGGAGCGACCGGATCAGGAAAGAGCAACCCAAGAGACCGAGCCCAGGCTCGTCGACCAAGATCTAGAAGGCCATCGCTCAGTTGTGCAGGTTCCCGTCAGTGAAGCTATGCCCGCATGTTAAAATTTGAGCATTAATTCACAATACTCTTGGATCTTTACTGAGAGAATAACATATACAGTATATCAATGCATAACAATCACAATAAGCATGACAAGCATCACAAGAATCAAAAGCATGAGAGACAAGAGACACAGAGTTTCCGTGGGGAAAACCCTAAGGTGAAAAACCCCACAACTTACTCAGAGATAGAGAGAGCAATGGCTCAACCAAAGTACAACTAAAATACACTTGAGATAGTCTCCTAGAGCAGATGATCCTCCTCCTCACTAGTGAGCCACTTTCTGAGTGAGAGAAGTGTGTCTTTCCGAACGATCCAAATAGAGTTCTCCCGATCTCTATTTATATTTAACCTGTTTTCCCAATGACCTTATGGGGCCGACTTGTCTATCTAGATACATCCACAATATAATATATATTTTAGGGCCGATCCCACACATGGTGGTCCAATAACCCATCGGCAAGTACACACACTTGCGAGACTTGTCAATCCACATGACGACACTTCCTTATAGAGGAATAACACATCTCTTATAAGGGTACAATAAATATATATGAAATACATAGATGAAATACATTCCGAAGTTACATATACATCAACACTCCCTCTTAACTAGGAAGGTATTTCTCGACACAGTTCTGCTAGACAAGTCTTCTTCTCGGGATCATCGTCATCGATGCATCGTCGTCATCATCGTCACTGCTGCTGCTATCTCAACCAATCTCTAACTCTACTCGTCATAGGAATTTCTACAGAGCCAGTCCTTTTTCATACTGGATGTAGGCCCACCACCTGCAGGTCTTCATCATCTGTGCGAACAGTCTGATAGAGGTGGCCTCTCGGGACTAATTTTATGTGCGGATGCAATACCGGAAAGAGTATCCCATGAACATTTATGTGCCTAAGCACGACCGGCAAGATCTCCCAGGACTGATTACATGCATCTCCTCCACAATACCTTTAAAGAGCATCCCAGGAACATTTATGTGCTGCAACACGACCGACAAGATCTCTAAAGAGCATCCCAGTACTTATTACGAGCATACAGCTCAACCTCTCGGATCTCCAGGACTGATTACATGTGGATAGACAAAACCTTTAAAGAGCATCCCAGGAACATTTATGTGCCGCAGCACGACCGGCAAGATCTCTAAGGAGCATCCCAGGACTAATTACGAGCACACAGCTCAACCTCTCGGATCTCCAGGACTGATTACATGTCTCCGTAGTAATACCTCATCCCAGGACTGATTATGAGCACACAGCTCAACCTATTGGATATTTGAGGATTGATTACATACTACATAGCAATACCGGAAAGAGTACCCCAGGAACATTTATGTGCCGCAGCACGACCGACAAGATCTCCCAGGATTGATTACATGCTATTTGCACAACCTGCCACATATCATCTCTGACCTCCAAGTATCAACCTGATACTCATGATCCAACGGATCATCATCGCACAAGGCATCATCCTGATGCCCATGATCATACTGATCATCATCACTTGTACCATCCTGGTACATATCATCTAGAGCAACATCCTGAAGCTCATCATCATGATCAACCTGATCATACAATGCATCCACCTAATGCACACCAAGTATCTACCTGATACATATCATCATACATGATCCACCTGATCATACAGTGTATCCACCTGATACAAATACAAATACATGATACATATCAACATACATGATCTACCTGATCATACAATGTATCCACCTGATACGGATACATGGTCCAAGCATCCAACATGATGCATATACAAATACATACAAATGATCCAACCGATCATATCCAGCATCCAACATGATGCATACATACATATAAATGATCCAACTGATCATATCCAGCATCAACACGATGCGTACATACATACAAATATAAATGATCCAACTGATCATATCCAACATCCAACATGATACATATACAGAGCAGTAACTGGAGCATCGTCCTGATACTCATCATCCAACACTTACATCCACAACCATGTGAAGGATCCTCCTTCCAACATGCTTGGGATGGCTTCAGCAAATGTGTCCATCACTTCTTCCTCGAAGTGTCGTCGATCTGAAGAACACCAAGCCTCTCCCTGAAGTACTCGAACTTCACCCTGGCTAGTGGCTTCGTCAGCACATCTGCAATCTGCTCATCCGTCACAACATACAGGAGCTTCAAGGCTCCTCTCTGCACCATATCCCTGATATAGTGATATTTGATCTCTATGTGTTTCGACCTGTCATGAAACACTGGGTTCTCAGACAGCTTCACACAACTCTGGTTATCGCAGAATATACCAGTAGCATCCAATGGGAGATCAAATAACTCAGACAGTAGCTTTCGTAGCCATACTGCCTCACAACTAGCTGAATAGGCTGCAACATACTCTGCCTCAGTTGTACTCAGTTCTACACAGGACTGCTTCCTACTGAACCAAGAGATCACACCTGATCCCATACTGAAGCAACACCCAGATGTGCTCTTCCTATCTACAACACTGCCATCCCAATCTGAATCAACATAACCCTGCAAGTTAAACTTTTGATTCGCTTCATACTTGAGCCCATAATCCACTGTACCCTTCAGGTACCTCAGAACATGCTTTACAACAACCAGATGAACACTCCTCGGATCCGTCAGGAACTGGCTCAATGTGTTCACTGCAAAGCAAATATTTGGTCTCGTGTTCGTCAGGTACATCAAGGACCCAATCATCTGACGATACATAGAGACATCAACCGGCTCAGATGAAGCATCACATAGAAGCTTCAGATTCGATGCCATGGGTGTGGCCATGGCCTTGCAATCCATCATTCCGAATCTCTTCAGGATGTCTACTGTGTACTTCCCTTGACCAAGGAAGATCCCACCTGAATTCTGCCACACCTCCATACCTAGGAGATAATGCATCATTCCCAAAGTTCTTCATATCGAATTCGGCAGCAAGCTTCCTCTTTGTATCACACCAAGTTCTGGGAGCTTGCTACAAGCCATACAAGGCTTTCTTCAATCTGCACACATGTGACTCCCTGTCAGGTCTTGGGACTGCATCCCAAACATCTTCTTCATGATCGATGGATCATGGCATTCCATTTCTTCATCCCAGATCCTGGGAACTTCAATATCTTCAATAGATATCTTTGTTGCGGGAACAAATGTTGTAGTCCTTTTGTAGGTGAAGATATACGGTCTTTCCTACAAAACAAGTTAAATTGCATGATTAGAAACATCTCATAATTTTCAGAACAAATTCTTTACACATAAAGAAATATGTCATGCAATTATCTTAGCCAATGCTTCAATACAACATTTATCCATGTTCCACAACTTTCTAGATGCCTTCCAGTCTCTAACAGAACATTGTTAAGAATTTGCACTACTCCCAACATGTCAGCAAAGAGGTTTCATTCTAGATAAGTAGCACTGGAATGCTATACAGTGCCATAGGCCACTTACCCATCACATGCATATTAGTAGTATACTGTTCATTAATGCAATCATTCTAATATGCACAATACATCTCCTAAGTCTAGGAACATAAGCATAATATTATTTAAACAAACAAAATAGGCAAGAAATGATAATTGAAATACTTATCTTTGTTTGTTTGTTGGGTGGACTCCCTCTGAGTCTTTGCTTCCTGGCAGGAGCTGCTGAAGTAGCTTCTTCTACACCTTTATGTTGCGGAATGTAGGAAGATGGTCAACTCCCTTTGAAAATCTGCATCCTTGCAGGAGTTGTTGGAGTGTGCTCCCTCTTGATCTTTGCTTCCTGGATTACCTGTCCTTGAACTTATATTCATCCTTGCTGACATCAATCTTCTTGAACCCTGGAAAGTATATTCTGTAAGCCTTCGAGCTTTCACTGTAACCCACAAAGATTACCTTCTTTCCTGAAGGATCTAGTTTAGTCCTCTTTTCCTTTGGGACATGAGTGTATACTGGACAACCAAATATTCTGAGATGGCTGACTTCAGGTTTCTTACCAGAAAAGACCTCTTATGGTGTCTTGTTGTCCAATATCTTGTGGGGTGTTTAGTTCTGCACATATACAGTTGTTCTAGCTACTTCTGCCCATAGATGCATAGGTAGATCCTGGTCATGCAGCATTGCCCTTGTTGCTTCCATGATTGTTCTGTTCTTCCTTTCTGCAACTCCATTATGTTGAGGATTATAAGGAGCAGTCAACTCCCTCTTAATCCCTGAATCACTGCAAAGCTTCTTGAAGTCACCTGAGGTGAATTCTCCACCATTGTCGGATCTGAATGTTTTGATCTTTTTGTCAGTTTGATTCTCCATCAAGGTTTTAAATTCCTTGAACTTATCAAACACCTCATCTTTGTTTTTCAAGAAGTATACCCAAGTCTTCCTGGAGAAGTCATCAATAAATGAGACATAGTAAACATACCCACTTAGAGAACTAGATGACATAGGACCACATACATCTGAGTGGATGATTTCCAGGATATCTTTTGTCTTGCTTTCACTGCTTGGGAAATGCTTCTTAATATTCTTACCTTTTGCACATCCTTTGCAAACACCTTCATGTTTGGTCTTGATTTCAGGAAGACCCTCTACAGCCTTGCTTGCAATTGGAAGTGCCCTATAGTGCATATGAGCAAGTCTTCTATGCCAAAGTTCACTTGGTTCCATGGATTCATGCACCATGGCATGTTCAGGTTGTCCTTTTAATTTACACAAACCTCCCTCTTGCTCTCCAATCACAACTGCATCATCTATGGTCTTTCCCTTTGGCCACATTAGGACTTGGCCATCCACAAATGCAACCCTCATACCTTTTGTATCCAATGCAGAGATGGAGAGTAAGTTTTTCTTGAGCCCAGGTACATAAAGGACTTCTTTCATCTTCAAAGATTTTCCAGAATCTAGGTTGTAGGAGGCTTCACCACTTCCTTTGATGGGATATTGATAATCATCCCCAAGTTTCACGTTATGGGGTGATTCATGTTCATACATATTTACAAAGGATTCTTTAAACCTAGTCATGTGTTTGGAAGCCCCACTGTCAATTAACCAATCATTACAACCATGGGAGATAGTACCTGTGAGAGCAGAGATTAGAACATACTCTTCTTCACTTGATGAGTCATCATTACCATCATCACTTTCTGCCCTAGCCTTCTTCTTTGGAGGTTCATCATCTTCGGCAGCATGAGCATGGTACCTTCTTTTGTTACCCTTCTTCTTCTTGCCGGAGTTGTTGTTGTTGTGTTTATCCCTTTTGTTCTTGGGACATTCTGAAGCAAAGTGACCCTTCTCATTACAAGTGAAACACCTTAGATCTTTCTTGTCTTTGTGAAAATGACGAGAAGATTTCTTCTTGTGATGGGATGGCTCCCTCTTGAAGTTGCCCTTCTTAGTGTGAGCTGTGAGAGCTTGATCTTCACTTCCCATCTTCTCTTCTCTTGCCACAAGCCTTGCTTCTTCTTAAGAACATTCCTCCCATAATCTACTGAAGGAGATTAACTTCTTTCTGGCGCAGATCCCCTGGATAAAAGAGTCCCATGACCTAGGTAGGCCATTCAAAGTAGTCATAACAATTTCACCATTCTCCACCATTTCATCTACAGCTTCAAGTTGTTCCTTGATCTGAGAGACCTTGGAGAAATAGGATTGAATGGTTTCTCCATTCGACATCTTGACCCCTTTCAATTGATTCCGCAGGGTCATCTTTCGATTTATGTTCTTTCCTTCAAATAGCTTGGTCAAAGAGTCAAACATAGCCTTGGGTGTCTTTAGAGAAGACACATGGCATATGAGATGGTCTTTTATAGAATCAACAATGATTCTCTTTGCCTTGACCAAGTTCTTCTTATGCAATACCTTAGCCTCTTCATCCTTTGGGATAGGGATGTCTTCTTTTATATATGAGTCCAACTCATTCTCTTCCAGGATTAACCCAATCCTATACTTCCAAGCTCGGAAGTTAACAGCCCCTTCAAGCTTATCCTCAAGTTTGGTGTGGTGAGACATCTCAAAGAGTACTTCAAATGAATAGAAAAGATTTAGGTCTTACCACTTGAACTGCTGAAAACTGGATCTGGTCCCGGATTAGGGTTTGTCGAAAAAACCCTAAAAATTCAAAATGTGAATTTCAACTTTCTGAAATGATAGAAAGATGTGCCTTGATGAGCTGATCAGCCTGGTGTATTCAGAATTTGAGATCAACAAAGCTTTACCCTTCAGATTTGCCTTTTTGTCCTCCTGGGTTCACTAGGGAGAGCCCTGAATTAGGGTTTGAGTTTCCCAGAGATCTACCCAGCCAAAAATCTCGATCCAAAGCTCTAAACTTCGATTTTTGCAAGGAGCTTCCAGCTATGGCTTCAGATTTCAGAAATTCCTATTTTTGTGGAAACCCTAATTTTTAGGGCCAAATCTGAAAATGCTCATAATTGAATTATGATTGGACAGATAGATTCTACTTGATGAGTAGAGTCAATCTACTATACTGCTTTTCCAAAAACTGTGGAGAGAAACCCAATAAACAAGAAACTCAAGTTTCCGTCACTGCAAAATGTCTTCTTCTCAGGTTAGCTCTGATACCATGTTAAAATTTGAGCATTAATTCACAATACTCTTGGATCTTTATTGAGAGAATAACATATACAGTATATCAATGCATAACAATCACAATAAGCATGACAAGCATCACAAGAATCAAAAGCATGAGAGACAAGAGACACAGAGTTTCTGTGGGGAAAACCCTAAGGTGAAAAACCCCACAACTTCCTCAGAGATAGAGAGAGCAATGGCTCAACCAAAGTACAACCAAAATACACTTGAGATAGTCTCCTAAAGCATATGATCCTCCTCCTCACTAGTGCGCCACATTCTGAGTGAGAGAAGTGTGTCTTTTCGAATGATCCAAATAGAGATGTCCCGATCTCTATTTATACTTAACTTGTTTGCCCAGTGACCTTATGGGGCCGACTTGTCTATCTAGATACATCCACAATATAATATATATTTTAGGGCCGACCCCACACATGGTGGTCTAATAACCCATCGGTAAGTACACACACTTGCGAGACTTGTCAATCCACATGACGACACTTCCTTATAGAGGAATAACACATCTCTTATAAGGGTACAATAAATATATATGAAATACATAGATGAAATACATTCCGAAGTTACATATACATCAACACCGCAGTTATGCACGCAGCCAGTAATGCCCGCCAGATATGCATCCAGACCCCCTTGTTATGCCTGCCAGTTGTGCATGCAACTAGTTAAGCCCTCCAGTAAATCACACCAGTTATGCATTCAGCCTTATGCCCGCCAGTCTCAAAGGCAATTATGCATGCAACCTAATGCCCGTTGCCTTGTGTCAACTCTAATTGTTAGTTCTTGCATTGAATTGCAAAAAGTTACCAATGGAGTAGTTACGATAATAATATTAATGAGTAGAATGATTTAATTATCAATTGGGTAAATTTAATTCTAGGTGCATGATAGTCTTAGAGATTTAGAGCGGAAATGAAATTAGTACTTTTAGACTGAAATAGTTTGGATGTAGGAAATACCTGAAAACCCAAATTCTAAGCCCGGCTGCAATAAGCTCCTTGTATATAGGAAACATGGAGAATTTTGAATCCGTCCAGTATTCACTAACAGTTGAGCTGCCATTCACGAAGGAAATTTAATGGTCATTTATATCGATTTGCTAAAGGATCAATCAATTAATCAACTCAGGCAAAATATTGAATAGGTACCGGACTTGGTTAAACATATTAGACATGCCTGTAGCTAGTCCAACTGTAGGGAATATGCGTAATATTAGCATGAAGTGTTGTTTGCACATCAGGGCAATTATAATATATCTCTGCATAGTTTTCAATGCACGGGTCGTAGCCAGCCATCTTCCTAACGATCTGTCAGATAAAAATCATATAATGTGAGACCTAATAATTACTTAAATTCATACAAGACCTAAAATCATAGTTTCAGGATAGATAATTTGTACTGAATTTTTGAATCTGGCAAACTTCCTATTCCCTATTGGTTGTGTGCATGTTGGGGTATAGATACTATAGGGATCTATGTTACTGAACTCATAATCAAAGGCATAGTTAATGTAATCATTACAGGCCGACGAATAATTATGTTCCTTAAAATTGCAGTTTTCCAGAAGGCCATTATACGTTGCATCCAATATCAAAGCATGAGATCACCAGTATTGAATAGTTCCCATGTTGTCATAGTAATCGTCTATGAATCCATTTCCCACCTAGTGCGCGGTACAAAAAATCACCTTTGAATTAAACCAAAGTCCTAAAACAATATCTATTACTCACCGTTCTCAAAATTGAATGAAACGAACTGAACAACATAAGTATTTGACTAATAATCATTGCGCCTGATAGAAAACAAGGTTTTATAATTACGTTCAGCTATAGAGAGAGAGCATTACATGAAAAAAAATCTCATGCCAACCATGCTGTAGAGTTGGCGAAAAAAAAAACAATAATTTTAAAATGTCGATATATACCATAAAACCCTTGAGATTTATGAAGGGATTAGAAATTCCTTTGTTGTATTTGTAGACTTTCTTTGCGAGTTGTGCAACATAGTGCCCTGGGTTCACAAAAAAATTCAGATGCCCTCAATTTACATGCTCGAAATTCGGATTTAGAGAATTGAACCCCAATTAGGATTTATTGTCGAGTTTTCAATTGTATATATACTGACCTGCGTAGCTGTCTCCACATATATAAAATTCTCGATCCTTGTATTGAGGGAATCTCTGGAACCAGTTGATAAGAAAGGCCATGATCAAATACTAACTTTAAAGATTGAACATACAAGTAATACCAGGCGACTACACATTAGGCTTTTAAAATGTGTCGAGCATTACCGATTCATAGTTTCACATTATCTCTTAACAATTATGCGAAAAACAAACGAGTATTAAAGGAATGCAAAAGCATACCCAGCCTAGTATGTATTTAGCTGCAACAATGGCCATAAAATATGATTCTATTGTCCATTTTTTCGAGTCTTCTGAAAACCTCTGGTCAAAGGGGAACTTCTGGCATCGGTTTGAGAGAAGGGAGCTTAAATAATTCAGAGTTGTGCCCTTCGCGATTTTCTGGAAGTTATGGTTGTAAGCAAATAATGACTCCTCCCAAGCCTCTAATCGGTACTTGGCGTTATTGCCTCACTTCCAGATTCTAGTTAAGATAAGGATAAAAGAGGTGAAGACTGGTTGGCTGACAAATCGGTGGGCTTTATTGCCCCACTTCCAGATTTCAATCAAGATTAGGACTAGAAGAGGTGAAGATATAGTGGGTGACAAATCGCCCCCCTAGGGTTCTTCGGTGGGGCCAATCAGGGAAATGGCCTCGAATGTGGTCTACGATATGTGCTTTTCCTCACTAATTCTCACCGGTTTACAGGAAGAGGAAATCTCGGCATGGAGACCAGTAACCTTGATGAATTCCAACCTCTGCATTTTTTGAAAGTTTGCCTGGAACAAAGAACTTGTTCGTTTGCATATACGTATAACAACATTATCAACAGTCAATTCCGCAAGAGACTTAACAAATTCCCGTGGATCTGCAACATGCTCAATTACCTGCAAGGAAATTTAATCACACAAAAAGGAAGATCTAAATCCCGAAATCCTCAGTGCCACAGCTTGATCACCCGGACCATATGATTTATGCGCAACAGCTCTATACTTTTCAATAATTTAATCTCTCATGACTATGACATCACTTGTTATATTATGATTTAATAACCAAATACCTAGATTGTGATATATCTGGCCACGAAATCTGAAGCGAATACAGATACTGTTGCGCACTAATATCTTCCCCCATTGGATTTCGCATTATCATTCCAAGTGATGACAATATTGTTGAAGCTGGAGCCACTCAGAAATATGAATGGTTTCTCTGCAGGAATCATCACCTTCTCCTTGTTCACATTAAGACACTAATAAGCCAGTTTTTCATCCTAATAAGACACTAATACGTCAGTTTTTCATACTAAAAACCTAGTTTCTGCACATCATTAAATCTATAACTATATTATTTTTATCAAAAATTATATTGATATTCCGAAAATGTTTGATAAAAATGGTTTTCCATAATTGATCCGGAATCTATCCTCTAAAATCAGGGAAGTTCATGCATGTCTTTCCCTTCGGAATAGATCGAATAAGCATATGTACTAGGGTGAGCGGGATCTGTCATGTTGTGCAGTGGTTAGAGTGGGGCAAGAGAATCCAGTGGTCACATCATTGATATTCACCTCTACACTCACAACGAACACTTGCTCACCTGATCTCTGCAACTATAAGCATGCACACTGACATATGGATGGCACACGAACATATGGATGGTTAGCCTGGATGATTGCATGTCTGGAATTGTTTGAAAGTCCGCCACGCTGATATAGCCCAGGATGCGAGAGCCGTCAGAACGAGACTTTAATCTTATCAGCTCATGCCTCATTTAATGTATGCGCCTCACACATACAGACTTTCATCTTGTCAGCTCATACCTCATTTAATGTCTGCGCCTCACACATACCGAGACTCATCGTGGACAACTTAATCGAATAAATAAATAAATAAATATTAAAATGCAACAGGGATGTTGAGAAATGACGAAATAATGATGAATTAATAATAATAACATACGTCAGCCCACATCCCCCTCCTGGGAAGGGAGAATCGAGACTGACGTCAATATCCTGCCACCAATAAACTTTTTGAAAAATATTAATTTTAAAATTACAACAAAATATTAAACAGTTTTTATATAGTTTGGGAAAAATGTATAGGTTTAAGAGCCAAAATAATAGAAGTTGGACGAAACATATATGATCCCCTTCAGGGACATAATAAGTTTGCTAAACGAAAATCATAATGAAAGTGTTACTTAATAATAACATTTGATTTTGTGAAAGAGTTTTTCTAGATACATCACATTTGTTTTTAAATTGATGTTTCCTACCAAAATGTGGTCCATCACAAGTATAGTGGACCATTTGGTTTGATACAAAACATTGATTTAAAAACAAGTCTTAGTTCTGGAACATTTAATTTGTTCAACTAAAATAGAATGACTCATTTTATTTTACTTTTTTTTCCACACAAAAAACCATAATTGTATTAATAAAAACATAATTACATTCTTCATCTGTCTTTATGAGATTTGACCTTCCTGTGCATATCTAGTTTATAGTCCAGTTAGAAAACTAGTCCAACCTATTATTTTTATTTTTTTTATATATATTTTCTTAAAATTTGGGTAAAAACAATTCTCCTTGATAATAATAATTGATTTTTTTTAAATAACATTTATAATAACTATATGAAACATTGAATTCTCATATCTTGCCTCATATAGTACAAAAATAGTAATAAAATGTTTACGAAAATATAATAAACATAAAAAACATAATGATTAAACCAAACACACACATAATGACAAAGAAGGTTTATCGTGAACAAAAAAAACCATGAACGAGTCAAGTTTACCTTTTTTTCTAGCAGAAAAAAAGCATACCAATGATATTCATTTGAATCAAAAGGTACATGATCGTCCAAGTCTTCGTGAAGACCATTCATGAGATGTAGCAGATATGTCTTGCATACAAATCACTACCACAAAAAACAGAGAATAGCGTTCTAAAAATTACACACAAGAACTAAAAGGATCACTAATGAACACTACATAAGATCTGAACAAAAAAGACAACAGGACTATAAACTTAATAGATCCTCAAAGATCCTGAATCAATAATTTGGGAATTAAAGAATTCTTCCCAAATTATGAAACCCTCTTCACTGCTCAGAGCTTGCTTTGAAAGTTTGTATGCCAATAGATTATGCTTCCTATAGATATGCTCCAAAGAGATGTTCCTGAAAAGAAGAAGAGTTGATTTGATCCTGTTGCTCCAGTGTAATAAAGATAACACTTTGAGGTTGTAATCTCCCTGGGCCCATTTTATGGTGACCCTAGAATCCCCAAATATTTTTAGATCATTAATGCCGAAGACACTAGCCACCTTTAAAACACACCATAAAGCTAAAAGCTTTGCCTTCATATTTGTCCCAGCATCACAATTGAGTTTTAAAGTAAAGTAGTGAATATCATTTAAATAAATTGCACCACCAGCTGCACACATACCATTTTGGGCTGCACCATCAAAAAAGAGCGTTGGAAAGTTGAAAAGAGGAACGAAATATCCAATACTCTTTATCTTTAAAGGCTTCTAATTTCTATAGATAGAATGATACATATTAAGAATTTGACAAAAAAGAGTTTACCTAACAAAAAAAGTCAACAAAACTATAAAATATATATATATATAATATTTCTCTAATTTAATATAAGTACTTTTAAATATTAAAAATACTTCTTTAATACTTTTTAAATTTCTATTTTATGTCATGAAAAGATTTGTAATATAAATGTTCTATGTGATTATACGAAATTCAACATAGAAAATTGTTTACCAAAAATTGTCTTTCCATTCTTGATTGTTCTATTCCAATTTATTATTTACATCATTGGATGCATTTGAAATTGTTCTAGACCTCTACAAATAAACTTTGCTATTATGTTATGGTGTATATATACATAAAATAAAAAATCTAAAATCTAAAAAAAACATACACTCAAACATTCAAATCTAAAAAAACATACACTCAACATGATATAATAATAATAATAATAAAAAAAAAATTAAAATCTAAAAAAAACATACACTCAACATTATCTTTATTAATTTTTTATTAAAAAAAAACATTTCTATCATATTTACTCACTCAAAGTATAATCACACGGTTTTTTCTAGAGGTCAGTGGAAGTGAAGGAGAATGAGAGGAACGACTGTGAGGGTTAGGGTTTTAGAATGTTAGGGTTTCAGAATGCTTGGGTTCCATTTTTGTGCTCGGATTTGGCCGGCGTTTACAGGAAGATGATCCCGGCGTTTTCTTAATATATTAATCTGAAGCTGATATTAATTTAATCCGAAGTTTTATCTTGGTTTTTGTGTATTGTGGGTGGTCGGGACCGTTTCGTTTGGCACTCTATTATGATTGTTGTGGGTATTTTCACGGCCGCCTCTGAGAGTGGGTTTTTATTGGGTGTCGGGTTGTCAGGATCATCACCAACAAACCGCGCTCTGTCGTTATCGGTGCTCCGTCTTACTCGTGGGATTTTATTCCACTTCGACCACCGCGCTCCGGTTAACTCCCATTTTTCGGTTAATTTTGTAAGTGGCTGCTGGGGTTTATCGCATTTGGGTTTTTCCACTGCCATCCATTTGGGGAACTCCTCTTCCTTTCGGTCTGTGTTTTTTCGGTGACTTACGCCGACGGTTTTGTGGGGTCTGGTGGTCTCAACATTTCCGACACCGGGGGTTTCTTTTTACATCTTTCTTCCGGGGTATATCCTTGGATCCTTTTCTTCGATCTAGCTATCACTCCTATTATCGGGCTGGGACTTTTTGACCACACAGGTGTTTGTGATGGGTGAGTTACCGACAACTGGCGGTCCGACCATGCTTCCCCCTACAAAGGTAGACCTCTGGATTGAGGAAAATGGTATAATGAGGTTAGATGAATACTATAAAGATATGTTAAAAGGGAAAAAGCTGGCGGTTTCTGGGGGTGGTATTGGGAAGAAAAACCGCTCTTGCTCCTCTCCTGCTTCTATAAAGGGCTCCCTATTTCCGAAAGCTGTGGTCTCGGAAAAGGGCTTAACAGGTGTCGATTCTGTCTCGGCGGGTGGCTCGACGGGGGTAAACATTGAACCGGTGGTGCCCTCTCCTGCTGTTGCTGGTGATGTGGTGGAGCCTCGCGGGGGAAAGCTTGACAAGCCATCTTCCCAACGTTTCATTGGACACAGCCATAAGCAGTGAAAACTCAATACTCGACTCGGTGAACATTGGCTTAATGTTGGGCGGAATATGTGCTTGAAGGACCTGGTTGAGCTGAATATGACTTTGCTGGTGGGAAAATTCAGCTACAATGCTATGCACAGGAAGGACATCGTCAAATGGGTTACCCGTACATGGGCTCCCATCCTGAACTACTCGCCCTCGATATCCATCATGGCAAAGGGTTGGTTTGGGTTTAAATTCTGGGAAGAGGCTCATGCTAATCTGATCTTGGCTTGTTTATGGCTCAAAGGCTCGGGTAGCTTGATGCTCCAGTGTTGGCATACCAATTTCGACCCTCATCGTGCCACCATCAGGATGCGACACATACCGATTTCGACCCTCATCGTGCCACCATCAGGATGCAACACCTTTGGGTCTTACTACCTGGTTTCCCTTTGGCCATGTGGAACCAGGACATGTTTGAGGCGGTGGGAAATCCTTTGGGCCGCTTCTTGCATTTGGGAAAGGATGTGCTGCATGGGGTGGATAAACGCATTGGTCGTCTGCTAGTCAAAGTTGATATGTCTTTGGGTTTGATAGATGTTCTCCATATTGACTGGCGTGGTCGACAATTTGCTCAGATTATGGATTATTGGGGCATCCCTTTTCGGTGTGCAAACTGCAAAGAAGTCGGCCACCTTTGGCATGATTGTAATGGGCCTGCTGTGTCTCTCGACTCATATTCGGTGGAGGAGGGGGATGTTTACTAGTCATCTGAGGATGGTAGTGACCGTGAGGTGGATGTTGCGGGTACACTCGACGAGTTTTCCAACTGCATCTCTCCTCCAGTTTCAGCGGACTCGAATATTTTGGGTAAGACTCAAATCTATGACCGGTCTTTCTTTCTATCTTTAAATGAATCGGAAAAAGCATATATTGTATAAATTGATCATAAAAAATCTGAGCCTGTTCATCCGGATTTGGATGCCCTTCATCCTATTGGGGAGCCTCACCCTCATTTGCAATCGACCTTAAATTATTTATCCCTGTCTGGGGGGACCTCTCTACGATCTTTATCGGAACCTCTTGATAATGGCTTGCTATTTGATAACATTGTATCCTGTGAGGGGTTGGGGTCCAATAATATCTCACCTATTGAAACCATTCAGATTTCCTCGGATATTAATTCCTCGCTGTCTCCTCCTGTCTGCCCACTGCTGAATTCGGGGGTTCATCCCTCGTTTAATATGGAGGCTACATTGTCGGGGGGGGGGGGGGGGGGGACAACCCAAGACTTGGATTTTACTCCGCTGGAACAACTAAGATGTATTCATGTCCCATCCTTTTCTGAGATTGTTAAAAAAATCCCATTCCTGTTTTCCATAAGAACCACGAGGTATCTGTGGGGCCTGGTCCTGTCACTGTTCCGTCTTCTGACCTTCCATCCAAAAAATCTGTAATGGGTGCTCGTGGAGGGGGTTTATCCATGGATCTCTCACCTTTGAAAACTCATAGCGCTCGTAAGGGTGGCCCCAGAATCAGAAGAGTGAGAGTAAGTAGTATTCCCGGACGACCCCGCTAGCAGACAATTAGTAACCCCTTTTGAGCCGGGCGCTTAGAGATATTAAAGCCCTTGCCAGGGTGAAGAAATGATTTGTCTCTCCCTCAACGTGCTTGGAGTGGCGGGCCTCCCTAAACAGCTTGCCCTCCAACGTGTTCTTGTGTTACATAATCCGGATATTGTTATGCTTCAAGAAACAACGGTTTCGGATCTAAAAGCTCGAGTGTTTTTTACCAAACTCAAACCATACTAGAAAATGTGTGTTGTTAGTGTTGATGGTCTCTCGGGTGTTTTGCTAGCTGCTTGGACCCTCTGACCCTAAATTTATGTTCCTATGTGACGAAAGTAGGGATCCTTCTGGCGGGCCGCTTGGTTGGTCTCAATATGGATCTTAACTTCATAAATTGTTATGGGCCATATGTGGACCGTCGGGTTTTTTGGGAGGAGGTCTGTAATGACAACTTGCTAAATCTGGAGAATCTTATCCTTACTGGGGACCTTAATTTTACTTGGTCTGCAGATGAGGTTTGGGGTTGTCACACTTAGTTGGATCCATTGGGTCCTTTTTTTCATGATTTGTTCACTAGCAGGGATTTGGTTGATATTGCCCCTTTTCCCTCGGCACCTACCTGGAGGAATGGGCGTCGGGGTGACGGTTTTGTTGCCAAGAGACTTGATCGTTTTTTATTTCTGATAAACTCTTGCCAGTTTTTTCTAAATACAGATCTTGGGCTCTCAATTGCCGTATTAGTGATCATTTGCCCATCTTATTTCAATTCGACTTGGAAGATGCGCTGGCATCCTACCCCTTTAAATTTAATTATGCCTGGCTATCGGATCATGATTTTTGTGATGTTGTGACAAAGTTATGGAAAAGCCTTGTGGTTGCTGATGGTGTCTCGGCTATGGACAGTCTGGTAAAGAAGATCAAAAAGCTAAAAACTCACATTATTCATTAGGAAAAAGATCGTAAGAAAGTATTGGCTTTTGAACTCTCCTTGATTGAAGCTGAGATTGATGCTATCTTGCATTCACACAGTGTTCTCCCTATCCAGGGTCAGGTTGCCATAAAACTGTCTGAACTTGAAGGTAAAAAGATGTCTCATCTAAAGTTTTAGGAGGAGTCCTGGAGATTGAAAAGTCGGGCTATATGGATTAGAGCTGGGGATAACAATACCAAAAATTTTCATAAATTTGCTGACTCTCGCAAAAATCAGAATGCCATCTGGGAACTCAATGATCGTGATGGAAGGAAGATTTCTTCTAAAAAAGACTTGCATCGAGCTGCTGTTTTTCATTTTCATAACCTCTTTCAGGACCCGAGATCTATTTCATTGTTCGATCAGTTCAAGGTTATCAGGGAATACCCTCGAATGTTCACCCTGGAGGAGGGGGATGGGTTGTTTTCTTCGGTGTCGTTGCGGGAGGTGGAGATGGTTTTAAAAGGTTTTGCCAAAGATAAGAGTCCTGGCCCGGACGGGTGGTCTGTTGAGTTGTTCATCCATTTCTTTGATCTAATGGGCCAAGATATCCTCTTAGTGGTGGAGGAATCCAGGATTTTGGGATCGGTTACTGGAGCGATCAATTCTACTTTCTTGACGCTGATTCCGAAGTCTTCTCATCCTGATAGTTTCAACGACTTCCGACCTATCTCCTTGTGTAACTTAATTTACAAAGTCATTGCAAAGATCATTGCGGTCAGACTGAAGTCGGTTTTGTAGAAATACATTTCAAGGGAACAATTTGGGTTTCTTCATAATCGACAAATTTTGGACGCGGTTGGGGTGGCACAGGAGGCTTTTCATTCTATTAAAACAAAACACTTGAATGCCATTCTGTTGCAATTGGATATTGTGAAAGCTTATGACCGGGTGGATTGGTCTTTCCTTAAATTGATTTTGATTCAAATTGGGCTGCCATGGGTAGTCATGAAATGGATCATGGCATGTGTTTCGTCGGTAAACTTTGCAGTTATTATAAATGGTACTACCATTGATTTCTTCAAAAGCTCAGGGGGGTTAAGACAGGGATGCCCCCTGTCTCCTCTATTATTCATCTTAGTGATTGAAGGGCTTAGTAAGCTTATCATTAGAGGTCGTAATGACCATCGCATTCTGGGATTATTGGCTGCTCCTCATATGGTGGTCACTCACATGTTATTTGTGGATGATGTTTTGCTTTATGGTGGCGGCACTTTGAATGAATGGGTGGAAACGAAGGCCATTATGGAAATTTTTTGTAAGGCCTCTGGTATGCTGATCAGTCATGATAAATCGGTGATGCTTTTATTTGATATTGAGGAGAACCTGCTAGCGCAAATAAAATCTCTTCTGCCCTATACCTGTAAGCGATTAGAGGATGGAACAACCTATCTGGGTTTTTTCATCAAACCTAATTGCTATCTGGTTTGTGATTGGCGGTGGCTTTTGAAAAGATTTGAGAAGCGAATTGGTCACTGGTGCCTGAAGTGGCTTACCCTGGGGGGCATCTTACGCTTGTTAAATCTGTGCTTCAAAATCTAGCGGTATATTGGCTCTCAATGTGTAAGATCCCTATGGCCATTCTATCGGGGATGCGTCAAAGAATTTTCAATTTCTTATGGGAAGGTGGTACTGGTAAACGATGTTATCACCTGGCAAGCTGGAAGTCACTCACTCGCCCATATCAGCTGGGGAGTTGGGGCATAAATAATTTTGTATCTTTTGGCTTGGCTCTGAAGGCGAAAAGTCTGTGGTGGGCCCTGACTGTGGAGTTGCTTTGGGGATCCATTATTACGGATAAGTACCTTAAAAATATGGTTGTTCCACTGTGGTTTCGGCAAGGCAAGTCGGTGGGTCGGGGTGCTTCTAATATGTGGAATGGTTTGTTGGAGGCTTTTCCAGTAATTGCGCAATGGCTCTCATGGATTCATGGTAATGGAAGACATATTCGCCTGGGTGAAGACCCTATACTTGGTGGGCCGATGTTTCATAAGTTATCCCATGACCTTATTTTGGTTCTCAGATCAAAAGGCTATTTTCTCCTCACTCATGTAGCCATTGCTGATCAACGAGACATCACCTGCACGTCATGGATCAAAGCGAAGCACTTGGGCCTCCATGGTAGTATGGCTGAAGAATGGACTCGGTACACCTTGTGCCTCATGCGGTCTAATATTCAGTTGTGTGACCGTCCCGATGTCTTAGCCTGGTCCTGGGACACGGTTTCGAGATCAGTTTCGGCTTGCACTGTATATTCCTCTTTGTTCGACTGTGGTCATAGACCTGCACAGTGGTGGCATGTCGTTATTTGGTGGTGGCATATTCCACACAAGCTAAAATGTTTTCTATGGTTAATTTTTGACGACCGTATCCTAACTGTGGACAACCTGATCAGACGTGGTTGGGTCGGCCCCAATCGGTGTTCTTTATGCGGATCTGCTGCAGAGTCAATAAACCACCTGTTTTTTTCTTGCACTTTCTCCGGCGCTGTGTGGGGTCTCGTCTGCTCATGGTTTGGGCGCACACCTCCTTGGAATCTACCGGATTTTGTGGACAATGTTCACTCTTGGTTTACGGCTGGCTCCGCTTTGTCTACCTTACCTATCTACATGGCTTGGGAAATATGGCGGGCTCGAAACATGAAAATTTTCCAGGGATTGGAACCAAACCTGTAGTGGATCTGTTGTAAATTCGTGGCATCCTATCGTGAAGCCAGTGGTGTTCTGGACAAGGTTGTTGCTCCTAGTTTTCGCCCACCGCGACTTGCTCCTGCGGTCGTCCCATCTTATCCGTGGGGTGCTTTTGATGGGGCCCCCTAATCTGGCTCTTTGAACAATGGTGTTGGGGCGGTGTTGTATTTTTCGGGCACACATTGGCTGCATATCTGGATGAACTATGGGGTGGGATCTGACACTAAAAGCAAGCTTATTGCCCTTTGGTTATTGCTTAATGTCTTTGCGTTGCGACAAATCCAGCTTTCTTTGGTGAGGGGGGACTCTAAAGTCATCATCTCTTGGGCTAGACAGGAGTGTTCTTTGAAGATCATCCAGTTGGATTTCTGGTTGACTGACATCTGTCGCCTCATCAACTATTTTGGCCACATTTCCTTTGTTCATGTTTTTCGGGAGTTTAATGCTTTGGCTGATCAACTCTCCAAATTGGCTCTTACTATTCCAGAGGGTACTATTTTCTTGTAGGAATGGGATGATGATCTTTTATTGGACCGGTCATCACTTGCCTTTTCTGATTATGTTCGGCTTGGTCTCCTTTCTATTATTTTTGAATGTTGACCGGTGTCTCATTGCAAATCCTTGAGGATGGTGGTTTTCGATCTCCCTCGGTGGGGGATGTTATGCTCTGTTTTCTTTTGATGATTATGTGGTCTATTTTGGTATTGTTATGGACATATTTTCTTTATGTTTAAAGATTGACCCGGTGTAATTTGGTCAATCTTTCTTATCATGTATTGATGTATCTCGGGACTTTTGTGTTGGTTGGAACCATGTGATCCGTATTGGCTCTAGCTGGCGCCATTGTATTCCACCATACTATTACTCATATTAATAATAAGTATTTTTTTCGTGTGAAAGAAAAAGCTAAATAACACATCAATTATGTATATTACAAGCTAAATAAATAACATATCAATTATATATATTACAAACTAAATAACACATCAATTGTGTATATTACAATTATCAAACATTGTAAGGTTTCTACTTTATTAAAGGCTAGATGACATCAATCTATGTATCACTGTTATCCAAGCCTTCACGAACCCAAGGAGGTCCATGCATATTTTTTTTTTCATAATTTTTTATTTATTCAGCTAATTCAAAAAAAGGAAAAAATGAAATCAATTATTAAACAAAAGAAATGAAATTAATAGTTAGATAAATGGTATGAAAGATAATAAACATAATTAAAAATAAAACAATTATTAAATGAATTTAGCTTAGAAAATGTTATATTTATAAAAAATTATAATTTAGATATGGAAAATGTTATATTTATAAAATAAATTGTTAGATGAATGGTTGGTATGGAAGACAATTAATATAATTAGAAAAGTAAAATAATTATTAAATAAATGGTTAGATATAGAAAATGTTAAATTTATAGTATAAAGTTATATAATTATGGATAGAGTTTGTAAAATATAAAATATATATTTTCTCAAAAGTTAGAAAGTAATTATTTTAGTGATGAGATCCACACTTTAACTAAATGAATTAATAAAATTTGACAAAAAAATTAAATATTTATAACCAATAAAAAATTAAAATTATTACAAAATTTCATTTTAATTTTAGTTTTTTAATTAAAATAATTTTTTTTTATTTAAAAAACCATATAAAAAAGTAAGTTTTATTAAAAAGAATGATATAAAAAAATTAAAAAAAGTAAGTTTTATTAAAAAGAATGATATAAAAAAATTAAAATCCATATCACCATAATCCATGCATGGTGGTATATGATATCCCGACATTTTTCTCAATTATAATTGACCAAAAATATTTTAAAAACAATCAAAATCCCAATTATGGATTTCCACTTAAAAAGGGATGGTTACATGATTAGCTCCATAAGATTGTGTTAATCTAGTCAATGCTAATTGGTCTTCACGTCATCTCTATCTTATTGGTTCCGGAGAAACTAGGTAAACATTTTCAAAGGCAGGGAAGCAGCGGATGTCCTATTCAGCAGAGGGTTTATTCTATTACCATGCCCAATTCTTTAAAGAGTGCCAATTATCATACCCAGATCTTCGAACAGTGCCATTGATATTACCATCATTCCTCAATTTGGTAATTTCTGATCCTGATCCTCGCGCTTGTTGGATCCATGGCTTCGGTGTTAGCAGCCTTCAATGGTTTTCTCCTCTTGTGTCTTTTCGCTTGTTTCATTCAAGCCCAAGGGCGCCCTGGTAAGCCCTTCTTTGCCTGCAGATCATATATAGTTTCGATATCCTTCTCGTCGCCTAATCATCATCATCCCTTGGATGAAAGCTTGGCCATCGCCATGCCTGTTGAGAATGAGAAACTTGAAGTGTATGAAGAAGAATTTTTGAATGAAGAAGACCAGAGTCATGTTGTTTATTCGTGGGGTTTTATCAACAATCCCAACCCATCTCATAAAACTATCCCTGCCCACAAGAAGAAGGTGGGTTCCTTCCAGAGGAGAGCCGAAGATGTTTTGAGCATTGTGTTTGCTCTGTTACTTGGTGCTCTCTCTGGTGCCATTACAGCCACTCTGATTCACATGGTATGGTCCATATCTACCAGCAGGTTTAGTTCATCCAATGAAGAAGAAGATGATATGGGTGCTGTTATAGATCCCATGGATTTTAGCTACGAAAAGTTGCCTACCAAGGAAGGAGTTGAGGTTGAGGCCAAGTAAACCCCTCCGCAAATACCCACCTGGTTTGCTTTGTTGTACAGATTACCTCCATGAATTATTGCATTCTTTTGAAGAACTATGCATTATGCTACTAGCTCAAGAGAAAACATAGCGTATTATTTTACATGCTTTCGAATATGCTATTAAATAGGTTTTGCTGTTCATGCCATTTCCTTTTGTTGAAAAACACTGGTCTTATTTATACCAAACTTCATATTTATAAACCTAGATATTGCTATTCTGCTGCCTAATTGTGGATGTGTGCGAGTGGATTTTCTTAACTTGAAGTTTTAGTAGCAAATGAATCGTCTTGCATTTTCAGCATTATGGTATACTCTCTGTCTTATAAACATTATATTTTGTTTTAAAATTACTATTATGATTTCCCTCTGATTTCTAAGATTTTATTATTTTTCTCCAAACCATTCAACTTCCATTTTTTCTTTCAAATACTTTCTAAGATTATTACCAATTGTATAGTAGGATTAGATGTATGCCCCCAATATTTTGTAATTGGCCTTCAAAAATGAACTACGCTTTGGGATTTTAGTATTTATGTTTGAGTGGCAAGATATGCAGCTTCCAGAGATCAAAAGTTGCTTGCCAGTGAACTTTGGCCTTCTTTTTTTCCCATTAACAAGAGAATTTGAATTTTTTTTGGACTTTCAATCTCCTTAATGTCATTTGGATTGGAATTGTACGAAGTCCAATTTTGTGCCAATCCCTAAATTTGTGCTGTTCACAAAAATGCCGCTATTTACATCTTACAAACAGTGATAAATTCATGTTTTCAATTATATTAGGTCCTGGTTTGTAGTGAATATTCCAAAATTTGCCCTGTGTGCCAGAGAGGGTACATAAATACAAATCCGCATTTGGTACAGGGAGCACACCTGCCAGGTTTTTAACTTGGGTCATTATCGTTGCAAGCATTCCATCTTGCTGCTAGATCACTGCCTGATGGATTATATGTTGTGGGTAGGCTTTGTGTGCAATTGGTGTTTAAAATTTATAATTTGAGTTTTTAGACAACCTGTTAAAGATTATAAGTGTCAATTTTGTTTTGTTTTGTTTTTGAACCCGGTAATGGTTAGGTACTATTTATTTGCGCACCAACTGATAACATGGAATCCAGAGCATGTATACCATCAAAATAGAATCTATACCGTGTTGTTGTACACATGCCAACGTAAGCCTTTCACCTATCAGATATTATGGTAGCGGAGCTCCTGGAATTCTTCATGGATAATCTAGTTGCCCTGTTAAACAAAAAGTGGCACTGATTAGAGATTTGTATTGCTAATGTGTGTAGGTTCTGAGGATTAATATGTTTTTCTTTAGTTTTAAATATTGTAATTCTTTCAAATAGAAGAATGCAATGGTGATAATTTGTTTAATTTCTGGGAATAATTGTCAAGGGATGCCTGTTTTATGTACTAGACAAAGTATATTTTCTAATGTGCACCTAATAGTGTGTATATATATATATATATTGTAAATAAGATGAAATTATATTAATTCAGAAATGTTACATATCCAGAATTACAAGCCAAAACCAGAGCCATTGATGAAAATTGCTCTATCCACTCCTAATTCTGCTAAGAAAGACTCAAAACCATCCCACCGTAGTGAGGAATATTGATGCCGATAAACAGTCTTTACATATCTGACTCATAACAATGACAACAGACAGTAATAGTCCACTGACACTAACAGCCATACATTACTATCTGTTACCTCCTAATTTGTGCATTAGGTGGATTTCTTGTGAGCCGCTAGGGTTGTGAACATTTACAATGTTCATCATCAGTGTTCAAAAGTTCATCAGGCCAATTTTTGGCCCTTCGTAAAGTTTGCATGTCCAGAGTCTGAGTGTTACTAACCGTGGCCGATTTATCGCGATATGCCGATAAATCGCGATTTTTATCCAGTCCCAATTTTTTAACAAAAAATCTCTCTAAAAATCGATTTTTCGCTGATTTATCCCGATTTTTTGACAGGGTGTGTTTTGGCCGGTTTTTCGCCGATTTTTAGCCAATTTATCCTGATTTTTTGACAGGGTGTGTTAATGGCCGGAAAAGGGGTTTTAAAGGCCGTGGATTCACTTTATTTTGGTTCATTTGGATGCTACAGCCAAGGAGAGGAGATCCAAGGAGACTAGGAGAGCTTCCATTTTGCCCAAGGAGGATTTTATTCATCATTTCACTCACCATCAATGATCAGATTTGAAGATTGGAGCTTTTGCATTTGGAGTTTTTTTCCAAATTTATCACATTTGTTATATTTTTGATGATTCAGTATTCAGGAGTAGGACACGATCCATTTTAATATGTGATGTATCTCTAGACATCTTATATATCAGTTTTCTTTCCATAATCATGTGGCAATGTGTTTATTTGATGTTATTGTTGCTTTAGATGTTTACAAAATTGAAAAAAATGAATAGTTTTGTATATTTTAAGTTTGCCTATTTATTGTCGATGTGTGCCGAGATATCCCGAAACGATGTTTCCTAGACCCTGCCGATTTTTTTGCCGCGCCGATATTTGTAACACCCTTGGGGGACTTGTAATAAGTTGGTCTAAGTGTGATCTTTTTGTAAAAGGCTTGGCCTGCCTTAGGTTTAGCTGTCAAGAGGATACTTTAGAGTGTTTTTTCCTTGGGAATTATGCGTTGCGCTTTAGTGGCGTATAATTCTTGAGTTTTTCACTCACACCTCCAAAGCTGGAGTATTTTCCATGGTGGTTGAACCTTGGGAGGTTATTAAAGCCTAAAGTGTCTATGTATTTTTACATGCTAGCCATCAATAATAAGTCGTATGGACATGCGTTAGTTCCCCTAGGAGTTTGAGTCAATTTCGATAAAAATAATTTTTTCTACAAAATTAGACCATTTTTTAATGGTTTAATTGGAAAATTTCAAAATACGCCACTGAAGCGCAGCGCATAATTCCTAAGGAAAAAACACTCTAGAGTATCCCCTTGATAGCCAAACCTAAGGTAGGCCAAGCCTTTCGAAAAATGACCATGCTTAGACCAACTTATTACAATTCTCCCATGGGGGTCTGGACATGCAAATATTACAATAGGGGCCAAAATTGGCCCGGAAAAAGTCTTCTGAACATCTGAACACTTGATATGTTCATAAAGCTGACGGCTCACAAGAAGTCCAACTATGGTACAAAATAGTTGGTAACACTATCTATAACTAGATTTGCCATAAGGCTGACTTAGCAACAAAACCAGTAAAAACTAATAGCATTAAGAAACCCGATGTTTCCCTGCAGTGCCCCACGACATAGAAGGCTGTTGAGACGATGCATTGCCCTCCTCACTTGTAGGGCGTGGAGCGAACCGTATCACCAGTTTGCTAGCAATGACATCAATTTTCCGGTGCATGAGATGGCAGTTTGCATTATGCTCCTTCTAAAATCTAACCAGCTCAACATCCCCTTGTTCCTTCGCGCTTCGTTCCATGAGCACTTGATCCAAAAGACCCTTCATAACCCAAAAGGTAGCCACAGTTTGTTCATACACAACTATATGAGCTCTCGTAGTCCCCGGATCCTGAATCCAATCAGCCAGCTCTGCAAATTCTTCTACCGTTTGCATGACTTCAAGTTCCTCCAACAGTTCCTTCTCGACATCCTCAATTTCCAGTTGAATCGAGTCCGGGATGCACGCTTTAAAGAAGTGAGCGGCCTGAGTAGCCTTACGTTGCTCCCTGGTGGCCCGAGGTGGAGCCTCCTCCTCCTTCCCTTTAACTGCACGACTGGTCATCTTCCCCCTGGTTTCCATTTGACGCAGCCTTCGTCACCCCAGTCTTTCCTCCTTCTCCCTCCGAACATCGTTCATTAGCTTGTTCGGCACCAGAATCACTGCCAGAAAATGCCCACACCTGCTATACTGTTCATCGTCGGGATTTAAGGTCATAGCTACATGAATTGTCATTACAACTCGGGAGGATCTCCCCTGATCCCGACTGGAGCCCGTACCCATGGGAAATCCACCACCCCACTTGACAATCATTCCCCATGGTGCAGAATGAATACGAACCCTCCACTCGTACAAACGCACAACTAATATATCAACAGGTACACCGCCAAATCACATACCACCTTGCTCTGTCTCTTCAATGCGCTTTGAGCGGAGGCCTTCTTCCCACATTCAGACACGACATCTATGGTGACGCCAGCATGTGGTCATCCTCTCGCGCCACGTGCTCTGGCTGAGCCATCCTTTCACCTGCATCCGGGTTAATAGTATCCTTAATATAAATACTAAATAGGTATGCAATTTTATTCTGATTTGAGCAAGATAAGGAGCTTGGTTTTGTGAGTATCATGATAGTTTTTTTTCTCTATGGTAAAGTTTATCATTTACTTCTAAATGATACATTTGTTCAAAACTTGGTATCGAAAAAAGAACCCGTGTGTTCTTGGACTGGTCTTCACAACAGTGGAGCCAAGTATCGTGGACTTGTTCTCTGATTGCCACCAGTTGAAGCATATCATAGACAGAGACAAAATTGCAGGAGATGTTCCACTGCTTCAACTTATTCTTAAGGACCTTCCAGTTGCTGCCCTGGTCTCTGTCTCCTTAATGATTGTTTAATCCATTCATCCCAACAGATTACTACTTTCACGGTCGGCCACCTTCTAGCGTGGGAAGTAAAGTTGTCTCACCTTAACAATGTGCTTCTTAAAAGTCTTAGAACTATCCTATCCTTTCAGTAGGTGTCTAGGTTTCTCTCTCATCTTCCTGGCAAGAATAAAACATTCTTGCATTTTCTTGAGACTCCATCCTCAAGATCCACAACTACTTTGGAGCTATGAGCCCTCTCAACCACCTTCTTTAGTTGGTCGACTCCATCCCTGCCCTAAGTCTCCTCTATGCATCACCCCTTCCATTGAGCTTCTTAAATCATCTGCTTGAGGCTTTTGCCTTCACTAATAAATGCTACCCTTAAGTCTTGACTGAAGTGATCTTAACTCTTGCCATGCCTGCTACTTTGAATCCCAACTTAGTCAATGCTTCACCCAAAGCTTGAATTGTTGAGTGCCTCTAAGTTGTTCTTTTTATAGGTCATTGCTTGAAGAGGTTATCATTACCCCATCACTCTGGCTAGTTGATGCATTAGCAAGCTTATCTGCTAGTTGGTTAGGTTACCAGGTTAGGGATATGGATCCGGATCTGCTAGATTTTTGAAAATCCAGGATCCAGATACAGTGGGAAAACAGCAAGAACAAAAAAAATCAAAATATTTGTATAATTAAAAAACTATCATTAAGAATCAAAACCATTCAGGTTTCACAATAGTGGGACTATAAGTAATGACCAAAAAAGAGAGTTCTCATGCATTTTACTATTAGCCATCCATGTACCATAACTGATAATTTGATAAGTTACAACCATAATTGATAATTGATGATTTTGAAGACCATTTCAGCATGGGCATGAAGCAGGTCATAACAGCATTTTTGTGAGCTACATCCACATGTCCATATCAGCAGTGAATAAAGTGGTTTTTTTAAAGGATATGGCAGGACTAAATAACAGTGTGGGTGAAGTGAGCAACAATGTAGCACATAAGGATAGATCAGACCTTGACAGAAGACCTTCACCATAATGATAGATGAAACCTTGAGAGCGGACCTTGATAGATCGGATCTTGACATAAGGATAGATCAGACCTTGACCAAGAATGGGGTTAGGTGTTATAGCGTTTTGGGAGTTTTTTCATTAAAAAATGATTTTTCTGGGGATCAGTGGGTCAAAAAAGCATTGGAAGTTTTGGGATCCATTTCAAAATTTCAGGATCCGTTTCATTTTCCAAGGGATCCGTTTCATGGGCTCAGGATCCATTTCCTTCTCCCAGAGATCAACTTCTGTAATGGATCCATGTGAATTCATATCTGCAGATCCTACACACAGGGGTGGTGGATCCGGTAGTGCAGCTAATTGGTTACTGGCAACTTGACATTACTAGAAAAGCTGGCTGCTGGCAGTTAAATCATTTGATGCTTTTTCCTTTGATTTTGAGTTGGTGAGGCTCACAAGTTCATTGTTAGACCATTTAATAAATCTAAGGTTATCTGAATTACCTTTGACTTCCAATTGTCAAGAAAACCACTCTTATTTATCTTTCCCAAGTCCTTATGAAACTTAAGTCAAAGACCTACCGATTCAATTATGCTTGGTTAAGCTAAACAGTATATCTATCTAATCTTGCCCACATTATTCCTCAATACCACACCTCCTACTTTGCCCAACCTTAGAGGCTCCATCAGGAATTCAATTGCAACGCTCCATCCACTAGAGGGAAACTATTAGGCTTGTTTCCTTCTCTAGAATCCACTTCTTGTCCTTAAGGGTGTAAGTGTCGTCTAAGTTAATCACCTTTTAATCTAGAATATTGTTTCCAATTATAAGGTAATAGCATGTTTCGAGTAGTGAGTTGTGATTGTTATGAGTTTTGGATTACTGCAAGTATAGATAAATGGTCTTTTCCAAAATTTCATAGCTATCCAGTTTCTAGAGATCCGAGGTTGTAGACTGTTATAAATTGCTGAGACGTGTATTGTTGTTTCTTCAGAACTACAATATCCGTCTCATTAATTGGTAATTTTTTTTGTTTCTATGCTGCTTTGCTGCATGAGATCTTGTGAATCTTGGATGCTAGGCTTTGTGCATCTATACATTAGCCTCAAGGGTCTTAGGTATAGTTATACAATGTTATTTTTACACTTATATTATTTTTAACAGTATTTTGATGTTATTACAGATCTTCATGTCAATATATATTCTTTCTTATGCTTTTTTCTTTCTTGAAATTAAAACTTCTGAATATATATTCTATTCTGTAGAAGAAAGAAAAGTACAAAGTACAGTCATATATATAATATTAATACAAGATAATAGTATCTTAATTAATTTATTATTTAAATATATTTAGTATTATTTTAGCATTTCTTGTAATAGGTAATATATGGGGTATGAGGGCCATGAAGTTGAACTATAATAGTTGAATTGCAAAACAAACATAGAAAAAGGAATGTTGTCTGAGGTCTAATGATAGGTATACTAAAATACTGTAAAATAATATTAAGAAAAACTGTAGTTTATGTAGAAAGTAGGTGTCCGTAGTGACTACATACCTTAGCCCATATAGGATCTTGGTTTTTTATACGTCTAATATAAACTGAACATAGATGTTTTTATCGAATTAAATAATATTCATCATATGAAATATTTTGAAAAAAATTGTCATGATATGGATATAATTGAAAGGCAAAGAGAGGTAATAATAAAATTATTAGAAAAGATATATATATATTCATGGATCATGTCCTTAGGGAAACCCTTCAAGTGCTTCCTTACATTCTGTCACTGGCACCCGGGGTAAATGCTGCTAGAGTACATGTACCCCTAACCCAAAGGGACTCTGTTGGACTTGAACCATGACGTCTCAGTGATCTATTATATATGCCTTGAAACTGGGGGGGTTCAAACTGATTGAGCTAATCCACCGGGATTAGAAAATTGTTTATCTAAATATATATATATATATATATTATGTTATTGGAATAACATTTTTACTGCATGCACATGAGCTCATTCGTGCAGAATAAACATATATTAGAATAATTATTAGTATGTACTATGATCTATCAAGTTCAACATATCATTAAAATAATGTAGTCATAAGGAAAAAAGACTCAAAAGGTAATATTAGATAATGCCAATGAAGAAGTACTATTGTGGCAATTTATTGATTTGAGCATGGAATTGTACGTCTGTCTTTGCTTGGGTGAAGCAGGGCGAGGTAACAAAAATAAATATAGGAAAATTGCTATGAAAATCAAATATTTTCTAAGGGACGACTATTTGAACTTTCACTCATAGATTATCACAGGGAGACATTTTTTGATTTAAATGAAGAAGTGTGCAGCTCGTATAGGGTTTGGTTGCAATTTCTTGAACACTGAAATACGAGGATGCGTGTAGCTATGTATTATGAATTTAAGAAACAACTTATGTTACAAATATTAATATAAGAAACAACTTGTGTTGCAAAGGCCACAACACATTAGTAGCATTGTTACTGGGCAAATTAGCAGGGCTAATTTCCAGTAAGCAAAAATAAGAATAGTGACCCAATGTCACCTCGGTCACAGTTCTAACTTCTTTGGAAGCTAATAACCTCCAAGGAGAAGTACCCTTGATTAACCTGCAAGGCATTAATGTAACAAAAGACTATGTTCTCTATACAATCGTTAGTTAGACCAGTGCCTTAATGGAGTCAATATAATATTACAATTAATCATCCACAGTTGGTAGATACAAACTAGTCAAAGTGTATGATCAAGGAAACACCAATTGTGCTAGGATTCACCAAAATAGTCATTCAATAAAAGCAGTGTTACACGGGTACGTGTTTCCGGACCCCAGAAACTAGTTTCCTCGCTCCCACGCGATTTGGAAACTAGGAAACAAGTTTGGGTACGTTTCCACGTCGTACCCAAATCCGAAAACGATGGGAAACACACAAAGGGGTCGTTTCCTCAAAAGGTGGAAACGTGGGCGAGTTTGCGGCCAAAAACTAAACACGTGGCAGCCTGTTATCCCTCCGATTTTCTTCACTCGTTCTTCTTCCACATGCGTGAGGGGCCCATTCAGGAGGGTTTAACTTTTATTTCCTTCATTTCAGGCACCGCGTTTTATTCTCCAATCTCCACTGATATTCGTAGTCAAGAGCCGTGTTTGTCGTTTTATTCTCCATTGGCATTCGGCATTTGCTGGAGCTGGCAGTCTACAGAGGTCGTGGGAGGTCTCCACTGCAAGTCTGTCGTTGGGTGAGGCCGAGTCTTCACCCAAGTCCATCGTTGCACTGCAAGTCCGTCGTTGCGTGAGGCTGAGTCTTCACCGCAAGTCCATCGTCGCACTGCAAATCCGTCGTTGCGTGAGGCTGAGTCTTCTTTGGACGTGATCCGAGGTCGCATCTTTGCTGCAAATCCTGAATATGAGGTTGCATCCGCTCGTTTCAGGGCTTGCAAAGTTTCAAATTAGCACAGGTTTAGGGTTAACGGGCCTTTCGCGGGTGTGTCGGGTATGTCCGATGTTACTGTTAGCATAGCAATAACACAACCGTGTCACTGTTATGCTGAAAGTAACATCAGTCAGACCCGACCCCCTTTGCGAAGGCCCCTTTTTATTTTTTTTAAATTTGTTTACCATTAAATTGAAAAACAGTCAATTAAATAATTAAAAAATAAAACAGTCAATAAATTATAAAATTAAAAAACAGTCAATTGAATTAATAATTTATTAATTTGTTTATCATAAAATTTAAAAACATTTATGCATTTTGTTTCAATTTTAACTTTAAACTTTAAACTTTATAATTCTCAATATGAATGTTGAATCTTGATGTATGAGATTGAGATTTTAAACTTTTAAAGTTTTAAGTTTTTAACTTTTTAAGTCCCAATATGATGTGATTTACTTGATGTATCATGGGATTTACTCATTTAGGAATATGATGACAAACACAATATTCAATACATGATGTTAGTGTTATAATGTTAGTGTTTTGTTACTATTAATCTTTAAAATCTCAAATTATAATTTATTAATTTAGTATTCCTGGTGGGGTCCCCTATAATTTAAAAAATTTCCTATGTTGAAGACCCCAATGTACCCTTCAACGTTTCCTAAAATTTGGGGGGTACTTCTGCATATGTCATTTTCGCGTTTCCCCGCTCCCGCGTCCCCGCGTCCCGGAAACTTGGGGGAACATTGAATAAAAGTATAAGGTCAATACCAGACTTTCATATATGAAATATCATTCATTGCAAGTAAATATCGTAAACATGTATTATGGCAAATGTATAACCAATAGCAATACTTCAAGAAATAACATAACCTCTACCAATGAGAACAAAAGACATTCACCAAGTAAGTACCATCAATCATGTATAAACGACATCAATGTCTAAAATAGCATTCAACCTCATTAAATATTAACCAATAACCAGCAATACCAGTATCAATTTACTTCAGATCTGTATGCTAAAATAAATATGATAGTATTGCAACTTAGGTTTGTCTTAAGATTCCTCTACCATTAATCATTCAATAGAACTTGTTCCATACCAGTAGATATTTCAGTATGAGATATGTAATTCCTAGATCTGCTGTAGGTTAAAAGGAAACTCAGATTTGCACAATAAATTATTCGAAATAATGCATAGAAAATGGACAAACATGATTAGAAGACTAACCACAATTGAATGCACTAAAATATAACTTGATTTTTTGTTTTATGTCTGCAGATAAGGAGTGAAAGGGCAACACACAGGGTCTGCAATTTTAATTGCAGACCTGTGTTCCCTACAGGAGAGGGCTCGGATAGGGCAGAAATGGAAGGAAAGGCAGCCGAGAAGGTGGAGATGGGAAGCTCGGGTAGGAGGGAGATAAAGGGCAGCGAAGGAGATGGAATAGGAAGGGATAGGAGTGGAGGATGAAAAGGAAAGGGGGCTGTGAAGAAAGAGGCCTAGGGTTTGCAGCAGGTCTGAGGTATGAAAGAGAGGGCAGCGAGTAACAATGAGAGAGGGACGAGGGTCTAGAATGGTGGTAAAGGAGAGGCCGAGTTCAATGGAGAAGAGAGCGAGGGTAATGGAGGGCTAGGGAGGAGGTCGCTTAGGTGTTCAGGTCTGTGTTAAGTCAGTATTTAGGGTCAAACCAAAAATTAGGGTTGTAATAAATAGAATTTAGGATTTTTAATATTAAAACAACAACTAACTCAGAAAATAAAAATATAAAGCTAATCTAACATAATATGTACAAATGCAAAACTCAGAAATTTAGGTTAGGTGAGTAGATGAACAAACTTAGGGCTTTATTAGATGGCCCTCCTCTAGAGCATCAAAGAGGATGGCCCTCCTCTTGAGATGATGCTTGCCAAGTTTGGAAAACTAGGGCTTCCTCAACAACTTCAAGAGTTAGTTGATGATGCCTTAGCTAAGACAAACTTTGGAGACCTAAAACTCAAGTTAACAATGCTAGGGTAACTAAAGGCTAGAAAATTACTTATGCTAGGGCATAATGCAACACCAATGGCTACCATTCAACCTTAGACAAGTATATATCCAACACTTAACAAAAAGACATCAAGAGAAAGACTTAAATACCTTCTTGTGCATGTGTTAATAAGCAAACAACTCTTAGCATCACCTTAGCAAAGAACAAGAGCAAAGACTTCAAAGATTTGTCCCCAAATTAGCAAGCATGATCATCCTCAAGAGGTGCACATCACTCAAAGAGTCCTAGTTAGGGCAAAAATCAGAAATAAAAGTGTAATCCCATAAAGTTGATGTGTAAAAGTGAAGTGAGGAAAAGTTATTTATATTTTTTACACTCACTTTTACAAAAATAATTAAAATCTAGGCCGACATGCCATTTTAAAATGTCAATTTGAAATTAGAAATGTCAACTTAAAATTAAAACAAAAATAATATAAAATAATCAGAACTGTGGGTAATTTGGGGTGTTTTCCCCAGTCTTTACCCACATATGACTAAAATGCCTAAAAATGAGCAAAATAGCCCGTTCTGAAGGCCAGAGTCCCAGACTGTGGAGGGGGGGGGTCGTCATGTCCCAACTAACCCCAATAGAAGTGAAAAATCCCTCAACGCCCCCCTTTTATCAAGCATCACATTCAACTCTCATGGATGACGTCATCTTCTATAGGAGGGCCCAGAGAGAGGGCGTTGGTGAGCTGGAGGGCCAGGAGGGTACTGGAGATGCTCTAGAGGATAAAAATGTGTCTCAATGCTGAAACATCTGCCGCTGGAGTGGTGGAATAGAGTTGGGGTCATGTGACCCAGTGATCCACCCCTGGAAGCCCCGGACACCAACCTCAGGGCTTCAAGCCCTTTCATGAGGCAGTCAGCAATGAAAAAGCTGGCTAAACACCCCTCCTGTCGAGAAAAATGACACCCTCTCCCTGGGGTACCTCTGCAGGTGCGCTAGTACTGGTACTATAATTAAAACTTATTATAATTATGCTTTTAAAGCAATTGTGTGGGATCTTAGAACTCTTACTTTTCCTATGAAACAACCCCTCCCCCAATTTTAAAACATGCAGATTTTAGTTTTTCACAGCAGTCTGCATTTCTGAGTTTATGAAAGTGGTTTGGAGCTTCTTGGAACAAGTTGTTGAAGAGTTGCACTTGTCTTTGCTGAGGGGATCTCATATAAAATGTTTAGTGTCTTGTGGGACACTTTTTATAGGGGAAGATCCTTGCATCAGATTTCTTTTACATGTATGTTTGCTGTTTTGATTATTTTTGTTGGAGTTAATTTTTTTTTTGGTTCTTTTGCTGATTTTTATTTATGTAGGTTTTTGGATATCACTGTGTGAATATTTAGATATCCCAATATTTCGAGTGGACGTTCCTCTCATCGTCAGGGGAACCAGAAAAACATATCTACACATTATGACACAATGAACATCTGCATTTGATTTTTGTATTTTTATACATAATTTTGGGCTTTTATACTTTCTTTTGTTTTGTGGGACGTCTGTGCTTACATTTGTGATAAGTATTGGTTTGATTTTTTCATATTTGTCTTTATTTTAATAGTTACCGACATTTGTCTTTATTTTAATAGTTACCGACATTTGTCTTTGTTCAGCGAATCAGCATGGATTCATCACTTGATACAGGGGCAACAACTCAAACCTCTGAATTCTTGGTGAAGCATGACCCAAAATCCCCACTTTGGGCTTTTGTTGACATTGTGGAAAAGAATGCTGGGGGTGGGTCATATATATGGATTTGTAGTGAGTGACACAAGATACTCATTGTCATACACTAGGGTTAAAGCCCATCTTTTGGGCAGGGAAGAACTAAAATGGGAGTATGTCCTAGTCTAGAGATGTTAATGGTGAACATGGGCTTAGTTTGAGTGCTGACAAAAATTCCCACTATAAAATTTTGCAAAATGCAGCTGGCAGGCAAGCTTTGAAGGGGAAGGCCACACAACCAAGATGACCTGCATCTAAAGCTTCTATTGACACCAACTCAAATTACTGAATTAGTGATAAGATGGACAATTTGGGAACTCTTGTAAGGTCATTTAATATCCAGGGTTGGGAGGATGTTGATGAGATTGTAGCACGTTGCATTTATGCAAATGGGTACCATTTGATTTGGTGTTATCCCCTTATTGGTAGGAAGTGATTAGGGTGGTCAATGAATAATGAGACACCAAATGCTCATAAGAGCCTCAATTATGAAAAGACCTGCACCATACTCTTGGCAAAAGAAAGACAATACGCGGAGCAATAATTACAATAAATTTAGGATTGATGGGAGGGTATAGGGGCATCCGTCATTTTTGATAAACGGAAAAACCAAATAAGTTATCCATTGATTAATGTCACTGCAATGTGCCCCTAAGGGGTAGTGTGTCTGAGGGCCGTTGAATGTGGAGTGGCAGATAAAGGTGCAACTTTCATTTCAAACATTCTTATTGATGCAAACAAATTAGTGGGGTTACATAGCGTTGTCCAGGTAATCACAAATGGCACAAAGGTATATAAGGCTGTAGGCTGCTGGGGTTTTTTACTCCATGTGGTGTAGATTCCTTAAACCTTATGATTGCCAGGATGGGCAAGGTTGAATGGATGAACAAGGTTTATGAGGAGGTGAAGAACATCCAAATGTTCATCACCAACCATCACATGTCCCAAGCCATATATCGACAGTTTTTGAAGTTGAACCTCCCTCCTCATGTTTGAACCTCCCTCCTCATGGTACCGACAGTTATGATTTATATTTACAAATGTAATTATTGAATTTGTTTAATATTTATTTCTGTATAGTTATTTTATAATTTATATATTTCAATTTTCTGTTTCAAAACGTGTAGGTTGTTGAGACTTGTTTTGCCTCACACACTTTGGTTTTGAAGAGGCTTGTGGAGATGAGAGAGGCAATGCAAATAATGGGATAAGTGGGGTGTCGATTTTTACATCATGGTTCAGATCTGCACTCAAAGAATAAATCCTAAAGGTCCATAAACTCAGAACTTTAAAGTGCGCCTATCAAAACTTTAGATTAGCATATACTAAAATTCTTAAAGAAATATTCAGGAGTGCCAACACTGCATTTTATGAATTAATTCAAAACAACAGATAGGTTGTAACTTGTGTCTTACTCTACATAGAATCTGCAATCTGGCAATTGGGACAGCAGGTACATACTCCAAACAGCAGTCACATGAGCTCTAGTTTACTCAGAATATATGGCAGCTGCTAACACACAGGCTGCCACAAACTTTCTGTCACAGCAACACCCAAAAGAAGACTCTAACACTCTGATGATAGCAAAAACCCTCACTAACTCTTTTCTATGGCAATGTGCCCTCCTCTCTTTATAGATTGAGAGAGAAGAGGGGGTTACAAAATGTAGGCTAAGAATAGCCAAGAGAGTTGTGCTCCCCTCCTAATTAACGCTTTGAGAAACTGCCCTCTATGCTTCTAGGAATAGGGTGTAACCCCTGCCATCAATGTGCCTAGACTAGTGCACATTGCTTGGCAAATGTAACCTCCACGATAAATGCACCTTGCTTGGCACAACTCCCAAGGTAAGAAGTGTGCCCTCCTCTCCATGAAGTCTTTATAACTTATAAGCATTCACCATCTGTGAGTATCTCTCTTATTCCAAGTGCGCCTTTTATGCAGCCAAGTAGCCAGCAGCTTGGCTCTCTGATGGTGAATGGAGAACCAGCTCAGAGCAACCATGGAAAACTAACATGGAGCTAGTCCGCTTCTGATAGAGGACTACTAATTAAGCATCTTATTCTGGACGATGATTGTTGGTCTAGGGTGCAATACCTTTTGGCATTTCTAAAGCTAATACTATGTATGATCCATTTTTTAGACACTGATGCGCCTTGCTTGGAAGAAGTGTATGATCATTGATACTATGCTGGAGAACATAAGGGATGTTATCATGGCAAAGTAGTTGGACTCCACAAAAGGATTCCACTATGAAGTAAAGGATATAGTTACCAAAAAGTAGAAGAAAGTAATCACACGGTACACCGTTACACCACTTGGTCTATGCTTTGCCCCCAAAAGACTATTGTCTAGATTTCTTGAGCATGAAGGAAATTTTCAAATAAGGAAAGGGAAGTGGTTCAGGGATATAACAAAGTTCTGAATAAACTGTATCAAGATCCTAGAGTTGCAATGGAGGTTCATTAGGAGTTTGGTGTGTTTGTAAACTCATATGATACGTATGCAGATGTGGGTGCCATCGAGGGATGGGAACATTGGGATCAAACTGATTCGCGGGGCTTCTATTTTGGGGACACCAATCATCTCCAGGGTCTACCCACCAAGTTGTTATCACAGATTGCTAGTTCCTCATTAGCTGAGAGGATTTGAAATACATAAATCTTCATCTCATTGAAGCAAAATAACTTGGCAACAAAGAACACTGAGGAGCAACCTCTGCCTTCTGTCACATAGCAATTCAGATTATAAAAAAGGCCCTTCCAGGATGTGGGACGTGGAGCTTGAGATAACTAGCTTGGACCCACCTTTGATTGCCATGACTCAACCCAACCTGATTGAGGATGATACGCTACCAATCTGGTCTTTCAGTGGAGTATTACATGCCGCATCTTTGATTCTTCATACATTCCTGTACCTCCATAGACTTTTAGTGGATGTAGAGCTTCAATATAGATATGACCTATTTGATGATATGTCGTTTGTAGACTCTAGAGTCCAGAGTCTAGATAGTTACTGGTAGAATGATCATTAATTCATTTTGTATGCAATGTTTACATATTATGTCCCAAGGCTAATATTAATGGCAACTCTCTTCTTGGTTATATTTCAAAGTCATGAATGGTATTGATTCTTGAAATCTGAACTTTCTATGTTTTTGGTCCCAAGGCTAATATTAATGGAAACTCCCTTCTTGGTTATATTTCAAAGTCATGGATGGTATTGATTCTTGAAATCTGAACTTTCTATGTTTTTGGTCAATTTTTTTGATCACACACACACACACACACACACCCATATTTGGATCCATATCTATTTCCACGCAACATAGTTACTCACTATCATTAGTCATTGGGGCATTAACCCAATGGTATAATTATGAGTAAGAAAAAGGGGCTTGATTGCCTAAGGAGAAATAGGCTTGATTGCCTAAGGAGAAATAGAGTGGGGCTCTGATATGACAAATGAAGCAAACTTGAAGGCGAGAGAAAGTATGTCGAAAGGAGCCATGACTTATCAAACCAGGGACATAAACTTCTAACACAACTTTCGACTCACAACACTCTTGGAAGAATTACTAATGCTATATTTTTAGATGAAAAGGAAAACAATTTATCTACTTCAAAGGAAAAATACTACCACTGTTGTACTAACTTTCCCCAAAGCCATCATCTATCATCTATCTGTTGTGATAAAAAGTCATAACTGATTACTGCTGCAACTACTAGAAGAAATGCTGAAACAGAAAGAAACAAACCAAAGCAGTACAATGAGAGAGAGGGTGTGACCTGTCCTATGTTAGAAATGGGGGTCCCTTCCGATTGATGATAACTTCAGATGTACTTATTACAGCAGGAAAACAACTACACATAGGAAAATATCTGGTAAAAGCAACTACTGAAGGGACGTTGCAGTTGCTTTGCTTGGGCTCCTAAGATTGCTCTAGGTTAGAGATGAACAATGGGATAGTTGGAAACTTATTACAGTGACTTCAGCAACATGCGGTGGTGGTGAGCTCTTGCATTGTGTCCGATGTACATGAATCACTCATCCAACTTGGTGTCGAGGTTGATAACCAATAGATGCTCTAGAATGAGCTGAATAGGTCAATGAGTGCTCTTTAGGGGGATCCTTCTCATCATGCATGTTGTTGAGGTCCATAAATCCATCAATTGGTGCACGTGCGCCATCTCCATCTCCACCTTTCTCATTGCAACTAGATTTGCAAGTGCAAATGGGCTTTTAGGGATCCGTCATACTAGGTAAAAGATGTGCAGTGTTGTGCATTTGTGGGCATCTCTCTATTTCTTGTTTTCCAAGTATGATACAAGACATCCACTTTAATCAATTACCATGTTGTCTTCTAGGGCTGCCTTCTAGGAAGTAGGATATGAGATCAATTGACTATAGAGCTTGAAGGTCCAGTGCTGAACAACTTTAGCAAATGCTAAAATCAAATGCTTAACCTTCTCATTCTTTCCAGAGAAAGGGCATGTATGCCATGTCACCCCTTAGTGCTTCAGTTGTTGGCGAAGGCCTCCATGGATTAAGGACTAGGCAAAAACATGCCTTATTGGGCTCTAGAGGAGCTTTCCAAATGGCCCTGAGTCTGTATTGCCAAGTCTTTTGCTTTGATTTGATCTTCCAAATTCGACTCAACTAATCTCTTAGTACCGACAATCATCGATAACCACAAACAAGCCTGTGTTTCTTGAAAGTTGAAACCTTTTGCTCTATTCCACTTCCAATCATGCCACCAAGCTTGCAACCCTCTTATAAGTTATTTTTGTTTTAGTCTTTTAGAAAGAATTGAGGTAATTGTGATTGACCAATCAAAGCGTCTTTCAACATTATTAAGTACAAAGATGAGATATCTCTATGGATGCATGCCACTTGCTATTGGGGAGACCATGGTGGTTTGATGATTGGACGATGCATGATGAGAGGAAGAACACTTGTACCATTAAGAAGGATGGGAAAAAGTTATAGTTGTTGCCTATAAAGGATCGAGACCAAGAAAGGTGTTGCTTGTCATTGTGAAAGACTTTTTGATTGCAGTTAAAGACACAAGGAGGTGTTATGTAGTTGTCTCTATGAAGGTGATAAGATGGATAATTTTTATTAATGTCCAACAAATGACTACAAAAGTAGTCAATGGGACCAATAAATGAGAGAGAGATACCTACAGAGGTATAAGCAAGAAGATTGTTGGATGTTTTCCCAGATATTGTGAGGGAAGATTTGCCAGATGAACTTTCACCAATGAGGAACATTGCACATGAGATAGACTTGATTCCAACAATTATGTAGTTGAATCCAGTTGTACATAGGATGAATCCATTTGAGAGCACAAAGTTGATGCAACAAGTGGAGGAATTGCTATCAAGAGGATTGATCGGGGAGAGTATAGGTCAATGTATAGTACCAACATTGTTGACACCAAAGAAAGATGGTAGCTGGAAAGTGGGTATTGACTCAAGACCACTGGATAAGATAATAGTGGTGTGTTATGATGGTACCAGTATCAACGCACCTGCAGAGGTGCCCCAAGGAGAGGGAATCATTTTTCTCACCAAGAGGGGTGTTTAGCCAGCTTTTTCTGAGTAGGGATTATGACCAGATCCTTTGATTTCTCTCTTGGAAGTACTATGGCTTAGTGGCATTGCTGACTGCCTCATGAAAGGGCTTGAAGCCCCGAGGTTGGTGTCTGGGGCTTCCAGGGGTGGATCACTGGGTCACATGACCCCAACTCTGTTCCACCACTCCAGCGGCAGATGTTTCAGCACTGAGAAACATTTTTATCCTCCAGAGCATCTCCAGTACCCTCTTGGCCCTCCAGCTCTCCAGTGCCCTCTCTCTCGGCCCTCCTACAGAAGATGACGTCATCCTTCTTGGCAGACTATTATGCTTGATAAGGGGGGGGCATTGAGGGATATTCACTTTTGTTGGGGTTAGTTGGGGTATGACG
Organism: Larix kaempferi; assembly: GCA_027924585.1. NCBI lineage: Eukaryota > Viridiplantae > Streptophyta > Pinopsida > Pinales > Pinaceae > Larix > Larix kaempferi. The sequence continues at coordinate 5,885,325 of BSBM01000374.1, read as the reverse complement.
ACCCCCCCCTCCGCAGTCTGGCCTTCAGAATGGATGGATTGATTGGCTCATTTTTAATCTTTTTAGTCATGTGTGGGTCAAATCTGGGGAAAACACCCCAATTTACCCACTACTTTGATTATTTTATATTATTTTTGTTTTAATTTTAAGTTGACATTTCTAATTTCAAATTGACATTTTAAAAAGGCATGTCAGCCTGGATTTTAATTATTTTTGTAAAAGTGAGTGCGAAAAGTATAAATAACTTTTCCTCACTTCATTTTTACACATCAACTTTATGGGATTACACTTTTATTTCTGATTTTTGCCCTCATTAGGGCTCTTTGAGTGATGTGCACCTCTTGAGGATGATCATACTTGCTAATTTGGGGACAAATATTTGAAGTCTTTGCTCTTGTTTCTTTGCTAAGGTGATGCTAAGAGTTGTTTGCTTAACACATGCACAAGAAGGTATCTAAGTCTTTCTCTTGATGTCTTTTTGTTAAATGTTGGATGTATACTTGTCTAAGGTTGAATGGTAGCCATTGGTGTTGCATTTTGCCCTATCATAAGTAATTTTCTAGCCTTTAGTTACCCTAACATTGTTAACTTGAGGTTTAGGTCTCCAAAGTTTGTCTTAGCTAGGGCATCATCAACCAACTCTTGAAGTTGTTGAGGAAGTCCTAGTTTTCCAAACTTCGCAAGCACCATCTCAAGAGGAGGGCCATCCTCTTTTATGCTCTAGGGTTAGGTGAATGTCATTAATGAAACCCTAAGTTGTTCATCTACTCTTCAAACTTAATTTCTGAGTTTTGTGCATTTGTAATTATTATGTTAGCTTAGTTCTCTTAAATTTCCGAGTTTATATAATTTTTTTAAATATTATCTTAGCTTAAATTTGATCTTTTTTTATGTTTTTTATGCATTTTTTAGTGTTAAAACCTAAAGTTAAAACTTAAATTCTGTGTTGTTCTTGCCTTTCTTTTCTGCTGAAACCCTAACTTACAGACCTTTTCTGCCATACGACTTCCTCCCTAGCCCTCCATTACCCTCGCTCTCCTCTCCATTGAACTCGGCCTCCCCTTTGTCACTCTTTCAGACCCTCGGCTCTCTCTTCTAAAGCCATCGCTGCCCCTTATCTAACCCTCGGACCTTTTACTTCTGCTGCTCCCTTCTGCCCTATTTCGCAGTCCTCTTCCTTCCTTCCCACCAAGCTCCTATCTCCTATCCGAGCCCTTATTTCTCCACTTCCCTACCCGTTCTCCTCCCTTCTCATCCCCTATCTCCTTTCCATTGGTCCCCCTATCCTTCCCTTCTTTTTATCTACTCGGCCTCCCCTTTAGACTGTCTTTTCATCCCCGTTTCCTTACCTAGCACAGGTCTGCAATTTGCAGACCCTGTGCACCCTGTGTTCCTCCCTCTGCTGCCCTAACTTCTGCACACAGCAAAACAGAAACGAAGTCAATTTATTTTTGTTACTTACTGAGCTAATTATTGTCATATTGATTGCACTACTAAAGATTATATTTTTGCTACAGATCTGAGTTATATGCACAGTAAATCTGAGTTGTCTTACATTTAGTCAGTTAAAAACTGATCTGGGTGATTGGGTTCATTGCTGAAGGTTAATGCTAGAGTATTCATGTTATTGGTCATAACTTGATATTGGTGGTCTGATTTTATTGTTAATGAAGGTCTGATTTTTGTAAATAATCTCTGCTGCTAATTAAATGCATATGTACACATTTCTGAAGGTTATATGTTGGTGAATTGGGTTGATACTTATTTGCCTAATATTTATTGGTGATTGGTTATTAGTGATTGATTTGTTAAGTGTTGATGTTAAAGGTGTTTCGGTTAACTACCTGGTTAATGCTAATTACTTAGTGAGTATTTGATAGTTACACTTAATTGATGGTATATGCTTGTGTTTGTAAATTGGAATGATCTTTGTTCTCATGTACTTGTCTTTTATTTGGTAGATGGTTATTACCTAATGGAATATCGTCATTGATTGTCATGATATACATTTATATGATCTTGGATTGATCTTATGCTTTCATTGAATGTCTATGCTAATCCTTGGTTAATCTAAGCACAATTGGTGATTCCTTATTCTTGGCATAATTTGCACTTACTAATATTGGTTGATTAATTTATATAAATATTGACTCCATCTTGGCACTGGTCTAACTAATACTTGCATAGAAAATATAGTTTTTGGTTGCATTAGTGCTCTACAGGTTATCACAAGGGTACTTCTCCTTGGAGGTTGCTGGCTTCCGAAGAAGTTAGGATCGTGATTGAGGTGACATTGGATCACTTTCCTTACTTTTGCTTATCTGGAACTAGCCCTGCTAGTTTGCCCGGTAACAGTGGTGTACAGGGTTTTGTTGTTGAGGATGGATGACTTGTTGGACAATTGGAGTAGTGCATTGTATTTTACCAAAATTGATTTGAAAAGTCACAAGTGGCTATTTTCATAGAAGAATGAGAAGGAGATGAGTGGCGTACAACATTCAGAATATAATAATAGATTGTATGAATGGTTGGTGATGCCTTTTGGCTTGAATAACGCACTGAGTATATTCATGAGGTTGATTATTGAAGTGTTGTGTCCTTACTTAGGTAAGTTTGTTGTGTACTTGGATTATGTTTTGATATATAGTGGCAACATAAGTGAACATTTGCAACATATTAGATTAGTGCTAGTAGCTTGGAACAAAGAAAAACCATGCATAAAACAACAGTGAATTAATGTGTAAAACAACAGTGAAGCAATCACAATAATTCATTTCTAGTAGCTCCAAAATTCATGGCACTTCAAGGAGAAAATATATCAATCACTCCAATGAGTTTCCATCTCTCTAGGGCAACTTCACATGCATAAACCAGATCTAAAAACTTTTTTTATACAACATATATAACAACGAACACAACAGCAATAGATGGCTGTACTATTATCTTCAATCTTAGTGTTAAGTCCCTTAATAGTGTTTTCTTAAGTGTGACAATTCATTAAGAAAATTAAGAGCTGGAAATAACCATCCCAAGAAGACAAGATGCTGAAATCAAGTCTGCAATATACACAATATGCGGACAACTGGAAATATCATATATATATGCTCAATGAATGAAGTACATACAAGCCTCCTCTCAAGGCTAGGACAAAATCCAACCACCCACGATGTCGTAGCTAGGGTTAGTCAACAAACCCTAGTTCCTCCTAGTGCAAGAATCCCTCCAACACTATCTCCAAGGCAAGACAGAACTCCTCTTCTTCCCCAAATACATCCAAGGGTTTCCAAATCCTATTCTCTAGCCTTCAAGGGATGAAACCCTAACCCTATAATCCAAAATGCTTCAAGAGACCAAGAAACCTTGGCACCCAAGAGAGAGAGAGAGAAAGATGAAATGTACAAAGAAGAATTTCAAGAGAGAGAAATAATCCACCTCCTTGTCATATGCTCTACCAGGGTTTCCTCATGAACCCTAGCTCATCACTAAGAGAGCACTCCAAAGAAGAGAAATGCAAATGAATGTGTGATGTGATGTGTTATTTGGAAATTTATTTGGAAATACTCTCGTTTCTTTATTTATATGAGAGGTAAGGGAAGCCAACAATATAACACAGGTCAGCCTAAGCCTTACCAACAAACCTAGTAAAATAAGTAAGCCACACACAAGTGAAACACTCCTCTCCTAAAGTGCGAGTGTGAAGCTCCAATGATGACGTTGTGCACAATAGTGACCCAAGGTGATGTAGCTATTGAAGGCAAGTCCACAACACTCCATCCCGTGCCTCCACAAACTCCATCCATCCTCCATAGCCAAGTACTCCACTAGGGCAGCTACCCACTGTAAGAACACTATTGAAGCCCTAAGGATCCTCGAACCATCACCAACCCTTTGAACATGAAACCAAGTTGCCACATGCCATCTAGGGCTTGAAGCCATCCTCCACAATGCACAATGCTCCTCATATCCTGTATGGCGTTCTCCCACTAGGTGAATCCTCCATGTGGCTATCATGCGGGGCGTCCACCATCCAAGCAAGATATCTCCAACGCCCTACGGAAGAACACTAAGCTAGTGATCATTTGAGGTTTGGCATCCATTGAGCAAGCAATCACAAGTGTGCATATCCATCACACACCATCTCTTATGCTAAATCCATCTTAGACCATCCAAGGGATGAACATACACCATGTACACCAAATCTCGTGAAGCACCCCAAACATGGTGTAAACACTTTTGGAGTGACCCAAAATTTTAATAGAAACAAGCATAGAGCAATGTGTGCACAGGAAGAAAGATAGTTGTGTGTGCAAAAGAAGATGAAAGTTCAAGCATGGGGAGTTGAAGAGGTGTGATGACATGGCAGTGCCGAGTCAAGAAAAGGATAAGTTGGACCGTTGTGGTCCAACGGTTGAGGTGGTGGGAACTTGGAAGACTGAGGGTTGTGAGGATGGAGAATAAAGTAGTGCAATATGAAGGACAGGTTGGTCTTGGGAAGGAAGGTTGACCTTGAAAAAGAGGAGGTTAATTCCTGTGGTGGAAGTAGTCTATAAGAAGAAGGCAGAGACTCAAAGAAGAAAAATGAATCGAAGAGTGGCTTTGAACTCGTGGAAGTGAAGTGGCATTGGAATGATTGGATGCCCAAGGATGAAGAATATAGAGCAAGGATATTTCTGGAATAGAAGGTCTCAGTGGTGAGGAGAAGAGTCCGAGAGTGCGGACCATATGTAGAGGAGCAGCGCAAAAAGGGCGCAAGATCTGCAGAAGAAAGTGTGCCTAGAGAGAGAGAAGGCGAATGGACTGAAGCCTGAGATAGTTCAGGATCTGTATTGTAATCGGACATACGAATAATTCTGTTGTATCTTATATTCTTTTGTTTATTTCCTCTTGCTGCAATATAATCTGTGTGGTGTGAAACTGGGTGTGCAAAGCCTGATTTGGTTCTTTTCCTTTCCCTACTGTGTCACTTCAACAGTTTTGCCAGATTTATTGATTCTTTTTTTTTCCACGTGATCAACCACCATAGATGCAGAACAAATGTAGAAGAGGATGCTTTTTATTCAAAATCAGCTTTTATTTCATTCTGATTAATCCCTCCGGTTGGTTTTCAAATGCTTAATGCCCCAACCACTTGTGAACCCCTTCTAGAATCTATTTACCAAAGAAATGTTCACGTAATTCATCAAAGTTTTGCGTTGTTCTCTTTTGCTTCGAGTCCCAGCTTTCGATTTCCTTTGGCTACCGTGCTATCAGCTCGTCATCCCATTCTTCATCCCACTCTGATCACTTTTTCATCACATATTGTTGTGTCTTGCTGGAATTTTTTCACAAATTCGAAAAGTTGGGATGAATCATATATGATGGAATTCTCACATAGATATCCTAAGCCTGCTTTGTCCATTAACTCTGCCACCCCAGTTAATTTCATCATAGATATCCAAAGCCTGGTTTGTCCGTTAATTGCCACACCTGTTAATTTCTTTTGCAATTCTTTTAAGGGGAAACTATGAGTATGGGTTCTACTAAACAATTTGCTGTAGGTCGCCTAAGGATGGTGATATAATTATTCAACTCCCCTATTTTTTTGATAGTTCTGAGCTGTCTTCCCCCTTGGCTTAAGCATGTGACAGCCCTTTGTCACTGTAATTACATGCAAGAGGACATGTTAACTGCTTTAGCCTGACTGCAACGGGATACCTCATTGGATGCCCATATACAATATCTTTTGGCTGTACAGTTGCCTCGATAATATTGAATTCTCAAAAGTATTGTTTAACCTTTGAAAAACAGTTGCCCTATGTCTCTGGTTTGTATTACTATTAACTTTAGGTGCCTATGCAGTGCTATGAGGGCTAAGGTGGCAGTAAGCAGATCAAGCTCAGTGCCATGAAGATTATCACCAAATAAGAATGCAATATGTGCTCTCTCCAATTCTGTCTTTGGTAAGCCAAAATCAATTCCCAATCTTCAATAGTGAGGGCAGGTTTAGTTCAATTTCCTGTGTGGTTGCTGCTCTCAACCTCTAATGCAAGTAAAAGCAGTGTTTGGGCATGATTGCCTAAGGACAAATAGAGGGGGGGGTATGATTTGACAAGTAGAGCAAACTACTAAGATCAGAGAAAACATTTTCGGTGAGATACTGGGATTTGTAATTTTGCACTCAATCCAACACTGGGAAACCTGTCAATATGTCAAATTAGGGATGTAAATTTCCAATATGGTTTTCAACTCGCAAAAATTCTGTACCCACTGTTGTTTTGCTTATTGTTCGACATTCTATTGAGTTGTAGGGACTCAGGAGCACAACTTGTGTTGCCTGATCATGATGGTATGCTTGAGTTGGAGACAAATGACAATTTTGTTGATTTGCAAGGACACCCTACTCCTTTGGTTGAGTAGGAAGCACATCCTTCTCCTTTTATTCAGCAAGAACAATAGACATTGCCATATTGACATTCTCATCATAAAGACAAGAGTAGTTCATCCGATAGTTGAAATTCTTGGCATGGTGGTAGTGATGCTTACAGATCTTTGCAGAAGATGCATATGATGCAGAAATTTGGGCTAGTGCTGACCACTAGGATTGATTTTGGTTGCACTGATGATTGGTTATGGTCACATTTGAATAGATCCTTGAGGATCTCATATAGGTGTCTATAATTGGCTATACATGTACAATTCTCATCTTTATTCTTGTTGATTGATTGATTCATTGTTGTTGCAGTACTTGTTGGATTGTTTTGTTAAATAGTCTTGTTGGCTATTATGCATGTGACACAACATTGAATGGAGGCTTTGTATGCTAGCCTTATCGACTGTTGTGATCCCTCAAGCTGTGTTTAAGGGGGAATGGTGTTGAGCTTGTTGGGATGTATAAACCCAACTTGATGTTGTTGAGAACTGATTGATGCTTTCAACCAGTAAATAGAAATTAACAGAGTTGTTTGCTAATGAGACAGTGAGGGGAAGTTTAAGGAGGAGCGAGTGGAGGCCTGGGAAGTTATGAACTACAACATATCAATGACGATCCAATAAACTGCTTTTTTATACGCATCGAAAAACCAGAATGATTTTTGAACAAGGAAAGTTAAACTGATTTTTATTTTCGCTTTTTTTACTATTCTTGACAACTTTGTAATTATTTATGGTTGATTCTCTTGTTGCATGATTTGGGAGCATTTATGTTTGCAGCTTTAATGATTGAGATTGCTTGGTTAATAGCACTATGATTTTGGAGCCTATTCTTGACACTACGTTTTGGGAAACCTGTTTTGACCATTTGTGCATGGACTCTTGTTGCCCCACCTTTGTGTGTGGAGATGTTTGGGAGATTTAAGTTCTAGAGAACTCTTCGTTGTAAGTCTTGTTGCGTGAGTTTGCTTCGGTATGTTTTGTTTCCCCTCATATGGTATGAGGCTTACACTTGTGATCTTGATCACAGAGATCAAGCTTGCAGGGTGATTCACTTGATGGGTTGGGGTACATGTGAGATGCTGCTTTCCTTTGATTGATTTAATGTTGGGTTGCTGCTAGTAGCTATTAGATGAGGTATTTTCATAGTGTTTTGATGGATGCCATATAAGTGATCTCTTGATGATGATGTGCTCTCCCCTTCTTGACAATGTTGGCATGCTTGGGACATTCTTGCTTAGCATTGATACAATTATTCAACACTTAGTGCATATCATGGAGTGGGAACCCATCAACTTAGGGTCTCCCTAAGTTATATGTTAATAGTTGTTCCTTGATGGCATGTTGCCTATGGTTTGTACTTTGGGATATTTGGCATTACCGAGTTTGAAGTGACCAATGGGTAAAATGCTTGAAAACCAATATGTACCTTGTAGATCTTACCTCAAATGCTTGCGATTGTCAAGTACATCGATGATCCTTCCATCTAGTTACAATTCCAAGCTAGATCCAAGTGATTCCAAGCAAAACGTCCTAGCCTAAGGAGGAAAAAGTGTCTTCCTTCACCTGCAAATTCAAACTACTTATAAGTGAGATTTGATCCACAGATAAAAAATGAACTATGCACGGCATATCAAAAGAAGTAAATCAATGGACAAGGCACAATTGAAAAACTCCCTTCAAGATGAAAACATCATGCCTAGAGAAGATGCGGGAAACCCTTGCAATCGTCCCTCAAGCAATTCACACCTCTGCAGTAGATGAATTCTGCCTCCCTCTGAAGATGTTGGAAATCACCTGTGAACAACTTAGATGTCTAAAGAAAAGATGTATAATCATGTACGAGAACATCCATCAAAGCATGAGAAGCAAATCCACAAAATAATATTTTTATTCCAAGAATTCCAGAGCCCAAAAGGTGCCTTTAATATGAGGGGGTCTCTTCCTTAAATAGGGATGAGAGAGACCAGAACCCTAACCACTTTATGAGCGAGTGGTGGAGATCAAAAGATAAATACAATATAATCGACGACTATGATGAGACGAAATGATAACACATGGATCAAATCACTAAGAGGGGGTGTGCACTCACTAAAGTAGTCCTAGGGGGGTCACACCACATAAAAGATGACTAGGACAAGTGTAAGGAGCACATGGTGGGGCTAGGAGGTATTAATGTCCTTCACTAGCATAACCCCATGGCACAATGATATAAAATATGACTCAATAACATGTCAAAGTGACCAAATGACCAAATCGTGCCCCCCTCAATAGCTGAATAATACATCAAAATACATCCCAGGAGTGTGTCTGGATCCCATTGAATGATGAAAGTTGTGCCAGAAGGTGTGGGATGCATCATGAATGACCTCTGAACAAACCTCATGCCAATTCCTTGCCTCATTTGTCCAAATCGATTTCCTCAATGACCATTTATTCCATTTTTTATCCTCGGAAAATCACTTGTAAATCCATAAAATCCCTGTAGCTCTTTGCACGGTGCCCGGGGCATAGATCCGACTGTACTAAAGGGTTCGGGGGTATGCCTCTATGGTAATGACAAGTGGCTAGACCCCATACTCCCTTTGTAGCGCCCTAGGTGAACCAAATAATAATCCAACTGTGCTGCCATGCCATTTTATAATGGCAAATCTGTGGAAAAGTGACAATCTGAGTGAAATCTTGTCCGAGAGTGCCTGTCACTGAAAACTGAGTGTACCAGAGGACTCAAAAGGTCCAAATGCAATAGAGATGAATACTCATACACCCTGTGGTTGTCTGGATAATCAATCTGTAGTCTCAACCATGCCTAGACCAATAAAAATAATGGTCTGTAAATAATAATAACTATAGAAATCCATCAAACCACCACGTGAAACCTGTGTTTGTTGCATGGAACCATCAAAGGGGTATCAAAGGACCATAAATCATCAACCTCGAACGTTGCTGGTCCAACTCATCTCAGATCCTGTGGTTGACTTGGTCAAAACTGATCAAAATATGACCCAGGCTAAAAATGCCTGATGCTGCAAGTGCAAAATGGTTAATGTATGCTCTTTTAATCATTCTAATAACAAGACTTAAAGTAAGAAGCATCATTTCATTGGCGGTTAATCAATAATTACCTCAAATATAAGTTTAAATAATCATTTAGTCAAAATAGAACCTCAAGGATATACTCATTTCATAGACGTGAACATTTTGCTAGCAAAGGGTGAGGGTCAAGAATGCAAGGCTAGGATAAGGGGACGACTTGACTGACTCAACACTGTGATACTTCGAATGAGGGAAAAGGAATACACACTTAAGCGTATGCTGGATAATAAACACACAGGGAATGGAAATGTCTCACAAATGGAATGAGTTGTTTAGAGAGGTGCTTATTCAACCTTGGCAAATGTCTACAACTCACATCCAAGCTGGAACAACTCCGTGAGAATCTTTGGTAGAACCGTCGTGACTGGGTGTACAACTTACCGTAACTTGAGGTTCTAGGGGACACTTAGAATTAGCTATCCCTTACTCCATTTCACATCACAACCCGTAGGCTTCGTGAGGAATTTAATCATTACATTTAATCATGGCCAATAGTCTTTGGATTTAACATACATTTAACCACTGTTTTTTTTAGGCCTTTATGACCCTTCTAGGATTTTGCATGTGCTTAGAAGCACAACTAGTTGCAGCTTACGTCCAGGGTATGTTAACATTTCAATTTCCATAGCCCTTTTTCATTGTACTGAGAAGCACAATTTTTAATTTGTTTCCATGGGCTTGCACAAAAGATAAGATAAGAGTTTCCATATGCATGTAATGATGGTAGTACTATTTGCTTTAGGTTTTAGCCAACACAACCCAAGCAACTAGGGGGATTATCCACAATCAGGACCAAACATCGGGGCAACCAACTAGAGTGATCAAGGTATCAGATCCAACTCACCTAAGCTCAAGAACCAACACCAACGGGTTCTTCTAGCCCAGAAGGATCAAGGTTTCGGTAAGTTCTGTTGCCAACTCAAAGTCGAGACACAAACTGACAAGGAAGCTATCCAACATATAGGCAAAAGTGGGGAAGTCCTCCCTATCACAGGCTGAGGTGTAAGTCAGGGTGAAGACCAAATATGGGAGAGAGAAACAGATGGATGGGAAAAGTGAAAGGTGATGCCAAGGCTAGCAAGCCATAAAAGGTGGGAATGATCACGTCCATACTACTAGGAGGGTAAAACCAATGAGTATAAACAAGAGCTTCTAATCCTGGGCAATTAGACCATTTAAATAATCAATAAGCAACCATGTCCATATAACATATATATACCGCTAGATCATGACAACTAGATACCAAGTCAAGCTACTATGATGAGCAAAAGAGCAAAACAATCATAGCCAATGCACACTATATACCTGCTGGGCCATATACCTGTACTTGTCATCTGGATCATCAATAGTCTCTAGAAACACTAGTGTTGAACACTCTGGGCACTGCACTGCTCTGTATGGAATCTAAATGGTCACATCGATCATCAAATCTGAGGTCATGAGGCTCAGTCTTGGCATAAGGCTTGTCATATCTGCTTTGGGACTGCTCTGAAATGCGAGTGACCATCAAAAAGTACTGCTCATCATATGCCGATCTCATCAAAACTTTGTAAAGGCCTGGCTCAAAAATATATAGGAATCTGCTCTATAATCATGGTAGCCCGACTACTATGGATGTGATAACACTTACATCTGTCATCTTTTTAAGAGTTGTGGCTTAACACTTCTTTGTCGGACACACCCTCATAATATGGTTTGAGTGTGACACCTTTAGGGTCCCTCCAATTTATTTCCACATTATTTAGCAACAAGTTAAGGTGAATTGGGGCATGCTTTGTTGACCTTAAGCATTCATAAATAACTCTCTTATATTGACGATCCTTGATTCCATTTTCCTTGTATTGGATAGGCACTAGTCCTTTGTCTTCCATCACCCATTTTCTATACTAACAAAAGATAATGTTTTGCAAAGCTATCTCTTCACATCACCTTGAGCTTCCTTGTCATAGTTTTAGCAATCCTATCTTTAATTTGGGCAGCAATTAGGAAGACTGCAGAGAAGTTGGGTAACACCTAGGAAGGCTTGGGCAGCCTAGTAAGTGGCTGGGCAATGAACAGAAAAGGATTGGGCAACCCGTAAAAGAGCTTGGGTAGCCCGGAAAGGAATCTCGACAACAGTAAAGGGGTCTGAGCAGTAGTAAAAGTCTGGGCAATAGGTGAAGATGGGTACAATAGGATACGATACAAAGACATGTTGGAGGGTGCCTCCAACTACAGCCCTTGGAAGGCGAGGGTCACGATGGTTCTCATGGAGAATGGGTTGTGGGAATTCACAAGTACAGTACTGATCATGTCGACAGATTTGAAGGACCTGACAACTCACAATTTGAAGGATGTGAAGGCTAAGAGGATTATCTTGGATGCGGTGAAGGATCATTTGATCCCTCACATAGTTGAGAAGACGTCATCCAAGGTGATGTGCGAAGCTCTGATAGGCTTATATTAGAGCAATAACCAAAACATGAAGACGGTGTTGAAGAAGGAGCTTAGAAACACCAAGTTGTCCAAGACTGATAATGTAGCTTCTTATCTCACCAGGATCACACAGGTTCGTGACAAGTTGGCAGCAGTTGGGCAGACAATGGGAGATCTAGAGTTGGTGAGGATTGCCCTGGATGGCTTTACTAAGCCATGGGCACCCTTCGTCAAAGGTATTGTTGCACATGAGACTTCCTAACTGGGAGAGGTTATGGGATGACTTCATCCAAGAGGAGATTTGAGAGGAGTCCCTATCTGGTAGCTAACAAAAGGATGAGGATGAGGAGAATGTTGCTCTTGCCAGTTAGGTAAGGAGGAGTAGGAACAATACTGGAGAAGAGTCGACTTCATAGGGGGTGAAGAAGAAGAAGGGCATGCGTAAAGTTAAGTGCTTTTTGTGCCACAAGTGTGGTCATTATCTTCACAATGTCTAGAACGAAAGAAAGGGAAGAGCAAGTCTTAGCAAGTAGCAGCAACTGCAAAACCTTAGGTTAAGGAGTTTGCTGAGAAGTTCGAGAAAGATTTCTCATTAGTCTCTTGTATTTTTGGCACAATTTCCAGTAGTGCTTGGTTTGTGGATAGTGGGGCTTCTCGTCACATGACGGGGACACGTGAGTTGTTCACTAGGTTGTCAAGGACATACCCAAATTTGCATGTGGAGCTTGGCATTCATGCCAAGTGTGCCATGAAGGGAGTTGGAACAGTTAGGTTTCAGCTAGAGTTAGAAGGATCCCTGGAGGTGACAGATGTGTTGTATGTACTCGAGCTCAAGATGAATTTGGCCTCATTATCAACATTGGAGGACAGTGGATTCTTCATCTCTTTTGAGAGTGGATGGGTTCTCTTTCGTTCGATGGGATCTGGCATAGACTCAACACAAATTCTTGGTGTTAAAGAGGGAAAAATTTACAGGTTACTGGGAAAACCTGTAGTTGGATCCAAGGGAATCTTGGAAAAATTTACAGGTTACTGGGAAAACTTGTAGTTGGATCCAAGGGAATCTTGGATCATGGATCGATGTCATTGACAGAGGTCAAGGAGCAGAAGACTACGAAGGGTGAGTAGAGTTCATAAACTTCTAGTGTGGGGGTTAAACCTTTAGAGGGGAAGGGGAGTTGGCCCATTCCAATTCTGCCAGGAGACTTAGTTGGTACGAGATGACATTGATGGATGCATAGGAGTAGGAGACAACTCCTAGGAGTACTGTGAGTGAGAGCAGGCCTTTGATGAAGTTTTCAAACATCTTGGCACTATTGTGTAGTGTCTTCGATTCTGTGACTTCCAATGATCAGGGAGCAGTTGACTAGCAGAGTTGGAGGGATGCTAGTGTGCAGGATGATGTATACGATAGTGTACCAAAAGGGTCAGAGGGAGAACTAGTTTCTGGTGGCTTTTGGAGAAGTACCTTCTTCCCTAAGAGGGAGTGCTGATTTTTGTAGCTCAGACAAGTACTTATGGATAGGCCAAGCGTCGGTGATGCAGTTGTCTAGAAGGCCTCTCTAGGAGCTTGCTTGAGAACGCAAGAGACTATTGTTTCTCTTTCCCAAGTCTTGCGAAAAACTCATTATTAACTTAATGTTGGCTAATGACTAAAACATGAACTTAAGATTAAGTCAGAACCGTTGATCTTAAGTCACGGGATTGAGATCTAATCTCAGCCATTGATCACTTTGGAGCAAGGTTACTTCAAAGCGGGAGCAAAAAGTGAAATTTTCAAAAGATTCCGGTTTAGGAGCTGTTATCACACAACTTGTAGTTGTCTCTAAAGGTATCCTATCCAGGGCGGTAGAGGTGTAGACAACTAAAGAGGTGACCTAAGAGATGCCATGGTTCCTAATGCAAGTTGGGTGTCACGCTAACCGAGGCACTCTTCACTTTAGATCAAGCCTAAGCAAGACTAAGGGGGAGACCCTAGCTTAGCCAATGAAGGCTAGCAAACTCAATCTAGACCTCCTAGGGAAATGTGATGATTCAAGAGTAGGAGACCAAGATGAAACAAGATCTAAATCTAGGAACATAAGTGGACCCAAGATGGTTAGGGCTTGGTTGAAGAGGCTTAAGGGAAGGACAAATATTCAACCAAGTATTAGGAATAGTTCACTTGAGGATTAGGAATAGTAGATCTAGATAGATCTAATGCCAAGAAAGAGTAACCAAGTGGGGCCCACTTTTAAAAAGTGGAAAATGGTCCAAATGGGCCCCACAAGGTCAAAATCAAAATGAAATGGCATTAGGGGGTATGCTACAACATGGATCTATGGGTTTGAGAAGAGATTAGCAATACCCACGTGTGGGATCTAGCAAATGGCCACTTACACAAGGAGTGCGACTTCCTCAAGAGAGGACTAGTGCCTTAGATCAGGGGGCAAATGGAGTCGGATGTCCACCAAACTTTAGATCGGGAATGTTGTGTTGATTATTAAGCCCAAATATTTGCTAGATATTCATAGATCTGAAAAATAAAAATGCAAGGGTTTTGACTTTTAGGGTTTAAATGATCAATGGACAAAATGCATGGAACTAGATACATACCTTGTAGAACATACCTCAAAAGCTTGTGGCCACTTTGCAAATTGATAATTTTTCCCCTGTGTATATTCAAGAGTGAGATCCAAAGCTCCACGTGAAATCGCACTTCCTCCAAGTTGGCTAATTCGCTCTCCTCCTGCAAGAAAAGATCTATATGAGAACCAATCTAGCAAAATAATGACAAAAATGATGAAAAGATGAAAGAGAAAGCATCAACTATGTCACTAAGATACAATAATGATACTCCCTGAGACAAAAGGCCAATCCAAAGGTAAGATATGGGGTTTCCCCACAATAACATCCCTCAAAATCGTCCTCCTCTTCACCAATTCGGCCTCCCTGCAGAAAAAACGTCTGAAGCCCCAAGATCCACAAATGATACACAGAGAAAAGATTGTATATTCAACTTGCAAAAGAATCCATCAAGACTAGAGAAGAAGATCCACAAAATAGTATTTTATTCCAAGTTTGAAGAGCTCCAAAGATGCCTTTACAATAGGGGGGTCTCTTCCTTAAATAGGATGAGGGAGATCAAAACCCTAAACCACTTTTGAAAACTAGTGGTTGAGATGAAAAGATACAATAATATAATCAACGACTAAGATGAGCCGGTACAAATATGACATGGATCACTCACTAACGGGAGGGCGCACATGACTAGGACGCCCTAGGGGGGATGGCGCACAACATAAGGATGACTAAAACGCATGTGTGCCACATAAGATGACTAAGAGCACATGGTGGGGCTAGGAGGTATTATTCCCCTTCACTAACATCACCCCATGGCACAATAATATAACATGAGACTCAATGACATGTCCAAGTACACAAATGATCAAATCCTGGCCCCCTCAACTGAGAGAAGAATACATCAAATCACATCCTGATGATTGTGTAGACCCCACTAATTGCTGCAAACTGATATGGCAGGAGTGGGATACACCATAGATGACCTTAGAGCAGACCTCATGCCAAAACCTTGCCTCAATTGCCCAAATCGAATTCCTTTATGACCTTTTTATTCCATTTTTAATCCTCCTGAAAAACCATCAAACTGCCCATAACTCACTGTCTGGTGCCTGCCCTGAGAAACTGATTGTGCCATCATGTCTAGAAGGGGAGTAATATGGTAAAAACAAGTGGCTGGACCACCCCCTCCCTTTGTAGCGCCCTAGGAAACGACTGGCCTCCAATTCTCTAGCTGGACAGGCCACATCAGCATGGCCAAACTGGTCAACATGTGAACAACTGCTCAAATCATGCCCAAGAGTGCTTGAAACTGAAAAATAAATGTCTCAATGGATCTAGAAGACCCAAATCCACTAGAGATGAGTACTCATACACCTCATGGCAACCTGTAAGATCATCTGTAGGGTCCACCATACTCGGACAATTGAAAATATGATGATCTGGAAATAATAATAATCATAAAAAACTACATCTATCATCATCTGAACTCTGTGCCCATCATATGGAATCATCAAGAGGTGTACAAAGGACCATAGATCAACATCACATAATAAAACTGGTCCATCTCATCACGGATCCCAAGGTTGACCTTGGTCAAACTGATCAAAATATGACCCTGGCTAAAGAAGCCATGCTGCTGCAAGTGCAAATGGTTAAAACATGCTCTCTAAATCATTTTCATAGCAAGAGCATTAAGTATTATTTCACTGGCAGTTAATAAATAATAATAGGTTAGTTAAGTAACTTACTTTCAAGAAGAATCTCAAGAATAAACTCGTCTTTAAACATGATCAAATTGCTAGCAAAGCCTGAAGGCTAAAGGCATGAGGCTAGGCTGAATAGGCATGACTTGACTGACTTGACACTATGATACTTTGGATGAGGGACATGGTGTTACACACTTAAGCATGTGCTGGACAAATAATACACAAGGAATGGCAGTGTCTCACAAATGGGTAAGTTGTTTAGAGAAGTGCTTATTCAACCTTGGCAAAATGTCTACTACTAAAACCGCCGTGAACTAGGTGCCCGAATAACTGTAACTTGAGGTTTTAGAGGACACTTAGAATTAGCTGTCCCTTGTTTTATCTCATATCATAACCTGCAGGCTCAATGAGGAAAATTTCACATAAGGCCAACAGTCTTTAGATTTGGCATATATTTAACCACTGCTTTATTTGGACCTTTCATTTCATTTCACATAATTTCATGGCCAACAATCTTTAGATTTAACATACATTTATCCATTGCTTTTTAGGCCTCATATGACCCCTCTGGGATTTTGCATGTGCTTACAAGCACAACTAATCGAAACTTTCATTCGGGGTGCATTTACATTTCATAGCATTGGATTTCATTTCCATTTCATAGCCCTTTTCATTGGGATTTACAATATATAACAATAATTTCCAAATGTAGTACAATTTGCTTCAGGTTTTAGCCAACACAACTCAAGCAACTAGGGGGATTTCCGCAAATCAAAACCACACATCGAGGCAATCGACTAGAGTGATAAATGCATAAAATCCAACTTACTAAAAGCAAGTTTTGTTGCTAACTCAGACCCGAGACACAAAATAAACATGGATGCATGTCCAACACAAAGGCAAAAGCGGGGAGGTCCTCCATATTACAAGTCAAGGTGTAAGTCAGGGTGAAGATCAACAAATGAGGAAGGATAAATGGATGGACAGAGACAAGTGGAAATGGTGCCTAGGTTAGCAAGTCAAATAGACAATACATGATCATGTTCATATTCACAGGAAGGTAAAGACCAACAAGTATAAAGCAAGAGTTTCCAAATGTCAATAATATAATCATACATATAATCCATAACAACCAATTTCATTTCAATATTAATATACTGCCAGATCATAATTACTATATACCAAGTCAACGCTATCAAAATGACCTAAACAACAAGGTAATAACATCAATGCACATCATATATATATTGGGTCATATATCAATATCTATAATCTGGAACATCTACAACCACTGAGAACACTGCATCTAAAACACTGAACATTGCCTTGTATTTGTATGGAACAAAAGGTCATATCGGTCATCAAATCTGAGGTCTCAAGGCTCAACCTTGACATAAGGTCTACTAAATGTCTGATATAAAGATGCTCTGATGTGTGAGTGATTATAAATAATGCTGCTCATCATAGTTGATCTCACTGAAAATATGCAAAGACAAAGCTCAAAAAAGTGCAGGTATCTGCTCTACTAACATGGTAGCCCAACTACTATGTATGTGATAACATGAGTGTTTCGGGAGCATTTTTTTTATATAATATATATATATTTTTATATATTTTGATGCATATATGTCAACAAATGCATGTAGAATGTTGAATTAGTTATGGAAATCATAAAAAACATGAAATAAACCATAATACCATATAACATCATTCATAAATCATCAATCATCTAGTAGTGAATTCGTCAACCATAGGTCCAGTATCCATAACATCAACCTTAAAGCTTCAAATTTTCAACATATAACATTTTGTCATCACTAAAGTTGTACTTGTAACCAAACTATAGTCTATAACAGAGAACATCAATCATGAAATGAAAGTGGAAACAATTTATGCAGCATCATATTCATTACCAAAGAGTTATATGCTTTTATGTAGTCAATGACTCAATAATGCAAAATTGCGAATAGTGAACTTCAAAGGTAGGTTCAAGTTCAAACTTCAAACTTGAATTGCAATGTAATGTTTACAAAATATACCATAATAAATATAAAAGAGTCAATAGTGCAGAAACTTGAAAGTATTGTAAACAAGAAAAGACAAGAAAAATAGATTTTATGGATGTTTCCTCTTGCCATGGGAAATTACTAATTTCTTTTCCTATGGTCTATGAACAATGGGAGTGGGATTATCATCCCCAATAGCCACCAATGCTCGTGAACCACGTCCGAGACCTGCACGACCCCCTCACTGATGCAGATGCTGATGGAGGTCGTGAACCTCTGAGCAAAGATGGATAATTTGGAAATAGCTGGAAGATGGCGGTGGCATTGTTGCTACTGCTGTTGCATGGTCATCCTCATCACCCAAAAGCTCTTCCTCCAAGCGCTCTAAAGCTAAGGCTCCATCCTCCAAGTTATGCTCCTCTAGATTGTTGTCCCAAGTGACATATGATCTATCAGTTTTGGCTTGCTCATAGTAATGAGCCAACAACCTCAAGTTGTCATGTACATAAACCAAGCTTTCTGCCCGGTTTCATTTAATCAGTTTCTTTTCACCGAGTGGATGAAGCTATAGGTGCTCCATCACCTTTCTGTTGAGGAGTTGTTAACCACCTGTGAAAGCACTTTGATTTTCAATTTATACAAGCGTGGGCATGTTGAGCCATACATGTTCCACCATTCGATAGGAGGCGCCCTATCTCGATCTTTGATTGCATGCAAAGTACCAAGCAAACCTATTTCACTAAGGTATTTGCTTAATTCATTGCACAGTAAGGCACATTCTTTGTAATGGACCCACCCGCGGACCCAATTCGAGGAAGGGAACATGATGTCATTCTTTGGGGCTTTGACATAAACTCAGTCCATTGATTAGATTCATACCATTAAAACAAGAGTGTGCAGATGCAAATCAAGCAAGTATGCACAGCGGAATTAAAACAACATCCACACACAATTCATGCTCATCCAGCATATCAAAATAACCATAAAATTAAACATTTTAGAAGTAAATACACATAGAGATTACTTATCTTCATTGTGCAATTGTCCCAAGCAACTAGCTATATCGCTGCAATGTTCCACCCAACCATAGGTCAGTTGTGTTCATCAATTCTCTCAACACAACTGCCACCCCGAGCTAGGCATGATTCTTACAAGGAAAATGGGACATTCAAGCTCATGCACAACCCAATTAATCATCTCATCTGAGCCAAGCCAGTCCACAACTGGGTTTATCAGGCTACATTTGAACCTTGGATGCTCGCACTCAAGCTCAAGCCAAAGCAATGGATTTACCAATAGGATGGCCAAGGGTTTTCCCAAATCGTTTCCAGCGAAAAATGAATTGTGGGATGGGAAAAAACATTCACAGGGAGGAAAACGAATTCTCTCCCAACTCACTAGTCATTCAACAGCAAAAACTGTCTCTATGGAACCCCAATTCCATTCCCTTTCTTCCCCATTGGTATACAACACAAAAACGCCCTTCTCCCAGCTAAGAATGGAGGAAAACACAGACAACCATGGCTGGAAAATGCCCAGGTAGCTCCCAACTCGTGAGGGAGAGCAACTGGTTGATGGAATAATGGCTTGGGGAGCAATTCATGGCTCTTTTCTTCTCCAATAAGCAAAATGCGATTTCCCATGCAGGGTGGCTTGCCCATACTCGAATTTGGACAGCCATACCTCTCATTCCCCAAGGCATTAACTACCTCAACCAACTCTTGGGAGAAATCAATGATTGGGTACAAAAGTCAACATGGGTAGTTGAGGGTTTGATGGGTTCTCTCATTGACACTTGGCTTGACCTGATTGGCTCCAAGGGTTTGAATATTTTCTTCCCAATTCCTTGTAAAATCATGCCCACATCTCTTGTTTCATTGCATAGCTAGTTGTGGGTGTTTTATTAAAATGCATATTTATATGATATTCGAAATTCCATTGTGCATGGCTAGCACGTGAACCATATGCACCAATAAATTGATGACTGGGCCTTGGCCTTGAGCTCCTCACCATGATTTTATAACAATATTACATCATTTATAATTTTAATGCAATGGGGTCAAGATGGGGACATTACATTCTTCTTCATTAGGGACCGACCTGTCTATAACAACCATGTACCCAACCTGTACCTCTGGATCCGAGTGGGGCTTTCTTCTAACCCCACCCCTAGGTGCTAGTTTGGTTAACCAAGATGGAGAATAATATTTTGGTGTTAATACATATGCTAAGGTATGCGGTGGAACGTTGAGATGTTCCCCACCTTTTGACTACATGTCTGTGAATATGGTCATACAGAATGGGATCTTTCGGTTCAACAATATCTTTAATTTGGCTCAACATGCTATCCTTATGCTCTTACACCTCCCAATCACCAACTTATATGTATCTTCAAATTGAGTCATGTAATAAATGGCCTTTGGGAACTGCAAAACATACTTTACACTTGCCCAAAATTGACCATCAAGAATAGTGTCCTCCACCTCCTGAAAATCATGCCTGTCAGATGTGGATGTAGCCCTATCTTTGAAAACTTGCCATGATTCACTTGATACCATGCTAGCCAATGCCTCTCTTACCTTCAAAAGATGCCTAAAGGTGAGGTAATAGCTAGCAAATCTAGTCTTTGCTATCTTCGATAGCTCCAACTTTGAGTGACTGCGGAAAATGCTGTGGGCATTGCTATGGTTGGTAATAAATCTTATCATGTACTTGCCCTTTTTGTATAGTTCACCAATCCATTTGTAATCATTCTCCTTCAACTTAATAATGTCATGCATCAAAAGGTTCAATGTGTGAATGTAACATCCCCTCCTACCATACCAGCATGATAGAGGGGATGTGATGCAAAGACCGGGCAATTAGCCCCATGTACTTATAAGTAAGCATTCACATCCTATAAAAGACATATGGATTGTATAATTATAAGAAAACATAGCGGAAATAAATTCAATAACACATCCTTCATTCATTCCAATATTCATCAAATAACAATTGCAAGTTAACACAGGAGAATACTTATCTTATAACAAAATAGTCCCAAGGAACTGGTTATGCAACTGCAACGTTCCACCCAACCATAGGCCAGTTGTGATCATCAATATCTCCACACATTGCCACCCCTGAGCTGAGCATGATCTCTACAAGGAATCAGGGAACAACAGACTCACACATAGCCAAGCATACACCAAGATGAGCCAAGCCAATCTATAATTGGGTTTATCAGGCTGCTAGGATATGGAAAGGAAGAATTGCTAAGCTAGTGAGCTCAACCACAGAGCTAAGGATACCCCTCCCAAATCTATTCAGCTTGGCACTCACAATGTCTACACACCCAACACAAGGAAGTATTCTCTTCACTGCCACATAGTCCCTCAAGCCATACCTTCCTTTCTAGTGCTCCCAGGGTGTGCATAGAAAAGTAGCCAAAGCCCTCTTGATCTTCTTGAGAGGTTATTCCCTTCACTAGGTTTATCAAGTCAATTCTGTCCACTACCACTCCCAAGTTTCTTGCTCACAGGTTCAAATCAAAACAAGGATGCACATAACAACAAAACTACACTTGCTGAGCATGAGAAAAACGTTTCAACAGTGGGATGCATGAGATGGGGTTTCCTGAGCTTCAGAAAAACGTGGGAAGACCCAAAACGTATTGGCAATTGGGAAAATTCGACTGGGAGAGCAAAACCCATTCCAGAAAAATGCCCCAGGGGCAAAAATGACCTCTCCCTCAGTCCCAAATTGCGTCCCTCCTTCCCCAGCTGCTGCACACTACCAAAAACGAGTTCCTGGGCATGGAAAACGCAGGGTTATGGTGAAAAACGTGAGGATAAATTCCAGTGAGCTCAGTCTGCGTGAGAGATGAAAGACTAATTGTTCAGAATGGCTTTGGGCACCATTTCGTGGGTGTTTTCTTTCCCAAGGAGACAAAACATGATTTCCCAGGTTGATGGCTTGCCCATGCACGAAATTGGCTGCCATACCTCTTCATTCCCAAGGCATTAACTGCCTCAACCAATTTCTGGAAGAATTAAATGATTGGGTCCATAACCCAAAATGGGTAGTTGGTGGTTTATGGGTTTTCTCATTGACACAAGAATTACACCATTGGCTCAAGGGTTTGAATAATTTCCCTCCCTATTCCTTGTAGAATCATGCCCCCATTTCTTTTGTTGCATTGCATAGCTAGTTGTGGGTTTTTCCATTAAAATTTGTATTTACATGATGTCTTATTTACATTGTGCCTATCTAGCATAAGAACCATAGGCATCTATTCCTTTAATTGCCGATATATAAACGCTAAATCAGTGGTGGGGCCTTGGCCTTGAGCTCCTCACTATGATTAAATTAGACTATTTACATCATTTACGATTTAATACAAAGGGGGTGAAAATGGGGACATTACATTCCCCTCCCCTTACATTAGCACTGTCCTCAGTGCTCATCAAAATTGAACAAAAATGGATATGCCACCCTCATGGCATCCTCCAGCTCCCATGTAGCTTCATCGAGACCGTAGTGCTTCCATTGCACCTTTACCTGTCAGATGGCTCGGTTCCGGAGCAATGTTACCTTCTTGTCTAGGATGCACAATGGATCGGTTTGGAATTTGGAATTCTCCCTCGGGTTCCACCTGGATCACATCCCAATTAATCACATGGTTAGGGTCACGTACATATTTCTTAAGCAAAGAGACATGAAAAACATTATGAGCTTTAGTGCTAGCAGGCAATGCAAGTCTATATGCAACTGGTCCTATTCTTTTGAGCACTTCAAATGGCCCACAATATCTAGGTGATAGCTTGGCACAGCTCCCAAGCTTCAAGGAACTCTTCCTTGATCTCACTTTAAGATATAAATGATCCCCAACATTGAATTCCTTATGCACTCTATGTTTATCTGCATAGCTTTTCTGTCTATCCTGGGCTACTTTTAAATTTTGTCTGATCTTGGCAACTTCTTGCTCCATTTCCTTAAGCAATTCTGGCCCAAGTACAATTCTGTTCACTGGGTTGTCCCAAGTCACTGGTGTCCTACACCTTCTGCCGTACAAAGCCTCATAAGGACTCATTCCCAATGATGCTTGTTGCCCATTGTTATATGCAAATTCTACCAAGTGTAGATAATCCTCCCACTTGGATGGTTTGTCCATTACATACATGAGGAGCATGTCTTTAAGCACCCGATTTACTCTTTCTATTTGCCCATCTGTTTGAGGATGGTATGTGGTACTAAAGTTTAGCTGTGTACCCAAATCTGCAAAGAGACCTTTCCAAAAATTGGAAGTGAACTTGGTATCCCTGTCAGAAATTATTGCCTTAGGCAACCCATGAAATCTGAAAATTTCCTTCATGAAAATGTTTGCAATGGCATCGGCTTTATGTGTGGACTTAACCGGTATAAAATGTGCCGCCTTTGTTAACTTGTCCACCACAACCATGATGGAATCATGTTGTCTCTTAGTCATTGGCAATCCTATAATAAAATCCATGGAAATTATTTCCCATTTCCATTCTGGAATTGGCACTGGGTGCAATAAACCTGCGGGGTGTTGGTGTTCAACCTTCACTTGTTGACATTCCATGCACTTAGAGATGTATTCAGCGACATCCTTCTTCATCCCTGGCTAGAAAAAATATTTTCTTACTGCAGCAATTGTTTTCTGATATCCTGGGTGACCAGAGTATGGAGCTTTATGGATCTCATCCATAACCATTCTCCTTAAATTTGCCGCATTTGGAATATAGACTCTATTCTTATAAGTAAGAAGTTCGCCTTCTTCCAAATGATAGCCCTCATACTTCTTTTCAAGGTTTTGCTGCTGCAATTTGCCCTTTATTTGCTCATACACTTCATCCTCAACCATATGGTTAACAATCTGCTGCTTCAAATCTGGTTGGCAAGTACTAAGCGCTGCCACATTCATTTCATGTATCTTCCTGCTGAGTGCATCAGCCACCTTGTTTTCTTTCCCTTTTATGTGTTTGATTTCAAAATCAAATTCACACAAAAATTCCAACCATCTAGCTTGCCTAACATTTAAGGTTGGCTGATCAAACAAGTATTTCAGACCACAATGGTCTGTCCTTAACTCAAATTTTCTTCCCATTAAGTAATGCCTCCACATCTTTAAAGCATGTACTATGGCTGCGAGTTCTATATCATGAGTAGCATAGTTTTTCTCATGCTCCTTCAACTTTCTTGACTCATAGCATATCACGTGGTTGTCTTGCATAAGAACTCCTCCAAGTCCTTGATTGCATGCATCGGTACATACCACAAAGTCTTTTTCTGGGTCTGCAATTTTCAAAATTGGTGCACTTGTAAGAAGATTCTTCAACCGTTGAAAACTTTCCTCACATCTTGGTGACCATTCAAACTTTATCCCCTTCTTTTGCAAAGAAGTGATCGGGTTTGCAACCTTGGAGAATCCTTCGATAAACCTCCTGTAGTAACCAGGGAGACCCATAAAAGATCTCACATCAGTCACATTCCTTGGAGTTGGCCAATTCATAATGGTTTCAATCTTCTCAGGGTCTACTGATATTCCTTCGTTGGAGATGATGTGACCCAAATAATGAATTTTATCTTTATAAAAGTCACATTTGCTCAACTTTGCATACAGTTTATGCTCCCTTAGTAATTGCATTGTCATTCTCAAATGTTCTTCATGCTCTTCCTCATTCTTAGAATAGATGAGAATGTCGTCTAGGAATACAAGAACAAACTTGTCCAAATATTTGCTAAAAACATTATTCATAAGACACATGAATGTAGCTGGTGCATTTGTGAGACCGAATGGTACCACTACAAACTCATAGTGTCCATACCTTGTTCTAAAGGCTGTCTTATGAATATCTTCTTCTTTGATTCTTACCTGATGGTAACCAGACCTCAAGTCAATCTTTGAAAATACTTTTGCCCCTCTCATTTGATAAAAAAAGGTCATCAATTCGGGGCAATGGGTATTTGTTCTTCACAGTGACTTTGTTCAACTGCCTGTAGTCAATACATAACCTGAGTGTTCCATCTTTCTTTTTCATAAATAGAACAGGTGCTCTCCACGGGGACACACTTGGCCTAATATATTTATTTTCCAGCAACTCTTTTAATTGCATCTTCAATTCTAGCAATTCCGGTGTACTCATCCTGTAGGGTGTCTTAGACACTGGTACCGCTCCTGGCACGAGCTCAATTGTAAAGTCAATGTCTCTCTTTGGAGGAAGTCCTGGAATCTCATCAGGAAAAACATCCCTGAATTCTTGCAATACATGACAATCCTCCAATTTAAGAGTTTCATTCCCTGCTGCCTCTATAATGTGGGCTGCATACAATTGACATCCCTTCCTACAGAACTTCTTCAGCTGCATGGCTGAAACCTGTTTGACAGAAGTTACCTTTGGAATGCCTTTTACAACCCTCGGGTTTCCTTTTTCGTCCATGCATTCAAATGTCTTATTGTAGCAGTCAAGTTTAACCCCGTGTGCTTCTAACCAATCCATTCCAATGAGAATATCATAGGAACCTAGTGGTAAAATATTCAAGTCTGCAAAAGTGAATAGCCCATCCATCTCTAATGGACATTTTTCTACTATTTCACTAAGTTTTCTCTTGGTTCCAGTGGCTAGTTGAACTAACCATGGTTTACTATGCTTTAATTTCTTGAAAGCACAAATCTCAACAATTCTAGGAGTGACATAACTGTGAATAGATCCAGAATCAATCAAAATAGAAACAGATTGCTTAGCAATCTTACCTTCAACTTCAACCACAGTTGACTGATGATCTGCTTGGCGGTCGTCTACTGCTGCATAGATTTTAGGGATTGTCCTTGCCACTTGACCCACAGTTCCAGCTCCTTGGATGTTGTGAACTTGATTTGCATTCCCATTCCTATGTGGATAGTTCCTAAGCATGTGGTCTCCTTCACAACCCCAACATTGAAGTGGTTCTTTTGACTCCTTTGGATCTCTTGGCTTGTCTCCCATCATCCTAGTTGGCTTAGTCACAACCTGCGATGGTTGCCTTTGTTGATTCTGGAATTGAGGAGGCTTGAACCCCTTCTTCCTTTGATCAAACTTTTCGTTTTTCCTATCCTTCCATGCCTTATGGAATTCCGGTTTGCTTCTGTTCTGATCAAAGCAATACTTGGCCTTTCTTATGGCCTCCTCTAGAGTTCGAGGTTCATTGAACTCAATTTTGTCTTTATATGACTGGGGTAGTCCACTTAGGAAACGCTGAATTTTGACCTTATCATCTCGAATATACTTGACATACCTCAGCAGCTCCAAGAACTTGTTTGCATATTCTTCCATGGTCGATTGTCCCAATCTCAGCTCATGGAACTCTTTGATCTTATCATCATAGTACCTATCAGAGAGGTACTTCTGCTTGAAGTATTTCTTGAACTGCTTCCACACAATCTTCCTTTTAATTGATTTTCTTCACTTTCCTGGTGTGTTCCCACCATATAGATGCTCTTCCATTCAAGTTGAAGATGGCTACCCTTGCCTTCATATTTCCTGAGTAGTCTTGGACTTGGAAATACTTTCTCATCCCAAGAAGCCAAGCCTCAGCTTCTTGACCGGACTTTATCTCTCCATCAAATGTAGGAGGTTTTGCCTTCTTAAATTCCCCATGTGAATTGTTCTTGTAGTGCTTCTTCCTCTTACTCATGCGAGATGAAGAGCTTGAACCCTCAATGGATTCTTCAGAGTCAGATGATTCATTAGAGGAGCTTTCTGGAGTATATGTTCTGTCTGTAGAAACTCTTCTTGGGCTACTGGCCCTCTTGTGGGAATTCCTTCTAGAGCTACTCCCACCCCTTTCTATATTTGATATCTGATGCCCAGAGTTTATTTGCCTTTGGATGTCTGTCAAACTCTGTAGCATGGCTGCATTCAGCTGATTTTGTTCTTCCTGAGCTTTAATCATCCTTTCATTATCTTCCCTATAGCTTTGCAACTCCACCCTTAGGGTTCTCATGGTGGCTGCAATACCTGGAGGAGTCTCTTGATTTCTTCTCCCATTAGATTCTGTTTCAGCATTTTCAACATGTATGTTCTCCCCCATGGCATCTGTCTCAGGCTCATAGGGATCCTGTGCATCATCCATGATGTTGATTTTCTTGGCCCAACCAAGATTCAAAACTCTCTGACTGTATTATCTAGAGTGTTACCCTGTTGTAACTATGACTCTGTGAAATGTGTTCATCAACGCAATTGTTAGCTGCATTACATTCTTAGGGATTCATAACTTACTTCATGCACGTGGGAAAATGCCATACTGACAATTCGTCAAATCACAAACAACGACATATGAGGGGGAAAAAGAAAGGGGGTCAAGGGGGCTTTCCCCCTTGTGGCTTCGTTTTTTTTTTTAGAAATCTCTCCGCAGCTTCGGGATGATTTGCTGAACGCTTCTGCAATTGCGGAGCATTTTTCCGAGTGCTCCCGCAGTTTCGGGCCCATTCGTCGAACTCTTCCGCGTTGCGGAACGGTTCACGGAACTCTTCCGCGTTGCGGAACGGTTCGCGGAACTCTTCCGCAATTGCGGGAAGGTTCGCCGAACTCTTCCGCGTTGCGGAACGGTTCGTGGAACTCTTCCGCAATTGCGGGAAGGTTCGCCGAACTCTTCCGCAGTTGCGGGAAGATTCGTGGAACTCTTCCGCAATTGCGGGAAGGTTCGCCGAACTCTTCCACAGTTGCGAGAAGATTCGCAGAACTCTTCCGCAGTTGCGGGAAGGTTCACAGAACTCTTCCGCAATTGCGGGAAGGTTCACCGAACTCTTCCGCGTTGCGGAACAGTTCGTGGAACTCTTCCGCGTTGCGGAACAGTTCGTGGAACTCTTCTGCAATTTCGGAAGACGTTTCGGAATTCCTTCCGCAAATTTCGGAAGAGAATTCCTTCCGCAAATTTCGGAAGAGAATCCCTTCCGCAAATTTCGGAAGAGAATTCCTTCCAAAAATTTCGGAAGAGAATTACTTCCACACTTTCGGGAAGGCTTCCCGAATTCTTCCGAAACAGACTTAAACAATTTTTTTTTCTTTTCAAAAACACTTAGAAAAATTTGAAATCTTTTTTTCTTTCAGTGATGAATGCAATTGGATTTGGCTCATAGAGGTTCAATGCTGCAACCAGCAGCTCTGATACCAAAATGTAACATCCCCTCCTACCATACCAGCATGATAGAGGAGATGTGATGCAAAGACCGGGCAATTAGCCCCATGTACTTATAAGTAAGCATTCACATCCTATAAAAGACATATGGATTGTATAATTATAAGAGAATACAGTGGAAATAAATTCAATAACACATCCATCATTCATTCCAATATTCCCCAAATAACAATTGCAAGTTAACACAGGAGAATACTTATCTTATAACAAAATAGTCTCAAGCAACTGGCTATGCAACTGCAACGTTCCACCCAACCATAGGCCAGTTGTGATCATCAATATCTCCACACACTGCCACCCCCGAGCTGGGCATGATCTCTACAAGGAATCAGGGAACAACAGACTCACACATAGCCAAGCATACACCAAGATGATCCAAGCCAATCTATAATTGGGTTTATCAGGCTACTAGGATATGGAAATGAAGAATTGCTAAGCTAGTGAGCTCAACCACAGAGCTAAGGATACCCCTCCCAGATCTATTCAGCTTGGCACTCACAATGCCTACACATTCAACACAAAGAAGTATTCTCTTCACTGCCACACAGTCCCTCAAGCCATACCTTCCTTTCTAGTGCTCCCAGGGTGTGCATAGAAAAGTAGCCAAAGCCCTCTTGATCTTCTTGAGAGGTTATTCCCTTCACTAGGTTTATCAAGCCAATTCTGTCCACTACCACTCCCAAGTTTCTTGCTCATAGGTTCAAATCAAAACAAGGATGCACATAACAGCAAAACTACACTTGCCGAGCATGAGAAAAACGTTTCAACAGTGGGATGCATGAGATGGGGTTTCCTGAGCTTCAGAAAAACGTGGGAAGACCCAAAACGTATTGGAAATTGGAAAAAATTCGGCTGGGAGAGCAAAACCCATTCCAGAAAAATGCCCCAGGGGCAAAAACGACCTCTCCCTCAGTCCCAAATCGCGTCCCTCCTTCCCCAGCTGCCACACACTACCAAAAACGAGTTCCTGGGCATGGAAAACACAGGGTTATGGTGAAAAACGTGAGGATAAATTCCAGTGAGCTCAGTCTGCGTGAGAGATGAAAGACTAACTGTTCATAATGGCTTTGGGCACCATTTTGTGGGTGTTTTCTTGCCCAAGGAGACAAAACACGATTTCCCAGGTTGATGGCTTGCCCATGCATGAAATTGGCTGCCATACCTCTTCATTCCCAAGGCATTAACTGCCTCAACCAATTTCTGGAAGAATTAAATGATTGGGTCCATAACCCAAAATGGGTAGTTGGTGGTTTATGGGTTTTCTCATTGACACATGGATTACACCATTGGCTCAAGGGTTTGAATAATTTCCCTCCCTATTCCTTGTAGAATCATGCCCCCATCTCTTTTGTTGCATTGCATAGCTAGTTGTGGGTTTTTCCATTAAAATTCGTATTTACATGATGTCTTATTTACATTGTGCCTATCTAGCACAAGAACCATAGGCATCTATTCCTTTAATTGCCGATACATAAATGCTAAATCAGTGGTGGGGCCTTGGCCTTGAGCTCCTCACCATGATTAAATTACACTATTTACATCATTTACGATTTAATACAAAGGGGGTCAAAATGGGGACATTACAGTGAACCAAACACCCAGACCAAAATATGTTGGGGTATTTATCTCCAATGATTTCTCTCGCTGCCTTGCAATTAGTAGCATTATCGGTTATGACATGGATGACATTGTATGGACCAATAGCTTCAATGGTTTTGAGTAGGAGTTCTGCAATGTTCATGCAGTTTTGAATTTATCTAAGTAGTCATGCGTTGAAAGGAAGACTACCCTAGTAGCAGACGCACCAAGAACATTTATCAATGGATTTCCCTTTACATTTGTCCAACCATATGATACAATTGATACCCCATAATCATGCCAAGCATTTGTGAACTGCCCCAAACCAGTTTGGATCTTGGATTTTTCCTTGTCAAGCCCCACAATTTTAGCTTTGTCATACCCAGGGCTCTTGTATCCGATTGGGGCAGTGCAGATGGCCTCTACCATTTCTTTCCAATAGGGTGAGCGAAGAACATTGAATGGTATGCCACATCCATAGAGAAACTGGAACACATTTGCATCCACGTCATGTATATCACCTTTGTCAAGGAAATCTGATATTGTCTTGTGTGACTGCATGGGCGAGAACAATGTTGCATGACTCGGACTCGACAAAGACTCAGCTGGCATATGACTCGTTGACTTGTGAAAGACTCGGGACAGACTCAGGAAGACTCAACAAATAGGAAAAAAACTTAAAATATGGTTGACTCCTTCTTCTCAGAACTCACGACTCAGCAATAGCACTCAGCAACAGACTGTTTGGTTAATGAATGAATGAATGAGACTCAGACTAGTTTATAGCCTCCCGCACTGTGCATTTTTCCTCCAAAATCGGCGTTCGCTAGCCCCAACACTAAATCGATGAGCATAAAACAGAGGCGTCCATCCTCATTTCCGCGGGAGTGTTTTTTCCTTTCACGGCGAGTCCAGGTGAGTTCGCCCCAAGTTTGCCCCGATCCCGATCGAGTGGGCGAGTAAGGGAGAGTTTGCGAGCATGGGCAAGTCCCTAGCGGTTACCTGGCGCAGGAGTCGACTTGTGGAGACTTACGAGTCCCAGCCAAGTCATGCTTCACTAGGTGAGAATCCACTACCTTGGGTGGATGGGCCTCCAGTTCTCGGTGAGCTTGAGGGGTCATGGTCAACCCTTGATCCTTTTGATTTGTTTTGTGCTTCAAATTCTTCCTTCTTATAGATGGCTCTTTGTGTTGATGCCACATGTGGGCAAATACAAACTCCTATAGTGTTTTTTTCATCACATGGCATGTTCCCACATAGATGTCATCTCACACGGGGATATGAACTTGTGTAAGTCTTTTTATAGTGCAGGCAACCAAATTCGGTGGTTCCACCCCCTTTGCCTCTTCCTTGCCTTGTGACATATTTCCAAAAGGGTGTTGGGGGTCCTCTTTGGTTTTCTTTCGGTTTCTCTCCTCCTCTCCACTATATGTGCCACTACCCACTTCTTCATCCTCTCCGTCATTCCTCTTTCGGTTTCCAAACACCATCATCAAAATAACAAATGGAACCAACAAAATAAACCATATACCCATGATCATGTTTGTTGGAACTAGAGATTTATCCTGTTTCCTGCAATAGAATGAGGGAGGAAGCATGGGAAAGAGTAGGAGAGGAACATCTACATTCTAGAATCTAGATTCCAAGCATTCAACATATAGATCAAAGTTCAATGTTCAAACACAAAGAAAATCAACAAGAAAAGGTTTAGAGCCTACCTCTTTGGCTCTCCAATGGTAGTGACAACCTTCTTCAATCTCCAAGAAGAACCCAAGCTTGATGTCAACCTTCTCCTCTTCTCCTCTCCTCTTCTCTTCTCCTCTTCTCCTCTCTTCTCCTCTTCTCAAGCAAAGCAAAGTGAGAATGAGTGTGGAGAAGAGGGTTTATCCCCCAAAGCCCTCCTCCTTCCCTCCAAAAGTCCAACTGTGGACCCCATCCCCCTTCCTCCTTTACTTTTTTCGCGAGCAACAACAAAAGTGACCATAGGAGCGACATGGAGCGATCGAGGAGCACCGTGAAAGCGTTTTTTAGAGCGTCCAGGATCGATCGTTCTTGATCGCTCCCTCATTGCTCCCAGACAGAGGTAGGGAGTGATAATTCAGACACTTAAGTGTGCTTTACGAAAATGGTTCGGATCGGGAGCGGAATCGAATCACGCTTCTTGGTCGCTTACACATCGAAATGGCTTGAATCGAGCTTCCAGAGCAGGGGCGAGGGCACTCCCCCGCAACCTTGCTTTGGAGATCTAGGGTTAGGGTTTTGGTCATTAAGAAGATATAAAAGGAAGCCTAAGGAGAGGAGGATACACAACAGTCACACAAAGTGAGTGAGATCTCGTTGATTGCTTGGAGATGGACATTCAACCAAGTGTGGAGGTGCAAGTGCAGGGTCAAAGGAAAGGAGCAAGGGTCAACAAAGGAGTAGCAACCAAGTGATATGCTATGCTATTTTGTTGTATTGTATTCCTCAATGGGCCATTTTGTTGTATTGTTATTCCCGATAATTAGTTAACATATCAATGTATTTTTGTTTATAATTTAATCAATAAATTATCGGGAATGAAGATCTCATCTGGTCTGAGAAACTTCAACATGGAAGAAATTCGACAACGTACGTCTCAACAATACAAAAAACATGCATTTTTTTCAAAATTTTACAAATTCAAAAAAAATAACTTAGATTTTCTAGCATTAAGGTTCTATTTAGTCATTTAATTGTAGTACTTGGTTTGGTTCGGGCTTGAGAGCAAGTAATTGGTGGCTAATCTACTAAATGTTATTCGTGGATTGGTAGCAATAGTGTATTTGAGCCTCAAGGGTTAGTTCAAGTATTCATGAGCCAAATGTGATAGCTTTTCACCCAAAGTAGGGGAGCTCATGGGTTGGACTTTCTTGATCTCCTTGAGGTTAGGCTTCATAATCAAGGTTGGATATTTATCCATGGTACTACCACTCAATGATGGAAAAATCTCTAGGATTTCCTGTGCAGGGTTATATGGAATAAAAGAAGCATTAGAACCAAGGTTGCACGAAACGTAGAAACGTTTTTGAGTTTCGGAAACGGGAATGTCTAGAAACATGACCCCCCCAAAATGGGTACACCGGGGGAAACGCGAGTATATATATATTTTAAATGCTACATTATCTTGCAAAAAATTTGAAAAATAAGAATGATACACACAAATACCATTTTCGAAGGAAAACCATGTCTTTATTAATGTCACAAGCCTTTATAGATGAGGCTTTACATCCAAAATTAGCCTTTGTTCATGGTAACATGAGGCTTTATGTGCTGTAAATGAAACAAAACATGAACTAAAGACAAATATATAACATATCTCAAGTCTCATCCTCATCATCATCATAACAAATAGAACAAAATGCTTGTTCTACAGAACTAGTGAAAAAAGAAGTTACTAGATCCTTCTAAAACCACTTTCCAGCTAACAAAAGACAAAAAAAAGTTTTGTTTGTGTCCACAGTTTTTTTAATCGTTGTATAACCCACTAAAAATTAAAAAAAACACAACAAACGTTTTTCATGGGGCCCGAAAGTACTCGAAACTCCGCTGGTCGTACCGTGCGGCGTTTCCAAATCTGGAAACACCGTACGGTACAACCAACGACGTTTCGTACCCGTACCCGCGTTTCAGGGAGTTTCAAGTATTGGTACGGCCTTCTAACAGGCGTTTCCTGCAACAGAGATTAGAACGGATTGCCTCTTCACATGTTGGTGCGAGTCACAATAAGATTGGGCAAAGTGTTGAGAAGAGATGAATTAGTGTTATTTCATTTGGTAGTGTTATTCTTGTTGATTGAATAATGAATTAAATTTGATTTGAACGGAATAATTCAGCCATATCAAACTTTTGCTGAATTCACAAATTTTTGAGTCCAATCTTATAAAGAGATGAACCAAACTCGACCAATTTCTAAAAGTGTCCAAATGATATTGAAACATCAACCATTTGAAGATCTTGAACCCATCATTGTGATCTTCAATGTTGACTATTCTCGACAAAAAATTGAGTGAAAAATCATTGTGTAATCACAACCTTTATGTATTAAAATCTAAAGTGATGACCATGTATGGGTTGGCAATATTAATAGTCAACAATGGCTATTGGTGTGCTCACCTCAACAATTGTTATATTCAAGTGTTTAGATGCCTTTCATATCATTTAAACAGGTTTGGAACATGCTCAATTCCCAAGTTGCTAACTACAAGAAAAAGATCTATTAAGTTTTGATGTCTCACTTTCATTCATCATGGTATTCATACATATGAGTCTTGGTTATATACAAAATCTTGAGGGAACTCCACCTATCAACTTGTTTGACTTGTTCAAATTTCATATTTGAACCTCTTTCTAAACAACTAACTTGACCATAACTACCCTCAGATTCTTGTTGCAGTTTTACCAAACAAAAATGATTCCCCTCCCCCAACACACACACACACACACACACATATATATTACCCATTGGTAATAGGGTCATGTTTGGTCGGTTCGATGGTTCATTA
Source organism: Larix kaempferi (assembly GCA_027924585.1). Classification (NCBI taxonomy): domain Eukaryota; kingdom Viridiplantae; phylum Streptophyta; class Pinopsida; order Pinales; family Pinaceae; genus Larix; species Larix kaempferi. The sequence goes on along the minus strand of BSBM01000374.1, from coordinate 5,850,852 downwards.
ACATTGAACAATGAAAACATTAACACTAATTATTACATCAATGCTGCAAAGGCTAAGCATCATCAACATGTAGGTCTAAGCAATATCAACGACTAGGCCTCAAGAAAATCCACACTTGGGTCCTGCCAGGATTTCTACTTGTGGGCAAAAAACAAATTTGTAGGCTATTGTTTGGGTCATGTTGTGTCAACCATATTGGAACATCATCTAGCTCAAGCCTATGTTTCACAGTATTGAACTTTTTCTGATCTTGAGGAATATGAGGGTGGGTTTTCATCCCTCTTTTGTGTGCATGGGGAGTGCAATGCAAGCTTCACATATTTGACAAATACCTCTAGATGCCACAATGACAACCTCAAAGGGCTGGAGCAATGCTCATAAGAATTGAATAATGGTCAATGGTAAGAAACTCCTCATTCTTCACCATTGAATCCAACCCCCTCTCTCTCTATATAGTGGGAGAATTACAAACATAGCTTCCATTACAACGTTACCATTTTATTATGAGTTGAAGTGAAATATTAAAAGGACTCTAATTTGGTTAAATTGCTCAATCTTATTGTTTTAGAGAATAATATTGAAACTCTACATGAAATGCTTTGACCTCTTATTAACTTGATTGTATGTCTTGTGTTTAAAGTAGCAATGATGCATTTGACTGCATATAGTCCATGCATTCTTTTGTTTTGCGCCACATATATATTTCTATTTGTGTTTCTCATCTTTTGTCAGTGCTTATATATATATTTTGTGTTCACTCCTCACACCATAGACTATAGTGTATAAAGTATTTATAGATTAGAGTTGTAGATTTTAATAACACATGATGGCACCGAATAGGTCATGTATTCAACATATTATCTTTCATACAACAGGTCATGCATTCAACAGATTATGTTTCTTGTGATGATTAGTTACAAAAGGAGATGCATGAGCATTGCCATACTCAATGTTAGCGGCCAAAATTTCAATGCTATCTCTTATGCAAATCTAGAGTTCCATCTCTCTCTCTCTCTATATATATAATATATAAACAAAGAATTTTTATTGCAACATTTCATTTGCTTTTTACAAGCATTTCTTAGACTAAGATTTTGTTGGTATTTTGCTACAGTTTTGGTGTTATATTAGCCCTTTCTCCTCTGTCGTTCTCTCTCTTTCCAACCTTATATGTTCATGCTCTTTCATGTATCTTTTAGTTTATCTTACTTTGTGCTTTCAGAGTAGCTTTATATCTCCTACAAGTTCTTATCACTCATTGAACTACTTATTTTCAAGTTTCATCGACCTACCTTTTTGGTCATTCATTCGACATTAATATTATTATCTTAATGATCTACTCATCTTCTTCAAATGTTTCTTTTTTCTATAATGGAAAGCAAAGTCATGCATTGGTGTTCTCGTTCGTTGCCAACTTTGAACCATGACAACTACTTCAAGATTGGCTCTTTTTGGAACATGTAATTTCCAAACATAGATTGCAAGTCACAATAGGGCTTGAGTGCTTTGTCACTTGCGCCTCTACACTACACGTAGTGTGGTACAAATAGTCCTGCTACACGGAAACCAACACAAGAAAAATGGCATCCAATTGTGACTAGATCAACCACATTGAAAGTGGTTGGTTTATGTCAATAGGAATCAAAGAGATGGGGTGAAAGAAGAGACAACTGCTGCTGGAGGAATCTAAGAGGTAGGATCGACCATCCTGCACCAATTTCATTCATTGACAGGTAGATTTGAATACTAACAAATATTTTTTCTCAATCTGCACTAACTGTTTAACAATCTTAACTATCGAATAGCTAGTTCAGCAAGCCTGATTGTTAATTTTTTTAAAGAAATTTTCTTATATCTGCCTAAAGTGGAGATATAGACGCCTGTCAATGTAATTATTCATGAATTGTGAGTATCAAGCATCCTAAATATCTTTACACCAGCTCATCTGGTTCAAACAACTTGTAGCTTTCTGTTCTTGTGTGAGTTCATTAATGAATATGGAAGCACAATTATTGCTCATATTTAAAACTAGTTCCAACAAACACTTCCATCAGACAGCAGTAGCAATTCCAATTGCATAGATCTTGAGGAGAATGGACAATATTTTAGAGATTCATAGGATATAAAACAAATAGGAACAATGGCACACATCTTGTTTCTAAGTTGAGGATATATAGGCAACCTCAATGGGCAATGCAAGTCAAACCATCATATGTGAAGATTTACAATTAGAAAGCAATTATTGATTGTAGTCTTATGAATACATATTTTATTGGAAATGAAGGTATGAAATCGCTAGTGGTTTGCATGCCATCCACTTTTTTTTATCACGATATGTGGATATGAAGGTTGCTTAGTTTTTCCTTTGCCTTACTCTTCATAGTTACCACAAGCTCAAGATTTGATGTCTCTCAAATATTATGACCTTAATTTCATGCATATAGCACATTCCTCCTTTGCTTATATCACTTGGTAGTTCTTCTTTGTATGTCCTTTGCTCAATCCAAATAACAAAACAATTTTTCAGCGAGTACAAATCTGTGGAAAACGCTGCAGCATTGATGTTTTAGGGATGCGCTTTGACCTTGCTTTGAGGTTTGTCCATCTCTGTCGTAACTAACAAAATCAATATTGCTTCCATTATTTTGCATTACCAAGGTTCTCTTTAAATTTAAAACTGACTCTCCTCTCATTTGGGAGGAGACACAAGTGGCATTATAAATCTTATGTATGGTGGCTAAAATAAGAATATGGGTGCTTTCACACCCTATACACTTGCAGCAAGGGCTGCTCCTAGAGTTACATTGGAGATTGTCATGACCCTTTTTAGTCGACACAGTGATGCCAATCAGACTTGTAGTAGCTATGCCCTACCTTTTATAAACAAGTATATAAGTTATTTCTCTTATGAAGACATTTGAACATTCCATTTTCACTTTGTCATAGTAGAGTTCAATTTTTTTGGTCATGTTCCAAGACTTGTAGTCGAAAATCCGCATCGAAATTATGATTCTTCTTTCATGCTATCAGAGTTGTAGGCGTGACTCTAATACACATATTATAGTTGTAGGCGTGGCTTCCCACATCCTTTCTTCCAACTAGATATAGGTATTCTATTAAGTATTCATCTCCTGTCCAAGACATGAATGCTCCCTTACCTTGATAGATGATTTGATATAGCCTATAGAATGTGTTACCCCTCATATTGCATGAGGTCACATCTGTGATTTTCATCATGATCCAGTTGCAAAGGTTGTATAGATTGGATGGCATTAATTGATCATTGGACATATATAGGGTCTATTTTAGGAGCACACACTTTCCTTGGCATTACCCTTATCGTAAGACTGACTAGCTTCCTCAACAGTTAGGATCAATGACTAACTAATTGCCTCAACGGTTGGGTGCTATGATATCTAGAGGAGAGTGGATAATATAGAGAAATTTTCATATGCCCGTACAATTCATCAGAAGCACCATTGATTGACCATTGATACATTACTTACTGAGCACTAGTTGTGCCTTGATGTGTTATGATGATATAGTTGATATGTTGTAAGAGAACTAGTTGTGCCTTGATGTGTTATGATGATATAGTTGATATGTTGTAAGAGCACTAGTTGTGCCTTGATGTGTTATGATGATTTAGTTGATATGTTGTAAGAGCACTTTAGATGATTATTCCTGATTAGATGTGGTTTGATGCAGTTATTATATGTTTTGCCTAGGTGGTTAGTCTATAGCATTTCATTATCATTCTTCATATAGACTTCACCTTGGCCTGGTTGGAAAACATTTTGTTTAGAGAATTTGGCGCATATATAATTCTTTATATGGTTTCAAGATGGTTATCAGGGGTTTGACATGATGTATATAGTTCATCAGGAGCACCATTTATTGACCATTGATACATTACTATCATTCTTCATATGGACTTCACCTTGGCCTGGTTGGAAAACATTTTGTTTAGAGAATTTGGCGCATATATAATTCTTTATATGGTTTCAAGATGGTTATCAGGGGTTTGACATGATGTATATGGTTCATCAGGAGCAACATTTATTGACGATTGATACATTACTTACTGAGCACTAGTTGTGCCTTGATGTGATACGATGATATAGTTGATATGTTGTACGATCATTTTAGATGATTATTCCTTGATTAGATGTGGTTTGATGCAGATGATTATATGTTTTACCTAGGTAGTTAGTTTATAGAATTTCATTATCATTCTTCATATGGAATTCACCTTGGCTTGGTTGGCAAAAATTTTGTTTAGAGAATTTGGCATATATATCATTCTTTATATGGTTTCAAGATGGTTATCAATGGTTTGGCATGATGTATACGATGGTGTGATACAATCTTGCCCACGGGGATGTCTTTTTTCCTAGTTCACGAGGGTTATTTTCCCTTATGTTGGCACATTGTTATGGTTCTATCACATTATTAGAGTACCTAGCTTATAGGCCTATGGGTTTATTTGATGTATTATATGTGGTCACACTCTCCTAATGAGACTCAAGAGTGCCATAGCTCATGGTGATGTATTTGAGGTTAATTTCATTGTACAATATCATACAACTTAGTCTTAGATGGAGCGCTACCCTTAATGTGCACATGTTCATGTTGATTTGATTATCTAGGCACAATTTGACCCCCTTTAGATCACATGGAGCCTTCTTCTCTTGAGCGCTTGGGGTAATTTGCATGGTATTCAAACCATAGTTTTAAAACTTGTTGGACTTGGACTTGGACTTGGTCGAGTCGATTGAGTCAACCCCTTGTTGATCTGACTCGACCTATGACTTGATTTGGGTGATCAGTTTGGTACTAAACCCAGTGAGTTAATGTATGACTCGGTCGGTTCGATACCAAACCGGTCAACTCGATTGAGTTCGTGCCAACTCAGTCGAGTCAGTTTGGGACTCGATAGGTGAACATGGTTGGGCAAAAAACTAGTTTAACAAAACCCCAAATACTAAAACCCTAACTCTCTAAACCCTAACCCAATGCAATAAAGAGACCCCCCATCCTTTATTTGCATCACACCATCTTGATTGAGCAGTTGTGAGCATTTGGAGCTTGAGTAGACTAGTCACTGTGAGCATTTGGAGTTTTTGAAGCTTGTCGGGCAATCTTCTTGGCCTGTTTGCATGGGAGTTGGAATCTTAGTGAGGAGGCTATAGCTCATCTTCAAGCTTGGAGGAGTTGTCCATTTTACTGTGCCCATTGAGCTGTAACAACCATTTGGCATTGTCTAGGTATGTTAACAAGTTTTTGTCCTTGCTTTTTTCTCTTTTAAAAAACATAAAACATCACTGAAATCTACCTTTTAGTATTTAGTAATAGTTTTAAGTGTTGTTGTAAAAAAAACTAAGATAGGGTTTGCACATTTTGCATTTGAATTTTGTATATTAGTTGATTGTTGAACTTTGCATTTACCATGCCTCCAAAAGGGAAAGACCATGCATGGATCCATGTTGATGTTGTTGAAAATAGGATGTATTGCAAATTTGGCAAGAAATGGATCAAAGGGGGGGGGTGGTATCCATAGGATGAAGCAACATTTGGTTGGTATAAGAGGCCAAATTTCCCCTTGTGTTGCGCCACAAGAAGAGATTGGTGCAATAAAAGTGTAATTGCAAGAACAATTTGAAAAAATTGAAGAAGAGAAGGTTGAAGTAGGGAGGAAGAGGCATCTTGCCATGATGAGGGGATCCCATTCAAATATGAGATTAGCTTTTGAAGACTCTTCCTCTATCCCATCTTCCAATGTTAGGGATCCCTTTCATTATGTTTCTCCCACTGGACCTGTTATCACACCATAGTAGCTGGGCTACTATATTTGCTGAGCAGATATCTACACTTTTCAGAGCTTTGCCTTTACACAGTTTCAGTGAGATCAACCATGATGAGCAACATTATTTATGATCACTTACAGATCATAGCAGTGTATATTAGACATTGAGTAGACCTTGTGCCAAGGCTGAGCCTTAAGAGCTTAGATTTGATGACCAATATGACCTTTTGTTCCATACAGATTCAGTTCAGTGCCTAGAGTCCCATATGTTCTTATTGCAGCAGTGTTTCATTAGTTCTAGTTGACATTGGTTGATGATATGCAGTGATATGACCATTAGATTGTTAGCACTTGCTCATTATCTTGTTATTTTAGTCATCTTGATAGCATTGACTTGGTATATAACTCATGATGTGGTAGTATTATTTAAATGATTAAAATGAAATATCTTGGTTGAATTCAAATAATAAATTGGATGTATTACTTGCACTTTAAGGTTTACTGGCTATACTCATTGGTTTCACTTGCCCTCTTATGAGCATGGACATGGTCTTCCCTGACATTTATGTTTGCTAGCCTAGGCACCACATTCACTTGACTCCATCCATCCATGGCCTTCCCTATTTTGGCTTTCTCCTTGACTTTTGATACGGAGGACTTCTTGCTCTTTCCTCTGTGTTGGATAGCATCCATGTTTGTTTTGTGTCTCGGCTCTAAGTTGGTGACAAAACTTGCCTTTGGTGAGTTGGATTTTATGCCTAGATCATCCTAGTCGGTTTCCCCGATGTATTGCTTAGTGCGGAATTCCCCCTAGTCACATGAGATGTTGTTGGCTAAAACTTGAAGCACATGTACTACTTATGGAAATTATTGGAAATCTCTCTTATGAAATCCCATTGAAATTAAATTCTAGAATGTGTTTCTAAACACACGATGAATGAAGGGCTAAAGCAATGAAATTCTAAAGTACCCCATGAAGGGTCCAAAAGGTCTAAAAAAGAAATGAATAAATAAATGCTAAATCTAAAGATTGCTGACCTCATAAATGTAAATATACCCCAGATGCAAGCTGCGATTAGTTGTGCTTTTAAGCGCATGCAAAATCCCAGAGGGGTCATATAGGCCTTAAAAGCAGTGGTTAAATGTATGCTAAATCTAAAGACTGCTGGCCATGGAAATGAAATGAATGATCCTAATGAACTTGGATCAACATGATGTAGACATGATGTTAAGGTTGGATAAGCACTCTCTAAACAATTTACCCATTTGTGAGGCACTGCCATCCCCTTTGTTATCATATCCAACACATGCTTGAGTTTGTAGCACCCTTTCCCTTATCCAAAAGTATCACTTAGTTACGTTGGTCAAGTCATCCCTTCTTCCTAGCCTTGTCCTTAGCCTTCACCCTTTGCTAGCAGTTAGGCCATGTCCATTAATGAGTAAGTCTTTGAAGCTTTGGTGCAAGTAAATATTAAATAACATTAAATAGCTATGTATTAATTGCCACTTGATTGATGTTTATACTTTAAGTTAAGCTGTCAATATGGTTAAAGGAACATGTCTTAGTCATTTGTTATAATCTTGTCTTTGGTTGTATTTTGACCTAGTCAAACATAGTTTGACCATGGTCATCCTTGGGATCCGTGATGAGATAGACCACTTATGTTATATGATGTTGATCTATGGTCCTGCATATACCTATTGATGATTCCGGATGTTGGGAATATGCTTCAGATGATGATTGATGCAGTTTTGATGGACTATTATTGTTTACAGATCGTCATATTTTTACTTGTCCGGGTATGGTGGACCCTACATATGATCTTACAGGTTATCATGAGGTGTATGAGTACTCATCTCTAGTGGATTTGTGTCTTCTGGATCCATTGAGACACTTATCTTTCAGTTTCAGGCACTCCTGGGCATGATATTAGCAGTTTTCCACCTGTTGACCAGATTGGCCATGTTGATGTGGTCTGTCCAGCAGTATCCTTGGAGGCTAGTCGTTTCCTAGGGTGCTATAGAGGAAGGGGGTGGTACAACCACTTGTTTTTACCATATTACCCCCCTTCCCGACATGATGGTACACCCATTTTGACAGTGCAGGCATCTGAGAGGCAGTTTTGTGCACTTTCAAGGTTTTTCAGCAGATTAAAAAATGGAATAAAAAGGTCATTGAGGAATTCGATTTGGGCAATCGTGTTAGGAACCCATGTCTTTACTTTGTTAGTATGTTGTTGTTGGACGCATATGATTTGTAAGTCGTCCCGTAGTATTTGTTGATCAATAGTTTGTGTTATTGTTGTTGGCGCATATGCTTTGTAAGTCGCCTGTAGTATTGTGATCCATAGTTTGTAACGGCCCATGGTTTTGACCCATAGTATTGGCGCCTAGAATTAGTATATAAGTGTGTGTCGAGACCTATGAAGGCACGGTGAAGTTATTTGTATTGAGCTTGCTCAAAGGAGGTTGCCCCCTCGAAGTGGCCTGTGATCAATATAAAAGTGATTCTGAGTTCTGTCATTTCTGCTATTTCGCGTATTCTTGTTAATTAATTGTTGCAGGTGCATCACATCTGGTATCAGAGCACTTTCTTGGGCTCGCTGGGTGAAATTTCTGCCAAATTGTTTTTCGTATCTGTTGCAGGTTCGGATTTGGGAATAATCCCTATCCGCTTAACTGTGGGAAGTACTTGGGCATAAGCCCTAAAACTCATTGTGAGGAGTACCACAGGAACCCCGAAGTAGCTGGCCCATTGAGAGGACCTGCCAGCGAAAAGGGCAACGACCCCTACCTGATTGACTAGTTCCCACCCGTGAGGTAAACCAAGAGCTGTTGTTTGTGGCAAAGAGGTTATCAGTTTTACCTGAGCCGTGGAGTGAGGGGTACTGCCCCAATACGCAAGTCGTCAGACAGCATTGGTGGCCGAGTGAAACCCCTGAACTGTTAGGAAGCCGCACATACCTGGGGTCCATATCTACTTTCAGCTGAACTATTGTCGATCACTGCTGCGCCGCTTCAGATCCATTTTGCAAGCCATTCCAGATTCAACCGTTTTCAATCCATCCGATGCTGTTCCAGATCCCTTTCGAGCCATAGCCGCTCCAGTCTGGAAAAAAAAAAAAAATTAAAAAAAAAATTTCAGTTTTTTCTCCATATCTCCCTTATTTTCACTCTGTTTCCCTTGAAATTTTTGGGGAACCCCTGTCATCCCATTTTGCATTTTTCAGTCCTGAGGACCCTATCCCCAATTCCCCTTCCCAAAACCCGAAATCCCACATTTGTCTATTTTTAGGGTTTGCCATAACTTCCTCAAATTTCACCCAATCACCTTCAAATTTTACCACAGAGTTCCTTTCTGAATTCTGCTTCTTTGTTCCCCTCTGCCAAATTTTCCCATTCTTGCACCCTGCTTCAGAAATCCTCATTTTTGCTTCCCTCTCTATCCAACAGTGTCCAAAACCTAGTCAAACCCCAATTACCCTTCTGATTTTTTCCCAAGTCTAGATTTTCCTTTACTAAAGTAGCTTGTGTTTTTGTTTTCCTACCCAGTCAACCGAAAAAATAAAAATAAAAAAATCCTGGTTATGGTTGTCACCCGTGCAGGAGCAAAAACCATGGAGGACGCACTTGCAGCCATCCAAGCCAAACTCCAGGATCTGGATGAAAAATTTCTCGGTCTCCATCTTGAACATTCAGCTATGAACAACAAACGGCAGTCCGAGTCTTCAACAGACAATGGGTTCTCGTCTTCCAGCAATTTCCGTGGTCCGAAGCTTGATTTTCCTCGCTTTAATGGTACCGATCCAACTGGATGGATCTATCGTGTAGAACAGTATTTCAGTCTGCATAATACTTTTGATATCAACAAAGTTCCGTTGGCATCCTTTCATTTGGAACATGAAGCTCTTCAATAGTACCGTTGGTACATCAAGGCTCATCCAGATCCCAAATGGCCAGACTTTTGCCAGCTCCTTTTGCAACGATTTGGTCCTAGTGCTTTTGATGACTTCACAGGAGCCCTCACTAAACTTCGCCAAACTGGCACTGTGAGAGAGTATCAAACTGAATTTGAGAATCTAGCCAACCACACCGAAGGATTGTCTGATGACTTTTACCGGAGTTGTTTTATCAGTGGTCTAAAGGATGCCATCCGCTCTGAGGTCAATGTTCTGTCCCGACACAATGATGGAAGCACTAGGGTTGGCTAAGTTGGCCGAAGACAAGATTGCAGCCCAACAACGCTCCAAGACCACTTTTGTTCCCTTCCGAAATATGGGTTCTCAGCGACCACCTATACCGTAGGCTCCTCGACCGATTCCTATCAAGCGTTTGTCGGAAACAGAGATGCAAGCACGCAGAGAAAAGGGGCTTTGCTATAATTGTGATGAGAAATTCACTCGGGGACATAGATGTGTTCAGCAAAATCTCTATCTCTTGGATGTGGAGTCTCCGCCTGCCTCTGAAATTGGTTACAAAGATCCAGAAACACTGGATGCTCCGGTCGACATTCAGGAACCGCCTATTGACCCTCCGTCTCAGGATGACCAGCCAGAGATATCTCTCCATGCTTTAGCTGGAATCACCACCCCCCAAACAATGCGGGTCAGGGGTTACTTCAAGAAGCTTCCTCTTACAATACTCATTGATTCTGGGAGCACTCATAATTTCATTGACCCTCGGATCGCCAAACAAGCTGATTGTTTTATCCATCCTTGCTCCAACTTTGAAGTCATGGTTGCCAATGGGGGCACCTTACCTTGCAAAGGGAAGTGTCGAAATGTGCGTATCTCTATGGGAGATTATACCTTGCGCTCTGACATGTTTGCCTTGCCCTTAGGCGGATGTGATGTGGTTTTGGGCGCTCAATGGCTACGCACACTTGGCCCTATCTTATGGGATTTTGCTGAACTTTGGATGCAGTTTTCCCTCAATGGAAAAAAACACACATTGACAGGATTACAACCAGGTTCTCTCAGCATCATCAGTTCACATCGCATGGAAAAACTCCTCAAGAAGAATTCACATGGTGTCATCTCTCAGATCCATTCCATCCAGATGCAACCATCAGCAGTCTCCACTACTCCTTTGGATCTACAACAAATTCTGGATCGATATACATGTGTCTTTGCTGAACCAGTGGGATTGCCACCTTCCAGGCCAGAAGACCATCGTATTCAGCTCCTTCTTGGCAGCGTTCCTCCCAACAGCAGGCCCTATCGCTACCCATTTCACCAAAAAACGGAGATTGAAATGCTCGTTCGGGACTTCTTGAAGCAAGGTATTATACGCCCAAGTACTAGTTCCTTTTCTTCTCCAGTTATTCTTGTCCACAAAAAAGATGGGTCATGGCGCCTCTGCATTGACTTCCGAGCACTTAATCACCTCACCATCAAGGATAAGTTTCCAATTCCTGTTGTTGATGAGCTTCATGGGGCTCACTTTTTCTCCAAGTTGGATCTTCGTTCTGGGTATCATCAAATTCGGGTTCATGAGGATGATATCCCTAAAACAACTTTTCGCACACATGATGGCCACTATGAGTTTTTGGTCATGCCCTTTGGCCTCACTAATGCTCCTTCCACATTCCAGGCCTTAATGAATAAAATATTTCGACCCTACTTGCGGAAATTCATTCTGGTATTCTTTGATGATATCCTCATCTACAGTAAAACATGGGATGAACATCTCCAACATTTGGATCTTGTCATGCAACTTTTCTCTGACCATCATCTCCATGCCAAGCAGTCTAAATGTGTTTTTGGACAAAAGGAAGTTGAGTATCTCAGGCACATTATCTTAGCACAAGGGGTTCGCGTGGATCCTGCCAAAATCGATGCCATGAATAATTGGCCGCGTCCTTAGACACTCAAGAGCCTTCGTGTTTTTTTGGGGTTGACTGGCTACTACCGCAAGTTTGTCAAGGATTATGGGAAGATTGCAGCTCCATTAACTGCTCTATTGAAAAAGATGCCTTCACATGGACACCTGCTGCTCAGTGTGCATTTGACAAACTAAAACAAGCTATGTGTACTACACCTATGCTAGCTATGCCCGATTTTTCCAAGCCCTTCACTATTGAGAGTGATGCTTGTGGAAATGGACTTGGTGCTGTTCTCCTTCAAGATGAACACCCCATTGCGTTCACCAGCAAAGCCCTTTCAGGTAAGAATTTAGCTGCCTCTACCTATGAGAAGGAAATGATGGCTATTTTGCATGCAGTTCAGAAGTGGCGCCCATACCTATTAGGTAATCATTTCTGCATCAAGACTGATCACTAGAGTCTGAAATATTTCTTGGACCAGCGTGTCTCCTTCCCGGCACAACAGAAATGGGTTAGCAAACTCATGGGTTATGACTATGAGATCACTTACAAGAAGGGTAAAGACAATATTGTGGCAGATGCTCTTTCTCACACATTTGATGCCCAAGGTTCTCTTTCAGCTATTTCTATGCCTGTGCCAAATTGGTTGCAATCTGTTCAACAGGGTTATGTCAATGACTCCTCCTTATCTCAAATCATCCAATGCTTGACCAACAACCCTTCTGCTGTACCACATTACTCTTGGGATGGTGCTTCTCTGCGATACAAGGGTCGTCTGGTGATTCCCCAGAGCACAGATCTTCAACAGGCTGTCTTCTATGAACTCCATGCTTCTCCATCGGTAGGGCACTCTGGGTTCCTCAAAATGTATGAACGAGCACGACGTAACTTCTTTTGGCAGGGCATGAAAAGGACAATTCAACAGATGGTGGACGAATGTGATACTTGCCAGCACAATAAGGGTGAAACAACAATCCTTCCAGGATTGCTTGAACCCTTGCCCATACCTACACGGATTTGGACAGATATTTCTATGGATTTCATTGAAGGGCTCCCTAAATCTGGCGGGAAGACAGTGATTCTCGTTGTGGTTGATCACCTCTCCAAATATAGTCATTTTTGTGCTCTCAGCCATCCCTATACAGCCTCCTCCGTCGCTCAAATTTTTCTGGACAATATCTTTCGTCTTCATGGCATCCCTTCTTCCATTGTCTCGGATCGTGATGCGACTTTCACCAGTCATTTTTGGACAGAACTATTTCGCCACACTGGCACCAAACTGAAGATGAGTTCAGGGTATCACCCACAAACAGATGGTCAGACTGAAATTGTCAATAAATGCTTGGAAACTTATCTTCGTTGCTTCACCTCGGAACAACAACATCAGTGGGCAAAATGGCTCCCTCTCGCTGAATGGTGGTACAATACCTCTTACCACACTGCCTCTAAAATGACCCCATATGAAGCAGTCTATGGTCAGGCACCTCCAACTCTTCTTCCATACACCCCCACCAGTTCACCAGTTCAGGAAGTTGACACGGTCCTTCGAAACCGCGATCAGATTCTTCGCATTTTTCGGGACAATATTCACATGGAAAGAAATCGCATGAAGCAACAAGCTGATCAACACCGTTCGGGGCGCACTTTTCAAGTCGGCGATATGGTTTTTCTTCGTCTCCAGCCGTACAAACAATCATCCTTGAAACTCAAAGGGCGTCATAAGATCGCTCCAAAGTTCTATGGGCCATATCGGATTCTTCAGAAGATTGGGTCCGTTGCTTATAAATTGGAACTTCCTCCTTCTTCCTGCATTCATCCAGTCTTTCATGTCTCTTGTCTGAAGAAAGTTCTTGGCACCAACATCAGTGGACAAACGATTTTACCCGAACTGGATAATGAAGGATCCATCCTTTTGGAGCCAGAGGTCATCCTCAATCGACGCACGTGTTAGCTTCGCTCTCGCTCTATCACAGAGGTCTTAATTCAGTGGCACGACATGCAACCAGAGGATGCTACATGGCAACCACTCCTTCAGATTCAACAACAATTTCCACATCTAAAGCTTTGAGGACAAAGCTTTTTTTAAGGGGGAGGGGATGTTAGGAACCCATGTCTTTACTTTGTTAGTATGTTGTTGTTGGACACATATGATTTGTAAGTCGTCCCGTAGTATTTGTTGATTAATAGTTTGTGTTATTGTTGTTGGCGCATATGCTTTGTAAGTCGCCCGTAGTATTGTGATCCGTAGTTTGTAACGGCCCATGGTTTTGACCCATAGTATTGGCGCCTGGAATTAGTATATAAGTGTGTGTCGAGACCTATGAAGGCACGGTGAAGTTATTTGTATTGAGTTTGCTCAAAGGAGGTTGCCCCCTTGAAGTGGCCTGTGATCAATATAAAAGTGATTCTGAGTTCTGTCATTTCTGCTATTTCGCGTATTCTTGTTAATTAATTGTTGCAGGTGCATCACAAATCGAGGCAAGGTTTTGGCACTTTTTCTGCTCAGAGGTCATCCATGGTGTATCCCCCTTCTTCTAGATCAGTTTGCACCAGTCAGTGGGATCCACATGGGCAGCAGGAGGATTTTATTGCATATCTCTCTCTGATTATGGGGACAAGATTTGATCATTTGTATACTTGGACATGTCATTGAGTCATATTGTATATTATTGTGCCATGGGGACATGCTAGTGAAGGGAAGTAATACCTCCTAGCCCCACCATGTGCCCCTAGTCACTTGTCCATGTCTTATGTTGTGGCTCCCATGTTATCTAGCCACCCCCATGTATGACGTCATCCCTCCTAGAGGCTTTTTAGCCATGAAGTCACCATCTATTTGAGTGATCCATGTCTATTGTTGTGTTGGCTCATCTTAGCCATTGATTATGTTATTATAACTTTTGATCTCAACCACTAGTTTTCAAACGTGGTTTAGGGTTTTTGTCTTCCTCTCCTATAAAAGGAAGAGACCCTCTCATTGTAAAGGCACCTTTGGAGCTCTTGAAGATTGGAATAGAATACTATTTTGTGGATCTACTTCTTTAGTCTTGATGGATTCTTTTGCAAGTTGAATATACAACCTTTTCTTTATGTATCACTTGTGGTTTGTGGGATTCAAGTCGTTTTCTGTAGGGAGGACGAATTGATGAGGAGGAGGATGATTTCAAGGGAGCTATTGTTGGGGGGGACCCTCATATCTTGCTTTGTATTGACCTTTGTGACAGGGAGTATCATTATTGTATCTTAGTGACATAGTTGATGTTTTCTTTTGCATATTTTCATCATTTTCATCATTCTTTTGCTAGGCTTGTTTCTAATTTGATCTTGTCTTGGAGGAGGAGGGCGATTTGGTCATCTTTGAGGGAGGACGATTTGGCTTGGGGCACTAGATCTCACTCTTCAATATACACATAAGGGGAAGGTTATCATTTTGCAAAGTGGCCACAAGCATTAGAGGTATGTTCTACAAGGTATGTACCTAGGTCCATTCTTTCTTCTTCAATGGTCATAAAAACCCTCATAAGTTAAAACCCTCATTTTTACTTTTTTCTTAGATCTACTTGGATCTAGCATTCTCTTGGGTATAAAAATTAAAAACCACCTTAATAATAATCACGACAATCCCGATCTATAGTTTGGTGGTGATTGGACTCCATTTGGCCCATTTCCTAAGGCACATTGGTCTCTCCAAGGGAAGTCACATTCCTTGAAGGAGGCTAGTTTGCTAGTTCCAAGACCTGGGTAGGTGAGATTTTTGCTTCATTGTATAGATAAACCCCTAAAACCTACCCCTAGTGCTTCACCTTGTGGGCCCCTTCCTCATTTTGAGGGTTGTGCCCCCACTTGGGTCACTAGGTGATGCATTGGATCTTTCGAGATCTAGCCATGGCTTGTGCTTGACATTTAAAACCCACCTTGATAATCATCTTAACTATCTCGATCTATAATTTGGTGGACATCCAACTCCATTTGCCCTTCCAACTAAGGCACTAGTCCTCCTTGAGGCAAGTCGCACTCCTTGGGTAGGTGGCCATTTGCTGGATCCCATACTCAGGGGTATTGCTAATTCTTTGTCAAATCCATAGATCCATGCTATAACATACCCCCTTGTGCCATTTTACTTCAACTTTAACCTTATGGGCTCTACTTGACCATTTTCCACTTTTTAAGGGGTGATCCCCACTTGGGTAATTTTCATGGCATATGGTCCTCTTTGATCTACTTACCTAACTTAATAAGTGACCTTAATCAAACACTTGGTTGACCCATTTGTCCTTACTTAAGCCTCTCAACCAAACCCTAGCTAACTTGGGTCCACTTACCATTTCTAGATCTAAAATCTTATACCATTGATCTCCTTGCATAACTTCACACATTTCTCTAGGAGTCTTTGGGTTAGATAGTCTTCATAGATTGGCTAGGGTCTCCCCCTTGATCTTGATTCATCTTGATCTAAAGTGAAGAGTGCCTCGGTTATCGTGACACCCAACTTGCATTGGGAACTGTGGCATCTCTTGGGTCACCTCTTTAGTTGTCCAACACCTCTACCATCTAGGATAGGATACCTTTTAGGGACAACTACAAGTTGTGTGTTAACAGGACCCACTCATGATAACTAGGGTAAAAAGAAGAAGAAGACCATTCAAAATTCTTTTCCTAAACCTTCCCCCACCTCTGCTAGTGCTTCCCAATCGAGTCATACTCAACCCACCTTAGATAACCATTGGAAGAAGCAATACAAAGAAGTTTCTTATGAATACATAGCTAGATGGTGGTATGATGCAAATATGCCCTTAAATGCTGCTCACTCACCTTGTTACCAGTCTATGTGGGAATCCATTATTGTTGCTGGTAGGGGCTTCGAAGGCCCTAGTATGCATGACCTGAGGGGATCTCTTTTGTACACAGAAGTCTTGTCCATAGGTGAATACTTGAAGTACTTTAAAGAGTTATGGGTCATAACGAGATGTACCATCATGTCAAATGGATGGATTGACAGAAGGAATCATACTATACTAAATTTCCTTGTCTCTTGCTCGCATAGAACCATGTTCTTGAAATTAGTTGATGCATTTGATAAGGTGAAAGATGAAAACTTGTTATTTAACTTTGGATGAGAATGTTGTGGAGGTGGGGATGGTAAATGTTATTCAAATCATCATAGATAGTGCCTCTAACTATGTTCTTGCTGGTAAGATGTTAGAGAGAAAATATACAACCATATTTTGGACCCCATG
Organism: Larix kaempferi; assembly: GCA_027924585.1. Classification (NCBI taxonomy): domain Eukaryota; kingdom Viridiplantae; phylum Streptophyta; class Pinopsida; order Pinales; family Pinaceae; genus Larix; species Larix kaempferi. The sequence continues at coordinate 5,833,985 of BSBM01000374.1, read as the reverse complement.
TGCTGCACATTGCATAGACTTCATGCTTGAGGACATAGGAAAACATGATTGGATCAATAATACTATAGAGCATGATAAGAGCATTACAAAATACATCTACAACCACTCATGGGTATTGAACTTAACGAGGAAAAACATTGGGGCAGGGAACTTGTTAGGCTTGCCATCACAAGATTTGCAACACAATTCCTCACGTTGCAATCTCTTCTTTCTCAAGCAAAAAACTTGCAAAAGAAATTTTCATGTGATGAATGGAATGCATCTCTATGGGCTCGCAAAAAAGATGGAAAAGACACCAAAAAGAAAGTTTATGAGACCACATTTTGCAAAAAAGCAGTAGAGGTTGTGAAAATTGTTGAGCCCCTTGTTAAGGTGTTACAGTTGGTGGATGGGGAAAATTGGCCATGGGTCACATATATGAGGCTATGGATTAGGAAAAGGAGCAGATGAGGGAAAATTACAAGGATAGAGTAGGTAAGTACATGCCTATTTGGGAGATCATTGATAACAAATGGAACAATCAACTCCATCGACCTATACATGCAACTGGGTATTTCCTGAACCCATGGTATCATTAGAGAGCTCAGTTAGGAGAAGATCAAACTGGGGAGGTCAAATATGGATTGTATGAGTGCCTATAGCACATGGTCCATAATGAGAGAGTATCTAGATATACATCGATAGATAAGTGCTTTCACTAGAGCCACAAGTACCTTTGGAAAAAACATGGCAAGGGTTGCAAGAGATGTGGACGAACTCGGTAAACAATTCCAAAGTTTTATTAAGTTCAATTGTTTAATGATTTAATCTTTAAATTCTTGAACTTTTATCCAAATTCACAATCTAATTTCTTGAACTAACTTTGTCTTTGCACCACATTGGTGGGATTCGTTTGGTAGCCAATGTCCTCAATTGCAAAAGTTTGCAATTTGAGTCTAGATTCAAACTTGTAGTGCATCTGGGTGTGAGCACAATTGGTCTGTCTTTGAGTGGATTCACACAAAGAAGATAAACCGTTTGGCACAAAAATGGTTAAATGATCTTGTCTTGGTATAGAACAACCTTCGACTATGGTGTAGCTAGTTATTGAACAAAAGACCTGATACATATCCCATTGTGTTGGCTGATATTGATCCAACCTCAGAATGGGTAGAGGAGTCTCACCTTGCAAAGTTTGATTTTGATAGTGATTTTGATGTAGAAAACTTGGGGTGGGTTGATTTGGATGTCTATCCAATAGTGCTAGTGGTACGTGTTGCAACCATAGATCCAGGCATGGTAGGCATAAATTGATGTAGTCGTGCTTCTACTACTACCAATGCTCTTGTAGATGTCCATGATTAGTCTGATAAGGCTGAGGACTTTGAGGAGTCTGAGTGTGATGTTGATGCCAAGGACCTCAATCCTAGTATCGGTGATGAGTTTGATGATGATCATTGATGATTGATCATGTTGATCTTGTCAGTGTCGTTTTTTGACTCCAGAGACATTTAGAGCCTCATTGATTATGTATTTTGTTTCAAATATGTGTTGCACTTGGTGCCATTTTGATATATTCACCCTTACATGGTATATTACTATATACATGAGCATACTTTGTATATTTTGTCTTTAATGGTTTGAAAATTTTAAAATAATTTTTTCCATTAAAATTTTAATTAATTTTTTTGTAAACCGAGTCATTGAGTTCAAACTATTTGATTCATGGTAGAGTCGAAGTTTGAGTTCGAGTTGACCCTCAGTCGATTCCTTGTCCAAGTCCAAGTTTTAAAACTATGATTCACACTTGAGAGTGGTTTCGATTAGCCTATTTTGGAGGAGCACTCATCTACTTGGAATAAATATTGAGGCACCCCTCTCAATTGCTAGTTTCTTCTTGAGGTGAGGTCGCCCCCCTTGTTCTTGGAGGAGGTTGAGATATGGTTGACTAGACACATAGAATATTGCATTATTGACCTAGTCTACCTTGTATCCACCTCCTAGCACACTTTTTTACCGAGATTGGTTACTCTTATGGAGGTGGCATGCCACATGAGAGGAGGTATTTCACATTTTCTTTATCATTTGATTGGCATGTTTTTCTTGGGATACCACACATGTGCCTCATGCATACACTTGGAACGATGCCACATATGTGTCTCATGCATACACTTGGCACGCGTTTTGGAGGTTCATTCTAGCCATACAACTTAGTTGTGGAGGAGAATGAGGGGCAATCCTAGTATTTTATGATTTATCTCACACATGTGGGTTTAGGGGCCCAAAACCCCAGCTGTTTGGTCTATTGCGGGCATGTTTGTCCACCTTCTTGTGGATTGCTCCTCTCTTGGAGTATTTTATGCATTTGTTGGTTGGATTTGATAGGTTCTTGCACCTAGTTTGGGGATGACACCCTCTCATTGAGCTTTTATTGATTGGAGATTGTACAAGTGGCATTAGTCCATGTATTTTATTATTTATTGAACTCATCCTCTCTAGTTAGTTATAGGATATTGCGAGTTTATGTTTTCCTATGTTAGATCTAGGAGATATTATTATTTTATTGTGGAGTTTGTTGAGTCTAAACTCTATATATTGGTGGCTCCTCCACTTGTAATGATTGTTAAAAGTGTACATAAGCTTTGGAGACATTTTGCTCTAGGACCTTTTGAAGGTGATGAATGAATAAATGGTTCTTCTTTCTTGAATCTTAGGTGATTTAATGGATGAATAATGCTGAAATGTGATGCTAATGTTTGTGAATGACAAAGTTGAGTTTCAAGGCCAAGGTGAAGTGTCACCATTGAAGTGAATTAGGTGTGAATGTTCCTCTCTCCCTAGTTCTCTTGTTATTTTGTTATGGGAATGATTTTTGCATGTAATATCAGTTAGTTTTATTGCCTAGTTATTTTCCTAATGAAACTCATTGGATCTTGACTTGAAAGTAGACCTTAGGGCTCTTTTATTTCACAAATTCTTGATGAAAGTTCCCATCCATTAGGGTTTTAAATGATAGGCTGTTTATTTTCATTTACACTATTTTTTTGGTGAAAATCCATCTTAGAAGTCCATTTGACTCCATTTACCCTATCTGGAAAATAGGCACTGGTTTACCTCTTTCAACCACCATAAAAACTCATTTTTTTTCATGATCTGAAAATTACTAGCAGAAAATCTTAATTTTAAGATTGCATATTAAGTCCAAAAAACCCTCATTTACCCATCTCTAATAGGACTTGCAATTTTGTTATGCAAATGTGTAATTTCCAGCCTCTTATTTGGTATCAGGTTTGCTTTTAGTTTAATGATATTGTTGTTTTATTATCTTTTCATAGGCTGAAATATTGCATGTGTAAATCCGGAAGCTAAATTGTTACAGCCAAACCCTAAAACCAGATTTATCCCAAGTCCTTTATCCACCCTCTTCATTCATTATTCATTGGACTTAGATTGACTTAGGGATTCCCCCTTGAGCTATCCTAAAGAGAGGTATGGTTATTGAGGTGACATTGGGTAGCTTATTTAAAGTCACCCTTGGGGTCTCACATTATGGTTGTGACTTTTACATTTAAGTGAGAACCTAAGAAGCAACATAAAGTAACCTCATGTCTTAACAAAACTTTTGGAAGGATACGTTCTTTTAAATGAATGAACTCTAATCCAAATCTCTCGTTAGCGAAATATTTCATTCTTAATCTTAATATTCAATTCTATAACAATCATTAAAAATTATACTAATTAAAGAAGTTTTACATAGTTTTTAACCTTTTAATATCTAGAAGGGAACATCAAAAGGACATTCTAGGATTAGTGTGCCCGCCATTGAAAAAGATCCTCTCATTTTTGAGTCAGTGCTTTGCTGATTCAAGGGGGTGTCCCTAATAATTCTTAAATTCTTCAAATTTGTGAACTAGTATCTCTAATCTACCACTGGAGAGCTGAGACTTGAGATCAAAAGATCTTAGATTGGGAATTTAACTTCGCCAATCTGCAAATTAAACTCTTTTGATATGCAATTATTTTCTCAAATTAACGAAGAAAACTCTTAAAATATGTAACTTTAAACTCTGATTTCTTATGTGACTTGTGCTTTAATCCATTAGGGCGAGGATATGATTGAAGAATATGATAGAGGAAATAGTGAGAAGCACTACTTGGAAAGTCCAACTATGCCATCAAACAACTAACATAGATAAAGTTACTGAAAGATTAATTGTAAGATTTGAATCTTACGCCTAGTGAGACTTGTTATCACCAATCTTGTACTTGCCCCTACAGATGGATCCAAGGTGGATGGCAGAGGGGACATGAAACTAAAGTGGTGAACCAAGAGAGCCCTAGTTCCCAAAAGGATGGTTATCACGCCAACTAGGGCACTCTTCGCTTTAGCTATCAAAGCCAAGATAGCAAGGGGGAGACCCAGATCTACTCCCGATAGGAGATATCAACCCAATCACCAGATCGAATCAATCATATGAAGTACGTAGGGTGACAGGTTTGGAACCCTAGAATTAAGGAAGTAGGACCACTGTGGAGGCTTAGGAAAGGTGTGATATGATAGGGAAAGATAACACACAGTGATTCCAGGATTAAGTCTGATTCCAGGATTCAAAGCTAGTTTAAAATGGTCAAAATCAATTGCCTTGGGAAACGTAACCATTGAAATAGGGAAAGTGTCCCAAAACCTAGATTTGACAGTTAAGGCTTTCTAGCTATGCTTGATGAAAGGATATGACAGTAACTAAGTGTGCAAGCAACCAGACAAATATCAACCCACAATGAAATTTGACAACCTAGGAAAGTCGTGAGGGCTTGGAGAAGGATCAGTGTCTTGGAAATTGGGCCAAATGGAGTTGGATGTCCACCAAAATGTAGATCGGCGTTTTCAAGGTTCAAAGCAAGGTAGGTTTTGAAGATCAAGAGCATCCAAAGGCTAGATCTCAGTAGATCTGAGATTGAAAGTACATCACCCAATGACCCAAGTGGGGCACAACCCTCAAAAAGAGGAATGGTGCCCACAAGGAAAAAATCAAAGAAATGAGAAACTAGGGGTAGGTTATGAAGTGAGAGGAGTGCAAATCAAGCGGGATCTCACCTACCCATGTCTTGGAACTAGCCCCAATAGCTTCCCTCGAGTGCGACCTCTTTCAAGGAGGATAATGTGCCTTGGGAAAAGGGTCAAATGGAAGCCAATACACACCAAACTATAGATCCGAATTTCCATGGATGCTATAGAGGTGGGTTTTCAATGTTTTACCCAAAAGCTTGCTAGATCCAAGTAGATCTAAAAAAAGAAAAATGAGGGTTTTAATCAATGAGGGTTTTAATGACTTAGACAAATGGATAGATCAATGGAATGAGAAACTTACCTTGAGATCATACCTAAGTGATGGATGAGGTTGTGATGTTGTTGAGGAATGTTCCTGTAGAGATAAAATGGGAGATATTTGTTTTTTTTTTTGCCTTGAAGTGATGCCTTAGTCCACACGTGTGCCCTCCTCTACCTGTCAAACGAAGGAAGTCGATTAAATCAGAATTATCAAGCATGGAGGAAATACCATCAAATAACAAATGATAACATGAAGTAGAAGGTCCTAACACAATAATACTCCCTGTTACCGACGAAGAAACCCAAAGAAAAAGCATGGAGAGTCTTCCCCTACCAATGCGTCCTCCTTGAACCAATTCGACCTTCACCTGTAGACGAAAAATCGTGGAACAAAATGATAGCAAGATAAATATCCAAAAACCCAGTGCAAAGGAAGAACAAACAGTCGAACTCCAAAAGCATTCACCACAACACAACAAGTAGATACAATAATAATTTTCTATTCCAATAATCCAGAGCCAAAAGTCTCTTTACAATGAGGAGCTCTCTCCTTTAAATAGGATGGAGAGACACCAAAATACTAACCACCTTTTTGAATGGATGGCTAATATTAAAATATCAAAGTGATCTAATCAATAGTTGAGATGAGCTCAATAATAAAGTACATGGATCAATAATAAAATAATACATCAATGGACCAAATCGCCCTAGGAGAGGGGGTCCCACCAAATGATAAAATATAATATCTAGCTCATGGTGGGTCCAAGGGGTAATTTATAACACCCTTGGTCATCCCCATGGCACAATATCAATAAAATAATGCTCTAAGCACCAAATCGTGCCTCTCTGGAAAAGTCGTGAGCCTTAGGAGGCTCCAGAAATCCATAAACAATGCCGGAGAGATGAGTGTAGGCCCCACTGAAAGTTGAAACTGCTGGAGAAGGTGTGGAAGGCATCCCACTCATCATCAAAAGTCATCCCATGCCAATCCCTTTCCTCAGTAGCTCAAATCGAATCCCTCAGTAGCCATTTTCACCATTTTTAATCTGCCTTGGGAAGTGTGAAACTGCCCAAACTGCCTCTTGGAGTGCCTGCGCTGTCAAGGTGATCCCACCAGGCTCTCTGGGAGGGGGGTAATATGGTAATAACAAGTTGCTGGACTACCCCCTCCATGCACAACGCCCTAGGTGAACGAATCAAATCTCACCCCTGCTCTGACAGGCCATAACTCCACTAGGATAGCCAACTGAGGCTAAAAATCACTGTAACTGCCCGAAACTGAAAATAGACCGTCTCATTGGACTCAGAGAGCCCAAATCCATTTAATATGTGTACTCATACACCATATAGGTATCTGCATGATCATATAAAATATCCAACATATCTGACAGACCAAATAATAATAATATGTAAAAGTGCTGAAAAGCACAAATCATCATCATAAGCCTGAAACCACTGCATAGAACCACCTGGTGACCTGTACCAACCATATAACATATCTTTGCATCATCTGAGGTCTTCCACCTCATGTCCCGTGCTTGACTTTGGTCAAACTAGGTTTGACCAAGTCAAAATGACCAATAATATAACTCAGGCTATCATCAAAGTTGCTGCAGGTGTCAAAGGTTAAAGCATGCTCTACAATTCATTCAAGTAACAATTATAACAAGAAGTAATCATTTACTGGCAATCTCAAATCAAATATATAAGGTCATTGATTATTATTATTACTCAAACCATACTTTCAAGACCCTTCACAGTTGTGATCAATTTGCTAGTGAAGGGTGAGGGATAAAATTTAAAAGGCTAGGCTAAGGGTTGACTACTGACTTAACATTGTGACACTTTGGAAATGGAAAGGGAGTACACACTCGAAATATGCTGGACAAGCAGTAACACGGGGGATGGCAGTGTCTCACAGATGGGTAAGTTGTTTAAATAGTGCTTATTCAACTTAGGCACCATGTCTACTTTTATATAAGATGATCCAAAATCATTATGATTCATTAATTTCACTTCATGGCCTTTTTGGCCTACATAACCCTTCGGATCTCTGGTGTGGTAAGAAGCACAACTAATTGCAGCTTGCATCTAGAGCATGTTCATACATAATACATAAGGACAACAATCTTTTAGATATAGAGTTTAAGAACCATTGCTTTTTATACCTTTCTTATACTCTTCAAAGAGTATTTATAGCGTTTCATTGCTCTTTCCCTTTACTTATGTGTGTTGATAAACACATGCTAGAGTTTACAATTTCCATGGGAGAATTTACATTAGTTTCCATAAGTAGTACATGAGCTTTTGAGCTTTTAGTTTTAGCCAACACATCTTAAGTGACTAGGGGGACTTCGTACCAGTGCCAAACATCGGGACAACCGACCAGAATGATTTATGACTACAATCCAACTCAACAAAGGTAAGTTTTGTCACCAACTCAGAGCCGAGACACAAATAAACAGGGGAGCTTATCCAACACATAGGCTAAAGCGAGGAAAGGTCCTCCATGCCACTAGTCAAGTAGTAAGTTAGGGTACTAAACAAACTAGAAGGTAATGGATGAATGAAGATAGTGAATAATGAGACCAACACTAGCAAGCCAAAGTATGGTGGGAATGATCACCTCTATTCTCCCTCGGGAGGGTAAAACCAATGAGTATGGATAATGAACTTCTAAGTTTGAGTGGGGACAATAATATATATATATATATAAAAGTAAACCAGGACCACATATCTATATGATCGCCAGATCATGATACTAAATGCTAAGACATGCTACAAGAATGAATATAAATTCAATATAACCATAATACCGAAATATACCTGTTGAGTCATATACCTGAATGCACATAATCTGAACCAACATTTGTCCCCCGAAATTGCTGCTGTAACTCTAGGCAATATTGACTGCTTTGTATAAATGGCTAAATGGCTACATCGGTCATCTCTCTGAGTGTCCTGAAACTCAGTCATGGCATGGGGAACAAAACTGCTGTCCATGTAATAATCATGATCCATAATAGATGCTCATATGAGCATCTCAATGTAAGGGAACTAGCTGAAAAAGTGTACTGGAATCAGAAAAATAGTGTATGGTAGCCCGACTACTATATATGTGATAACATCTGGTTCCAGCTGGTACAAGTGCTCTGTTGAAAAGAACGCTTGAGAACCTCATAATCTCTGGTCCTCGCACTCTGCTACTCGTATCCTCGATCCAGCACTCTATCTCTGCAACTGCTGCCAACATATCACCTGCTATCTGCAAAATGGCCAGAGCTATACCAAACTCACAGACCGGATGTCAGAACAATGCATGTATATATATAAATCTCAAATAAACAACAATACTGAAGCTGAAATGCATGAAATATAAATGTAGAAAATAAATCTAATCTACTAACATAACTTGAAAAGTTTGAATTTTATTGTGCAGGAAAAGAAAATGGCAAGTACTCATGACTACACTAAGCTTCAAAAGTGAGCTTAGGGAAAAGACAAAAAGGTGCTGTAAATATTTGATTTAGAGATAACTACTCCCTCTGAATCGCCTTGAGATATCAAGCGGTATGAGTCTCAATATAAGTATGTCTCATAAAAATATAGACTCAAACAACTAGATCTGCATTTTCCAACTGAAATATAAATGCAATCAAACACATAAAAAATAGATATACCCTGGAACCATTTCGGGGAAAAACCAGCTAACTGTGGGGCTATCTTCCTCTCGATCCCAGAGCATATAGATACAAATGAGACAATACAATACAGGATTACCTCAGCAGGTAACTCAACTGGTCCAAAACTGGACAGACTCTACTTTTCATGCATCCAGCTGATGCATGCACTAGATGAGTAAGTCCCAACTGTCAAACTGGATCTGAGTAATTTGAAGATGCCTCTGACTGATCTAAAACTGAAGAATCCCTCTGATGAACTCGGCCTCATCTGCATGCACAAGTACGCCCTCCCTCCAGATGTCAAATGCTCGTACCGGACCGAATCTCAGCAGATCTGAGCTCTGATCGTCCCTAACCTTCCTCCAATGTTGAGGCAAGGATATCCTGGAAGTCTCAAAATATGAATCAGTCAATCCAGCTCCAAACGAGCTTCTCCCTCCTTGGGAAATGCGCCCTCCTCCAAGAGAACTTGGCCTCCTCCAATCTAATCAGAAATCACACTGTTGAGCTCTCTCACCTCACCGTACTAGGTGTCTAGCCTCTCTGGAACTGAAGGTCACTGATCTAGCTCAGATCTAACCTTCCTAGCTCCTACAACAACTCCTCTCAATCTCAGAAAATCACCCCACATGTGCAGCTACGCCCTCCTCACTCTAGGAATATCTCTCTCAGATAATGCAACTGACTAACCTCATCTGGGAACCGCCCGCCTCTATAAATAATCTCAGCGATGAATTAGGTTTTCCAAAACCTTAATTTTTGGTGCATGCAAAAAGTCAATTTTGCATGCAGTCACTGAATACTGACAGGTCATGCAAAACTCATGCATGCAAAAGTCAATCTCTCCTGAAGCTCCACATGCATCCCCCATTGGGCTCATACCACTGAGTAGAGTGCATCTCACCCTCTACTCTATCCTGATGCCTATCCAGCTAATGTACCTCCATGTAAGGCATCTGAACCATAGAGGACATCCCGAAGTTACCATAATCTAACAGGTGTGTTGATGCCCCGAAGATCGCAACATCAATCAGAAAGGGATCCTCCCCAGTAGACTATCCCAATTAGATTGTCCACCGTTTGGTGTGGGGAATCCGTCTGGTTAGCGGTTCCGGCAACCGTGGGTTTGGATATTTGCTCCAGTTATACCGGTTATGGCCCGATCCACCGTTCTTTTGATTTTATGTTTTTTAGAATGATATGCAAGTGCCTAGACTAATTTAATCTAAATGCAGAACTGGAAAACAGATCTATGGCTAAAACTGAAATAAATCTAAACTATCCCTGCAAGGATCAAATTGAAAGCATGAGTAATGAGCTGTAGGAGTTATCTAAAAAATAAACAGACAACCATTAAATCTTAAATATAGAGCTATAGCAAAGGTAAGAGATATCAGAAGATAGCTTCTAATTAAATATAACACATTCCATTACTCATGAAAGAGAGAATTCATTTGCACAGAAAGAAGTAAGATCATTCACTACAAAGAAATAATTCAGAACAGTAAAGAAAGATCTCACAGTAAAGTATGGAAGTCACAATAATAATCCAATATACATCCAATCTTCATTTCCATGCAAAAAGACATCCTCTCCAGGCTCTTATTAGGTAGATTTTATTTTCTTGAGACAAGTGCAAGGTAGCTCGTACCAGTTCAAAAAATATTATTTTTCTGCCAAAAGTCCTCTACATTGCTTCCTAAACTTCTATTTATAATATTACAAAATGCCCTTTGGGCTACCACCTGGCTCTCTACACTTGTCACCTACAGACTTTTCCCTTTTTAATAGACAAAATGTGACCCTTTCTTAAACAGAAAATTACTTAAAAAAGAAAAGGACAGCTGTCCAATGGCTCCACGCTTTTATACATATGAAAGCCAAATTACAAAAGATAGGAATTAACGCCTTAATATCAACACGTTCACTCTTGGGCAGGCGCTTCAGCTGGGAGAGAAGCACTCGAGCTAGCTGTTACTGCTGCTGCTACTGGGAGAGAAGAACTCGGGCTGGCTGTTACTTCTGCTACTGCTACTGCTTTCTTTTCTTCTTCTGCAATGTAACTAAACCATATACCAGTATCTCTTATAACTACATTTGCTGAGGCAGGGAGTAAGATTTTATGGGAAGTTACATCTTTACCAAGCTCTGCTCTAATACCTTGAATTTCTGTTACTGCTGCTTGGTGTATTTCCTTAAGCAGATGATTGTGTATTGATGACATCCCAATATAATGATGGAGATCATCAATGGCTAAGACATCAATCTTCTTTACATATTTTGTTTGGATGCCCAGCTCTTCCTTCAGGTCAGATAAACGTTGTTCTTTGCCCGAGAAATCATCAAGGGACTGAGGGAAACTCAACTTGCATTTGTCATGCACTTCATAGATTCTTTGATAAAGACCGTTACTTTTATCCATTGTCCCTCAGATCTTGGCCATTAGCTTAATGCTACAATTTCTGCAAAATTCCATAATGGCTATGTCTTCATTAAAACCATCTACAGATTTGAATGGGAGATGCTTGGGGAAATCCACCTTTCCTTCTCTCCATTCTATCTGGCTCAGGATGTTTGCCTTAACCCAAGTATATTTAGCCTTAAGCCTATTGGCCTCTACATTTACTTCTTTTAATCTAACTACCATGGCCTTGAGCTTGCATACTTCCTCAGTAATTAGTTCCTGCGTGTCATGGATTTGCTTTAGGATGCTACAGGACAGCTCATGGAAAGGAGACATATCTATCGCTCTGCCTTCTACTTTTTCTAATTGCTCAACCAATACTTGCTTATCTGCCTCTAGATGGGATACTTTAGTTTCTGCATCGTTCTTTTCTGCTTTTTAAGATCATCATCTAGACCGCCATGTGCTCCTTTTCTTCTTCCAAAAGGTTATACTTGTCCGACAATTCCTTATGTTCAACAGATAGGCAATTATACCTATTCACTACGAGATCTCTGTAAGCCTGCTCGTTAGCCACAGTGTGTTGTAACATGCGAGCTCTTCTCTTTGTCGATTCAACTTCTTTAACTATATCGGCCACATTGTCCAGCGTTACTTTTGCCGTCTCTACAGCGGCGGATGCCATAGCTAAGGGAGCCTTATTTGTATTTTGCATTACTGTGGTCTTCCGGTGGGTAACAATATATTCTTGGAAGAGTCTTTTTATCCTCTCTTTCTATTTAAGGACCATGGCCTTCCTCTTCTTATCATAGACAAATTCATCCCATCTGGACACAGTATGTTCTTCTGATGGAGTGTAAGGGACGATTGGGAGATCTATAATATTTATTTCTGCTTCCGCGGGTGGGGTCTGGACTACTTGAGCTGAATCTGTTCCCACATTTTGGGTACCAGAGACACCTGCTTGTGCTGTGTTCGCCTCCACATTTTGAGTGCCGGAGACACCTGCTTGAGATACGTCTATTTCCATATCCTGGGTGTTGGAGCCACCTGCTTGGGCATCTTCAACTGTCTTGAGTTCTTCTTCCATCTTTTGCCTCATTTTAGCTAGTTGCCTTCTCTCTTCTTCTTCAACTTGCGGCTGATTTTCATTTCCTTCCACCTGCTTCGCGTCTTCTGCTTCTTTCTGCAGCCTTGCATCTTTCTCTTCTTTCTGCAATCTTGCCACTTCAGCTTCTTGCTGTAATCTTGCAACTTTGGCCTCTTACTGCAACCTTGCTTCCTCTTTTAACCTTTGTTCTTCTTGGGCTCGGGCATCATCTGCTTCTTTCTCTTTCTGCAGGATGGTTTTTTGGGCCTTGGTGGAGCTAGAGCTTGCTCCACTGCCTTGGCGACAAATCTGCAGCTCAGTCATGTTGCTGATGCCTCTGAATGCCTCTTCCTCGGCATCATAATAATGAGCGTAATCAAAATGAGCATAAATTTCTTTACAATGCTCGACAACTTTTCCCCGCCTATCATTCCTATGGAAAATTACTTCGCCGAAGTGGAAAGCTTTCAGCTCTTGAACAAAATCCTCGGCTGAGGCAACCCCTTAGAATTTGTAGGCTCCTATGCAGAAGGGTAAAGGAGGGAAAGAAGCCTTATGCTGCTTGTTAAGCACCGCTCCGATTCCATCCAGGAAAATTTGTCTGACTGCTTCCTTGAGGACCACATAGTCAGTAGCATACTTCGGAAAAATATATGGAGCTTTAGTCCCTCCAAACATCCTGATGTAGGTGCCTTGCTTTGAAAAATAAAAATCTCCATAGTTTTCCAGTATTTCCATGGCATTTTCCGACAGACAGTTGGGCTCTTCTTTGAATATCTGCTCATATAGGGGCATGATGAACCCCTCACAGATGAGCTTATAGTTGGCTTTGTAATTTTGAGCCCACATCATCTTGTAAGCAGTGTAGACTGGGGTGTTGGCTCTATCCCACGTGCAACCTAAGCTGGGAAAAGATAGCTTGGCCAAAATACAATCAATGAGATATGAAGACATGTAAAATTCTGCCTTTTTTAAGGCTAGACCTTCTCTTGCAACAGCCACCGTTGATGCTAAACTGTCCAACAGGATAGTAGCCCAGTCAAACACAGTTCCTTTGAATGCTACGAAGAGTATGATGGGAGTCCACTGTATCCTGTATACAGTGCCATCGGGCATGCCGAAAATTCTACACAGCATCAGGGCGATTAGCCTAAAAGGAGGTCTTAGATTCTGAACATCGTATTCATCATTACCTCTCTTTCTTAAGTGCTTGCCTGCGACCAATAATTTTTTGGCCATCTCAATATTGTTCATCTGGCCCAACCATTCATCACTCAGAGCTTGCTGGGGACGTGAGAATTTATAGGCTGTGGCAAGATATGCTGGGTGGAATGAGGCGATGGCCACTCCCCCGCTGTCATGTAATAATCTTGTCTCCGCATTAGTATGCTCCAGTATCCACCCTATCACTTCGGAACATGGGAACAATTCAGGGTGGGTAGAAGCCCTAGCTATGCCTGAAGTTCTGATGTTGCGGTAGATCTGTTCTTCCTCCAATAATGCATCTGGGATATCCTGGTCCCTGATCATCCTGTAAATATCGCCCCAGTGGACTTCGGGAGGAATTCCGGTGGTACACTTAGTATCTTGGAACATAGTTTCAGTCCTAAGTAGTACTGGCTCTGGTTCCATCACTTTAGCTTTCTTCCTACCACCTTTTGGCATCTTGGCTTATCCCTGCTAGCAACCAAATACAAGTCATTATAAAATGTGCAACCTGTTATGAGATTTTAACAAAAAGAAGGACCATTCCAACATGCTAATGAGATATATAAATAAACTATGAAGCTGCATGTTGCGGAAGCAAAATAAACCATTCCAAACAAGAAATATGGTTCTGAGACTTGATTATACTAAGGAAACGAAGTTTGGAATGTTCCCGAAAGGGAAAGCATACGACGTGGAAACAACCTGCTTCCCATATAGCCCTAGGAGAGATGGTATCCTTCATTGTTGCACTTCTAATGGTCAATGGCGGGTTAGCTTGGATTGAAACAATCTTAAGACGAAACCAGGGACCGCTTTCCACATTCATGAACAGGTGAGGGGTTTAGCCAACCGCTATTGTTATTAATAACATTTGACGAGACGCTCTAGGCCGGCTCGGAGTTTGAACGAGGGTGACGATTCTTGGGATGTGGCCGGTGAACACTCGGGTGGTCACAGTTATGATTTTAGCTGATAGGAACGAGAAATCAAAGGGGCCTTGGCGGTTTTAAACACAAAAAATAACGACGCATGCGACCAATGCCTATCGGCCACGTTCTAGACGAAAAAGAAAAACTCAAAGGTAATCTGACATGGAGATGAGACAAAAATAGCGGTTAGAAACCTACCTAGCAACGTGATAGTGGCTGAGTGAGGTGGACGCGGTCATGGGCGAGCTGAGCTGGAGCGGTCCGGCGAGGTCTCCCAACGGCGTTTGTTTAATAAAAAAACTAACACTGTGACCGACCCAAACCCCCACCGTCCTTTTAAATGAGTTAGACACGTGCGGAATTTAATCCGGTGGGTGGTGCATTTAAAACGAGTTTTAATTTTTTGTACGTCGCGGTCTTTTCAAGCCGCCTCGGCAGTTGTGCGCGACCGTCATTTGCGGGGCGGATTTTCGAGCTTCACCCGCAATTGCGGAACGCTATGGTGAATGGCCTCGGCGTTTCGAAAGAGATTGGTGAATCCTTCTGAAACACAAGCTTGGGGAACTTGTCGCGAGTGGTTTCGCTGAGTCGTCCCGCAGTTTCGGGAGGACATAAGATTTCTTTCTGCAATTTTCGATGGAGATAGGCCAATCGCTTCCGCAATTGCGGAACAATTTCATGAAGGTTTCCGCCATTTCGAAGCGAATTGGTGAATGGCTCCCGCAACTTGAATAATTCCTAAGTGTCTCCTCGGGGTTTCAGGAGAATAAGGTGAACGGTCCCGCAGTTTTGGAAGGGAAACCCAAATGGTTCCGCTGTTTCGGGAGGGGTTTCTGAAATGGTTCCGCAGAAAGTCTAATTCTTTTGGCGGGGTTTCGGAAAGATAACGTGAAGGCTTCCGCAGTTGTGGAAGGCTTTCGAAAATGGCTTCCGTAATTTCGGAAGGGAAACCTAAAAGGATATGTTGTTTCGGAAGGCTTTTGCGAATAGCTTCCGCAACTTCGAGAAAAAAGACTTAAGATTTTTTCAAAAGAGACTAAGTCATTCGGCGGCCCCGGGGAAGATTTGTGAATGACTCCCGCAGTTTCGGGAGGATAAGCTGAATGGTTCCGCAATTGCGGGAGGATAACCCAAATGATTCCGCAAACTTCGAGAAATAGTTTCTAAGTCTTTTGAGCAGTTTCGGGAGGCTTATACGAATGGCTCCCGCAGTTTCGGGAGGATAAGCTGAAAGGTTCCGCAACTGCGGGAGAATAACTTAAATGATTCCGCAGTTTTCGATGGAGATAACTCAAAAGGTTCCGCAACTGCGGGAGGATAACTCAAATGATTCCGCAACTGCGGGAGGATAACTTGAAAGGTTCCGCAACTTCAAAAATTTCATTAATATTATCCTTAGAAGAAAAACTTGAAATTGTCAAAGCAGGATCTTAAGTTGAAAAACAAAGTAAAAAGGAGAATTAACCTCTTAAGGTAGTCTTTCTAGAAAAATAAAGGAGGGGCCCCAATATGTAAATTTTTTTTGGGGGGATGTTGCTGCAACAACAATTGGCGAGTCGTTGGCGAACACAGATCTCTGAAAAATTCCTCTCCATGATCCGAAACCTTGTTAAAAGACATCCATCTTATATGCAATATTCAGCTGAGCATTTGAATTTCTGTGAAGGAAGAAGGCACTTTACCTGCTAGCTATTGGGGAAAGGGGAGCTTTGACAGAGACATCTTTAAAACTCTCAAAGGGCCAACATATGGGATTCATTTTAGAAGATTCATCTTTCAGATGGCTACTACTGTCGGACTCCACAGGCTTCACAACACTTTCTCATGGACATCATTGCTCTTGTTCCTCATTCCCATGCCGTTTGCATCCTTTTGGATGTTTGTACTTTTGACAGCTTTGCTGTCTGAGCCTTCCAAAGATATTTTCTTTAGACATGATCTTTGATTTAGGCTCCTCAATCCATAATGTCCTTTTGTGTGAGTGAGAGATTTTATTGGTTTGATCAAGCCTCACGGACGGAGAGGAGCCCATTTTGAGCTGAGCCTTTTGGACAACTTTCTTGACTTTACATGTTTTACTTTGTCTCAGCCATGCTTCAATTGAGGCGAGAATCTCTGGAAAACAGACCCTTGAGTATAAGCCATTTTGGCTGTTAAATTTGCAGCATGGAGTCATTTCAATACCCTATGCCCTCAGGATGTGCTACTTTCCATGGGTCCAACCTCAATAACCTTCTTGAGATGCCTTTAAGTGTGAGAGTGGGTGGAGCCCAAAGATAGTAATAAAGATAGTCAAAGATCTTTGCTATTTAAACAGGATTAGTGTGACTAGCAGAGTAGGCTTCCTTCCTTCTGAAAAGGTTCAGCAAGAGCACAATACATGGATAAACTTTCATTCGAGCATAGTTCCGGGCTAATGGGTTGTGAGATTTATTTAAGAGACCTATCTTGATGAGAAACTCAACTGCAGGGGCCTTCAGAAAGCAAACTTTGTGCAAAGGTTCAAATGACAAGAAAAGAAACAAATGGCTAAAAATAATGCAAACAAAAGCTAAAGCAACCATAAAAGAAAAATTATTTCTGTACAGAAAGTCTCAGCGAGACTATGCAAAGTATTGCTTCAGGGCGAGGCCATTGAGAGGAAGGGTTACTTCTTCTCCCTCAAGATTTGTCAATTTATAAGTGGATGGGCCTATCTTTGCCGAAATTTGGTACGGGCCTACCCATAAATGTTGGAATTTCGTGTGCATTCCTTTGCCTTCATGATTATGGTCCCATTTCAGGACTAAGTCCCCAATTTCAAAACTTCTTTTACCGGACTTCCTCTTATCGAACCATCTCTTAACTATGTCTTGGTGTTGATGGAATCGGTCTTTAGCTTTCTGTCGGGCTTCTTCAAGTTGAAGCAGGGTATTGATCCTGGATTGTAAGACTTGGCTACCAGAATCCCGAGAGGCTTGGGATAACTGTAAGAATGGGAGCAATATGTTTGGGGGAAGGATGGATTCCTTGCCATAGACAAGAGTGAAAGGGGAAACCCCTAATGCATTCTTTGGAGTCACCCTGTCTTCCCATAAGGCGTTTGGGAGAGCTATATGCCAACTTCCCTGGTTTTCTATCACAGTTTTCTTGAGAATCCGAATCATATTTTTGTTTGAAGATTCAGCTAATCCGTTCCCTTGAGGGTAATAATTGCCTGAGTAGTGCAGCTTAATTCCCCATTCATAAAAAAATTCATTTATCTTGAAAGACGAAAAATAGGGAGCATTATCAAAAACAAGGGAAATTGGAACCTCAAACCTGGTTATGATGTTCTCTTTCAAGAAGCTGATGACCGCGTCTTCATTGATCTTGCGCAATGGGATAGCCTCCGTCCATCTAGTGAAGTAGTTGGTAGCCGTCAGGATGTATCGATGTTGCAAAGAAGAATTTGGATTTATCTCTCCGATAACATCTATACCCCACTACTCAAAAGGCTCAGAGATAATAACCGGCTGCAAGGGTCGTGCTGCCTTAGGTAATTTGCTGGCACTTCTTTGGCATACATCACAGTTTCGTGCATACGTATGGGCATCTCGAAACAGAGTGGGCCAATAATATCTAGCTCTAAGTATCTTGTGTGTTGTTGTCTCTCCTGAATAATGTCCACCTGCGGGGCCATCGTGTAATTCTTTAACAACTTTACTTGCATCTTCCTTTTCTAGACATCTAAGGAAAACTCCATCATAATTCTTTCTGAAAAGTATCCCATCAATGATTTGATAAGGTGCTGATTTCAAACGGAGTGCCCTTCTTTGTTTAGAGTTCCAGTTCTCAGGTAGGTATCCTTGCTGTAAATAATGCACCATATCTCTATACCATGACTGAGGAGTTGAGAAGATAGGACATACTTCAACCGAGTTCAGCTCAGCTTCATTCTTCCAATGTTGCTCTTCATCAGTTGAGTTTCCTGCAAGCAATTTGCACAGGCCTTGCCCTTTGATGATCGTGGCTGGTTTAAATTCTAAATCATATTCTTGAAGAGCTGTGACCCAGTTCCCTCTCCTTTCTCATAGTTCCTTTTGAACAAAAAGGGATCTAACAGCTGGATGGAGAACTATAACTTTAGTTCTGTTCTTAAGAATATATGGCCTGAACTTCTTGACTGCTTTGAAGACAGCGTATGCATGTTTGTCCACCATGGGATAATTTAGCTCAGCCCCCTGCAGACCAGTGCTCATAAACGAGATTGGGTACTCGTCTCCTAGTTCCACCTTTTGAGTGAGTACAACTGCGAGGGAGTCATCCGAAGCAAAGGTGTACAGGATAAAATCCTTATCAAAATCCGGGCTTCTTAAGGAAGGAGCTTTAGCTATAGCTGCCTTGATGTCTCTAAAAGAATCATTTTCTAAATCCGTCCACTTGAACTATGTGATTTGTTTAACCATCTGTTGTAACGGTTTAACAATTTGTGCGAAATCTGGGACAAATATTCGGACAAAATTGATAGTGCCCATAAATGACTGCATAGATTTTTTGTTGTGAGGCATTGGAATCTTATTGATCGCTTGTACTCTTTCCTGGTCTATTGAAACTCCTCTTTTGGAAATGATATGACCCAAGAGTTTACCTTCGGGAACAACGAACATGCTCTTCTTGGGATTCAAAGAAATACCATATTTCTGATAGCGATAAAAAATATGCCTCAGATGGACAACCTGATCTTCCCTTTTCTTTGAAAAGACTGTCACATCATCTAAGTATACAACAACACATTGCCCACCCAATCCTCGGAAGGCGATATCCATTGCTCATTGGAATGTAGCTCTTGCGTTTATCAGACCAAATGGCATCCTTCTATATGCGAAAGTTCCCCACTTAGTGCGGAAAGTAGTCTTAAGACGATCCTCTTCGACTACTAATACCTGATTGTAGCTAGAGAAACCATCGAGAAGAGAAAATAGCTCAGATCCTGACACCATTTGAAGGATTTGTTCCATTGAAGGGACGGGTTAGTTGTCTTTATCCGAAGCTCTGTTTAAATTTCTGAAATCTACACATAGTCTTATCTCTCCTGACTTCTTTCTTACGGGAACTAAGTTGGCAACCCATTCAGAATGCTGGACCTTAAAGATTATTTTAGCGTCCAGGAGCTTCTTTAATTCCTTTTGAATCAGAGGTTCCAGAGTAGGATGCATCCTTCTTAACTGCTGCTGAAATGGCTTGACACCCGCTTTCATTGGTATGACATGCTGAATAATGCGGACGTCATACGTTTTCAGATCCTCATAGGTCCATGCAAAAACATCCTTATATTGCTTAAATAGCTTGATGAACCTGTCTCTTTCTCCCGGTGAACAACATTTTCCAAGGTTGACAAATTTCGGTTCTGCCTCGGTGCCCAAATTGACTAACTCATGTTGCATCGATGAACTGTTAGTTTTGGTATTAGCCGGCCTTTTGAACTTATTTTGGAGATCGAACAGCGTTTCAAGTGACCTTACCCCTTTGGGGATGAAATTTCCTTTATCTACCTCCTTCAAATCAGAATTGTGCTCTTCTTCATCTATCACAGTTCCTTGGAAGCTGTCTTCGTTCGTTAGAAAACTAATAATCTGTTCGTCATCATCGAAGACTCTGAAGTTTGTGATGTAATCGGGAACGGAGGGCTTGAAAATCAATTCAATTGAGCATTTATTATTTGATGGCACCAATCTAGAAGCAGATGTTGCTAACAAATCAGCTGCAGAATTTTGCAATCTAGGAATAGATTTTATATTGAAAGCGTCAAAATGCATAATTAAATCCCATACCTCATCCTGATAACCCTTCAAATGAGGTGAGAGACAATGAATGGTGTCCCTTACCTGTCTTACAACTATCTCTGAGTCACCAAAAACCTTTAGGTACTTAATATTTAAACCAATGGCCTTCTTTAAACCATGTACTAAAGCTTCATATTTCGCTGTGTTGTTAGTACAATCAAATTCTAATCTACAGGACAAAAAATACTTGTTTCTTCTTGGATCCATCAGAACGCAACCGGCTCCGGATCCTTCCAGAGTTTTAGAGCCATCAAAGTATAATGTCCAAAAAATATCTTTAGATTCAACTAAGTTAGTATCTCTATGATCTAATTCAGTGACTAAACTAACTATACTACAGTCAACATCATCAGTCCGAGAGAAATGAAGGAGATCGGACTGTTCATCGGATTCATGGCTGATGGTTTCAGACTGATAATTACCCGGATCAATTTCTAAGAAATAATTCCCAAGAACCGAGGATGAGAAGATTACAACCTCATTTTTTTCCTCTAATTTAGTTACATTTTGATTCATGTGTGGTTCTCTTAGGACTTTGATCTGATTCTGCCTGTTCTGATAAGGCAACCACAGATGAGACCAATCAGTTGCAAAGTAACCATTCAGCTTGGTAGACCAGTCCCTACTTAAGATCAAACCATAGGCTTCAGGAATATCAACCACCATTATGTCAATAAACTGACAGACTCTAGAGTCGGCTGATAATCTAATGAGAACATCTTTCATCTCCCCAATCACTTTGACCGTAGTCCTATCTAATTGGATAATTTGGGCCGGAGATGGCACAGGTTGCCCGTTAATTTTTTTACAAATTGACAGTGGCATGACGTTTGAAGATGCTCCAGAATCTACCAAACAATTGTGGACATTATGATTGAAAATTTCAAAGGTCAATAGGAATGGCAATGTTTGAGATTTAGATTTCCCGCCAATACTAGCCTCATTAATTTCGGGATCTTCTTGAGAGCCTGTTAATGGAGTGTTGGTCTGGGGTTGCAGAACATGCGGCAGCTTGTCTCGTTGATGAGGCAAGCTGCACATGTCAAATATTGACACATTTTCTTTGACCTTTTTTATATCCTCAATAATATCATATCCCATATCAGACTCATTCCCAATTCGAGCAGGATGATCTGTTTTACTGATCGCGACATTAGGTGGCTGAATTATGGTGTCAATGTTTGGCTGTTTGGATAACTTTAGGCTGTGGTGGAATAATTGTTATATGCCTTCTAGGAAATTCTTTTGAAACTTTAGGCTTAGGAGGAGCCGATTTTGGCACAGGATCCGTAACAGGGCCTTTACTGCGAGTAGCAATGTTCACGGTAGAGGGAGAGCTTTCTATGGGATCCTCTTCTGCTAATTCAGTCATAGGTACCCAATCCCATAGCACCATAGTAGTGTCTGGGGTTGGTTCCTCTAATTCAGGGCTCGATTCCTCTAGAGAATCATCTTGGTCTAGGATCTGTGAATCCAGCATTTGGTTCATGACTAAACTCATGGAGTTAATCCATTGTGGGCAGCTCTTTTCCGAATGCGGTTCTTGATGAAAGGTGTTGAAATTTTCCATCCCGATTTCATTGAGGTTTAAAACAGGGGAAGTCTTCATGGGTGGATGAGGTTGACCGCCGTCTTCCCTCTTTTTATAAAATGGCTTGAAAGGTTTCCTAGATGTACTAGCAGCCTTATCTTTCTCGAGATCAACAATCTTATTGGACAACTTCTGCATCATCTTGACTACATTTTCCATGTCTGTAGATGACTCTTCTTTACCTCTAGAGAGCAGCAAGGGTTTTTTGCTGGCTGCTGGTTTTGGTTCTACATCTATGGCATATATAGGTGCAAGCCCTTGGCATTCCCTTTCTCTATTCTGGTCAGTTAAGGAAAACCATTCCCTAACAATAAAAGGAATTCTCTCACCACGCCTAATGTCATCAAACTCATCAACTTCAACCACAGGGTTTTCATCAACTTGCTCTTGAATTACTTCATTAGCTTGTTCTTGAACTATTTCATTATTTGGTTCTTGACCTTGAGGTTGATTTTCACTTCTTCTCAATTCATCTATTTCCTCAGCAAACTCATTTCTAAGCAAATCCAAATTTATCCTTCTAGCAAGTTCTGCTATATGCTCTTCTCGAAAGAAGAGTAAGAATCTTCCATTACCATGAACATATTTTCTATTTGATCATCTTCCCAAAGTTCATTTTCATTTTCAACAAAATTGGTTTTTGCATTATTTAACAATTCATCCCCATATGTGTTTTTGATCCCTTCATCAAATGATTCCAAATGCTTGTCATAACAAGGTTCTCTATTAACCCTAATCAAAGCTCCATCAGAGTTAGGAACACAAATTTATCATAAATCCATCATAAGGTATCCACTTAAGCCAGTTGCCCACTTCCTAGATAAAAGCATTCTATATGCAGGGGGCAAATCAATCACCACTACATCCATCATAGTAGAAATGTCTGAACATGCAAAAAGATCAGCTCTAAGGTTCTTGATCAAACCATAAGACTGTACTCGACGGGAATCTATACCACAGACATTTCCATACGGTCTAGTCACTTCCAATCCCATTTCCTTCATGACATGTAAGGGCATGACATTCATAGCTGCTCCAGAATCCAACATGCAGTTGTGGAGGAGCATATTTTGAATGTGCAAAGTAAGGTAAAAGGGAGGGTGACCACCGTTCTTTCTTTCATAAATAGCCGAATGGATGTTTATTGGTGGATCCTTTTCAACTTTACTAGGTTGCGTTCCACTAAGGCTCTGGATGTGACAGGATTCTAAGACAACCTCAGGAGTCTTCTCTTGGCCCATGCCATCAAATAACTCCTCTACTTGGATTCAAAAAGAGGGCACTTTCATCAACTCCGTGACAGGGATATTACACATTATTTTGCCTAATTCTTTATTCATGTGAATTTTTAGATCATAATCATTAGTAGAAAAATATTCTTCTTCCTCTTTATCTCCATTAATCTTTTTGCGTTTGTCGAGGAAAGAAGGTTGGGAATTACTTCCGCGTTGATAAATTTTAAAACTTGGTTGTTCCTTGGGATCAGGAAGATTTATGGCACAACATGAGGAGTTAGGTTCTTCAACTATTTCTTCTTCTTGCTCCCATGGCTCTTCCTCTAGAAGGATTCTTCCAAATTCATCATCAAAAGATAAGTCATTAATAAATTTGATGTTATCAGGTTGGTCATTAGGGAAATTGGTGTGAGAAGTCTTTCCCTCTGATTCATCAGACCAATTTACATTCTTTCTCTCAGAATTTTCTGGAAATTCAGGTCATCGTCTATTGTTGTGCCCCTCAGGCCTTCTATTGTTGTTCCAATAAGGTTTAGGGCCATAAGGGTTCCTATGTCTCTCAATATCATTCAAAATTCCGACATTTTTGGTTAGGACAGTTAGTTGTCTCATCATTTCTTGCATGGCTTCTAACGTGTCCTTGGATTCCTTTGACTCACTCACAGGTTCTTTGGGATTTCAGAGCTTCGGGTCAGACCTAGAAGTGGATGGGGTAAAATGATCGAATTTTTTTTGTTTCCCCATAGATGCTACATTCTGCTCAGCCATCTTAGTATTAAAGTGGGCAGTCTTTAAGTTGATTGGTATTCTTATCCTTCAAGTGATAACCAAGCCATCCTTCGAATGCATTCAAATAATGAATAAAAATCGCTTGATCTTTTGGTTTAATCTCTTCAGGAATGTTAGCTACAGTCTTATCAAATATTATGTTAAACTCATGGACTGTTTCATTTTCTCTTTTCTTAATATCAAACAATTGGTGTAAGAGTAATTTCCCATCTAACTTTTGGGACCACTCACTATTGAGTTTGGCAACAAAGTTGTCATACCCAGTGATAGATGCAGCAAGCAGTCTATTAAACCACTTCCGGACATCTCCTTCCAAAGATTCCAGAAGGCCCTTCATGAAGACATCTTCATCAGATGCCCCATATGCTTCCATGTGTTCCCAGACTTTATCAATATGATCTTCAATGGAGATAGCATACACTTTTTCAAAATAATTTTCAATCATGTCATGGGGCCCCCCTTGGATTTGGGAAAAATATAAAGGAGATGGCTTAGCCTTCCTTCCAAATAGCCTAGGGTTTTGTGGGGGAGGAAGAACATTCTGGTTTCCACCAGAGGTTGTTCCGGCCATTGGATTAGATGAGGTTGAAGGAGATCCCAAAGAATGATTCAGAGAAGAAGAGTGATTGTAAATCTTCCAAAGGAAATTGGAAGAAGTCTCCTTGATTGGTCTTCTGTTTCGAATGTAAGTTATAGGGGATCCTTTAAGATTAAGACGTTCTAAGAAATTAGGATTTATAAGTTGGGTTCGGTCCTCAGTAGAGTTGCGGGGGTGGAGTCGCTAGGTGAACCACATAGGTAATTAACCGAAATGAAATATGTCATTGTAGTTTAGTCGTGAGTATTCCCGCCTATCACGGGGGTGCCCCGGGTTCGATATTCGGAAACGGGGCCAAAATGTTATCACCAATCTTGTAGTTGCCCCTACAGATGGATCCAAGGTGGATGGTATAGGGGACAGGAAACTGAAATGGTGAACCAAGAGAGCCCTAGTTCCCAGAAGGATGGTTTTCACGTCAACCAAGGCACTCTTCGCTTTAGCTATAAAAGCCAAGATAGCAAGGGGGGAGACCCAGATATACTCCCGATAGGAGAGATCAATCCAATCACCAAATCAAATCAATCAGATGAAGCATGTAGGGTGACATGTATGGAACCCTAGAATTAAGGAAGTAGGACCACTGTGGAGGCTTAAGAAAGGTGTGATATGATAGGGAAAGATAACACACAGTGATTCTAGGATTCAAAGCTAGTTTAAAATGGTCAAAATCAATTGCCTTGGGAAATGTGATATGATAGGGAAAGATAACACAGTGATTCTAGGATTCAAAGGTAGTTTAAAATGGTCAAAATCAATTGCCTTGGGAAACGTGACCCTTGAAACAGGGAACATGTCCGAAAACCTAGATCCGACAGTTAAGGCTTTCTAGCTATGCTTGATGAAAGGATATGACAGTATCTAAGTGTGCAAGCAACCAAACAAAGATCAACCCACAAGGAAATATGAAAACCTAGGAAAGTCGTGAGGGCTTGGAGAAGGATCAGTGTCTTGGAAATTGGGCCAAATGGAGTCGGATGTTCACCAAAATGTAGATCGGGTTTGTCAAGGTGCAAAGCAAGGTGGGTTTTGAAGATCAAGAGCTTCCAAAGGATAGATCTCAGTAGATCTGAGATTGAAAGTACATCACCCAATGACCCAAGTGGGGTACAACCCTCAAAATGAGGAATGGGGTCCACAAGGCAAAAATAAAAGAAATGAGGTACTAGGGGTAGGTTACCAAGTGAGAGGAGTGCAAATCAAGCAGTATCTCACCTACTCATGTCTTTGGAACTAGCCCCAATAGCTTCTCTCAAGGAGTGCAACCTCCCTCAAGGAGGATAATGTGCCTTGGGGAAAGGGTCAAATGGAAGCCAATCCACATCAAACTATAGATCCGAATTACCGTGGATGCTATAGAGGTGGGTTTTCAATGTTTTACCCAAAAGCTTGCTAGATCCAAGTAGATCTAAAAAAAAGAAATGAGGGTTTTAATGACTTAGACAAATGGATAGATCAATGGAATGAGAAACTTACCTTGAGATCATACCTGAGTGATGGATGACGTTGCCATGTTGTTGAGGAATGTTCCCGTAGAGATAAAATGGGATATATTTGATTTTTCTTAACTTGAAGTGATGCCCTAGTCCACACGTGCGCCCTCCTCTACCTGTCAAACCAAGGAAGTCGATTCAGTCAGAATGATCAAACACGGAGGAAATACAAGCAAATAGCAAATGATAACATGGAGTAGAAGGTACTAAGACAGTAATACTCCCTGTTACCAACGAAGAAACCCAAAGAAGAAGCAGGGAGAGTCTTCCCCTACCAATGCGTCCTCCTTGAACCAATTCGACCTTCACCCGTAGATGAGAAATCATGGAACAAAATGATAACAAGATAAATCTCCAATAACCCAGTGGAAAGGAAGAACAAACAGTCGAACTCCAAAATCATTCACCACAACACAACAAGTAGATGCAATAATAATTTTCTATTCCAATAATCTAGAGCCAAAAGTCCCTTTACAATGAGGAGCTCTCTCCTTTAAATAGGATGGAGAGACACCAAAATAATAACCACCCTTTTGAATGGATGGCTAAGATTAAAATATCAAAGTGATCTAATCAATGGTTGAGATGAGCTCAATAATAAAGTACATGGATCAATAATAAAATAATACATCAATGGACCAAATCACCATAGGAGAGGGGGGTCCCACCAAATGTCAATGATAAAATATAAGATCTAGCTCATGGTGGGTCGAAGGGGTAATTTCTAACACCCTTGGTCAATCCCCATGGCACAATATCAATAAAATAATTCTCTAAGCACCAAATCGTGCCTCTCTGCAAAAGTCGTGAGCCTTAGGAGGCTCCAGAAATCCATAAAAAATGTCGGAGAGATGAGTGTAGGCCCCACTGAAAGCTGAAAATGCTAGAGAAGGTGTGGAAGAAATCCCACTCATCATAAAAAGTGATCTCATGCCAATCCCTTGGCTCAGTAGCTCAAATCGAATCCCTCAGTAGCCATTTTCACCATTTTTAATTTGCCTTGGGAAGTGTGAAACTACCCAAACTGCCTCCTGGATTGCCTGCGCTGTCAAGGTGAGCCCACCAGGCTCTCTGGGAGGGGGGGTAATATGGTAATAACAAGTGGCTGGACCACTTCCTCCATGCACAATGCCCTAGGTGAACCAATCAAATCTCATCCCTGCTCTGACAAGCCATCTGACAGGCCAAAACTGCACTAGGATAGCCAACTGAGACTAAAAATCACTGTAACTGCCCGGAACTGAAAAAATATTGTCTCATTGGACTCATATCTCCCAAATCCATCTAAGATATGTACTCATACACCATATAGATCTCTGCATGATCATATAAAAAATCCAACATATCCGACAGACCAAATAATAATAATTTGTATAAGTGCTGAAAAGCACAAATCATCATCATAAGCCTGAAACCACTGCATAGAACCACTTGGTGACCTGTACCAAACCATATAACATATCTCTGCATCATCTGAGGTCTTCCACCTCATGTCCCGTGCTTGACTTTGGTCAAACTAGGTCTGACCAAGTCAAAATGACTAATAATATAACTCAGGCTATCATCAAAGCTGCTGCCGGTGTCAAAGGTTAAAGCATGCTCTACAATTCATTCAAGTAAAAATTATAACAAGAAGTAATCATTTAAAGGTGATCTAAAACCATATATATAAGGTCATTGATTATTATTACTCATACCAGACTTTCAAGACCATACTCACTTCACAGTTGTGATCAATTTGCTAGTGAAGGGTGAGGGCTAAAATTCAAAAGGATAGGCTAAGGGTTGACTACTGACTTGACATTGTGACACTTCGGAAATGGAAAGGGAGTACACACTCTAACATATGCTGAATAAGCAGTAACATGGGGGATGGCAGTGTCTCACAGATGGGTAAGTTGTTTAAAGAGTGCTTATTCAACTTAGGCACCGTGTCTACTTTTATAAAAGATGATCCAAGTTCATTAGGATCCATTAATTTCACTTCATGGCCTTTTTGGTCTACATAACCCTTCGGATCTCAGGTGTGCTAAGAAGCACAACTAGTTGCAGCTTGCATCCAGGGCATGTTCATACATAATACATAAGGCTAGCAATATTTTAGATATAGAGTTTAAGAACCATTTCTTTTTAGAACTTTATTATACTCTTCAAGGAGCATTGACAGCATTTCATTGCTCTTGCCCTTTACCCACGTGTGTTGATAAACACATGCTAGAGTTTACAATTTCCATGGATGAATTTACATTAGTTTCCATAAGTAGTACATGAGCTGTCAGTTTCATCCAACACATCTTAAGTGACTAGGGGGACTTTGTACCAGTGCCAAACATCGGGACAACCGACTAGAATGATCTAGGACTACAATCCAACTCACCAAAAGTAAGTTTTGTCACCAACTCAGAGCCGAGACACAAATAAATAGGGGAGCCTATCCAACATAGAGGCTAAAGCGGGGAAAGGTCCTCCATGCCACTAGTCAAGTAGGAAGTCAGGGTAATAAACAAACTGGAAGGTAATGGATGGATGAAGACAGTGAATAATGAGACCAACACTAGCAAGCCAAAGTATGGTGGGAATGATCACCTCTATTCTTCCTCGGGAGGGTAAAACCAATGAGTATGGATAATGCACTTCTAAGTTTTAGTGGGGACAATAATATATATATATATAAAAGTACAAGCAGGTCCACATGTCTATATGGTCGCCAGATCATGATACTAAATGCTAAGACATGCTACAAGAATGAATATAAAAACAATATAACCATAACACCGAAATATACCTGCTGAGTCATATACCTGAATGCACATAATCTGAACCAACATCTGTCCCCCGAAACTGCTGCTGTAACTCTGGGAAATACTAACTGCTCTATATAAATGGCTAAATGGCTACATCGGTCATCTCTCTGAGTGTCCTAAAACTCAGTCATGGCATGGGGAACAAAACTGCTGTCCATGTAATAATCACGATGCATAATAGATGCTCATCTCAGCATCTCAATGTAAGGGAAATGGCTGAAAAAGTGTACTGGAATTAGAAAAATAGTGTATGGTAGCCCGACTACTATATATGTGATAACATCTGGCTCTAGCTGGGACAAGTGCTCTGCTGAAAAGAACGCTTGAGAGCCTCAGAATATTCATCTGGTCCTCGCACTTTGATACACATATCCTTGTTCCAACACCCTATCTCTGCAACTTCTGCCAGCATATCACTTTCTATTTGCAAAATGGCCAGAGCTATACCAAACGCATAGACCGGATGTCAGAACAACGCATGTATATATATAAATCTCAAATAAACAACAATACTGAAGCTGAAATGCATGAAATATAAACGCAGAAAATATATCTAATCTACTAACATAACTTGAAAAGTTTGAATTTTATTGTGCAGGAAAAGAAAATGGAAAGTGCTCAGGACTACTCTAAGAGCTTCAAAAGTGAGCTTAGGGAAAAGACAAAAAGGCGCCAGACTCAATGGCTGAAAAGACTAACTACTGCCCAGGCATGCTTATTCAATTCCTACCCACTCTCTTCTACCAGGCAAGGCAAGAACAAAAGACCACTAAGTGAGGTCAGGGATATAATCCCTCAACTCCCTTTGGTTGACAGGAAGCAATATACATCGTCCACTACCAGTAGTCAAGAAACACATATCACGAAAGAACTGCTCTACCATGAATGGTCCAACTCAAAGATCATCAACCTGTCCAGATTTGATATGCAATAAATGGTTTGTAATAACAACTTGAATTCCCGTAGGAAATCTATTCCTGTTGATAGACTCAGGAACAATTCCAATGTTCCGTATAGGCATAGGGTGGACTTCAACAAGGTTTCCTGGTTGCGGGGTGAAAATGTTTGAGTTCCTCCTAGGAGGGACTGCATTGACTCTAGGCAGACCACCATCAATAGAAATGGCTATCCTACCAACAAGGACTTCTCGAATCTCTCTTCTTGTCTCTTGGACTCTTTCACTTGGATCATCCTCATGAGGAGACACTACATTTTTGACAACTTCTCCTACTGTCCAAAAATCTCTGTGTTCTTCCAAGGGAGGTTGCTCATGGGATATGACAGTATTACGACTGGAGCCTTCCCTTGAAGGAACTGGAATGCGCATATTTTCCAACCCGGTGGGAACTAACTTAGAATAAGATGCCGAAGAACTAGGAATGTGAGGATGATCATGACTACGATGACTAGATGACTCAAGTGGTAGAAGAAAATCAGGGACATGAGGATATGCAGATAAAACATTATTTTGAGAATCTGAAGGAGTTTGAAAAATAGCAAGATTGTTTAAGTTAAAGTCTCCTTCAGGTGTATCATTAATTAAGGCCTCCTCTTCCCAACTTAAGGAACTATCATGAATTTGATTTAGATTACATCCTTCTAAGGAAAAATGAGACAAGGAATCATTTACATCAGAATAGTGAGATACCTCGGATTCCTCATTGGCTTCAACCACAGCAGCTGTTGCAGGACGGTTTTCCCAAGGATAAATAGGTGCAAACCCTTGGCTTTCCCTTTCTCTATTATGGTTAGTTAAGGCAAAGCATTCCCTAATAGTAAAAGGAATTCTCTCACCACGCCTAATGTCATCTAACTCATCAACTTCAACCACAGGGTTTTCATCAACTTTCTCTTGAATTAATTCATTAGCTTGTTCTTGAACTATTTTACTATTTGGTTCTTGACCCTAACGTTGATTTTCACTTCTTCTCAATTCATCTATTTCTTCAGCAAACTCATTTCTAAGGAAATCCAAATTTATCCTTCTAGCAAGTTCAACTATCTGTTCTTCTTCGAAAGAAGAGTAAGAATCTTCCATTACCATGAACATATTTTCTATTTGATCATCTTCCCAAAGTTCATTTTCATTTTCAACAAAATTGGTTTTTGCATTATTTAACAATTCATCCTCATATGTGTTTTTGATCCCTTCATCAAATGATTCCAAATGCTTGTCATATCAAGGTTCTCTATTAACCCTGATCAAAGCTCCATCAGAGTTAGGAACACAAATATATGATAAATCCATCATAAGGTATCCACCTAAGCCATCTGCCCACTTCCTAGATAAAAGCATTCCATATGCAGGGGGCAAATCAATCACCACTACATCCATCATAGTAGAAATGTCTGAACATGCAAAATCATCAGCTCTAAGGTTCTTGATGAAACCATAAGACTGTACTCGACAGAAATCTATACCACATACATTTCCATACGGTCTAGTCACTTCCAATCTCATTTCCTTCATGACATGTAAGGGCATGACATTCATAGCTGCTCCAGAATCCAACATGCAGTTGTGGAGGAGCATATTCTGAATGTGGAAAGTAAGGTAAAAGGGAGGGTGACCACCGTTGTTTCTTTCATAAATAGCCGAATGGATGTTAATTGGTGGATCCTTTTCAACTTTACTAGGTTGCGTTCCACTAAGGCTCTGGATGTGACAGGATTCTAAGACAACCTCAAGAGTCTTCTCTTGGACAATGCCATCAAAGAACTCCTCTACTTGGCTTCGGACAGAGGGAACTTTCATCAACTCAATGACAAGGATATTACACATTATTTTGCCTAATTCTTTATTCATGTGAATTTTTATATCATAATCATTAGTGGAAAAATCTTCTTCTTCCTCTTTATCTCCATTAATCTTTTTGAATTTTTCGAGGAAAGAAGGTTGGGAATTACTTCCTCGTTGATAAATTTTAAACCTTGGTTTTTCCTTGGGCTCAGGAATATTAATGGCACAACATGAGGAGCTAGGTTCTTCAACTATTTCTTCTTCTTGCTCCCATGGCTCTTCCTCTAGAAGGATTCTTCCAAATTCATCATCAAAAGATAAGTCATTAATAAAGTTGATGTTATCAAGTTGGTCATCAGGGCAATTGGTGTGAGAAGGCTCTCCCTCTAATTCATCACACCAATTTACATTCTTTCTCTCAAAATTTTTCTCGAAATTCAGGTCGTCATCTATTGTTTTGCCCCTCAAGCCTTCTATTTGTATTCCAATAAGGTTTAGGGCCATAACGGTTCCTATGTCTCTCAGGATCATTCAAACTTGCGACACTTCTGGTTAGGACAGTTAGTTGTCTCATCATTTCTTGCATGGCTTCTAACGTGTCCTTGGATTCCTTTGGCTCACTCATAGGTTCTTTGGGCTTTCAGAGCTTAGGGTCAGACCTAGAAGTGGATGGGGTAAAATGATCGAATTTTTTTTGTTTCCCCATAGATGCTACATTCTGCTTAGCCATCTTAGTATTAAAGTGGGCAATCTTTAAGTTGATTGGGATTCTTATCCTTCAAGTGATAACCAAGCCATCCTTCGAATGCATTCAAATAATGAATAATAATCGCTTGATATTTTGGTTTAATCTCTTCAGGAATGTTAGCTACAGTCTTATCAAATATTATGTTAAACTCATGGACTGTTTCATTTTCTCTTCTCTTAATATCAAAAAATTGGTGTAAGAGTAATTTCCCATCTAACTTTCGGGACCACTCACTACTGAGTTTGGCAACAAAATTGTCATACCCAGTGGTAGATGCAGCAGGCAGTCTATTAAAACCCTTCCGGACATCTCCTTCCAAAGATCCCAGAAAGCCCTTCATGAAGACATCTTCATTAGATGCCCCATATGCTTCCATGTGTTCCCAGACTTTATCAATATGATCTTCAATGGAGATAGCAGACACTTTTTCAAAATACTTTTCAGGCATGTCATGGGGGCCCCCATGGATTTGGGAAAAATATAAAGGAGATGGCTTAGCCTTCCTTCCAAAGATCCTAGGGTTTTGTGGGGGAGGAAGAACATTCTTGTTTCCACCAGAGGTTGTTCCGGCCATTGGATTAGATGAGGTTGAAGGAGATCCCAAATAATGATTCAGAGAAGAAGAGTGATTGTAAATCTTACAAAGGAAATTGGAAGAAGTCTCCTTGATCGGTCTTCTGTTCCGAATGTAAGTTATAGGGGATCCTTCAAGATTAAGATGTTCTAAGAAATTAGGATTTATAAGTTGGGTTCGGTCCTCAGTAGAGTCGCTAGGTGGAGTTTCTAGGTGAACCACACAGGTAATTCACCGAAATTAAATATGTTGTTTTAGTATAGTGGTGAGTATTCCCGCCTATCACGTGGGTGCCCCGGGTTCGATCCTCGGCAACGACGCCAAAATTTTATCACCAATCTTGTAGTTTCCCCTACAGATGGATCCAAGGTGGATGGTAGATGGGACATGCAACTAAAGTGGTGAACCAAGAGAGCCCTAGTTCCCAAAAGGATGGTTGTCATGCCAACCAAGGCACTCTTCGCTTTAGCTATCAAAGCCAAGATAGCAAGGGGGATACCCAGATCTACTCCCGATAGGAGAGATCAACCTAATCACCAGATCAAATCAAGGAGATGAAGTACGTAGGGTGACAGGCATGGAACCCTAGAATTAAGGAAGTAGGACCACTGTGGAGGCTTAGGAAAGGTGTGATATGATAGGGAAAGATAACACACAATGATTCTAGGATTAAGTATGATTCCAGGATTCAAAGCTGGTTTAAAATGGTCAAAATCAATTGCCTTGGGAAACATGACCCTTGAAACAGGGAAAGTGTCCCAAAACCTAGATCTGACAGTTAAGGATTTCTAGCTATGCTTGATGAAAGGGTATGAAAGTATCTAAGTGTGCAAGCAACCAGACAAAGATCAACCCACAAGGAAATCTGACAACCTAGGAAAGTCGTGAGAGCTTGGAGAAGGATCAATGTCTTGGAAATTAGGCCAAATGGAGTTGGATTTCCACCAAAATGTAGATTGGTGTTGTCAAGGTGCAAAGCAAGGTGG
The DNA here is from genome assembly GCA_027924585.1 of Larix kaempferi. NCBI lineage: Eukaryota > Viridiplantae > Streptophyta > Pinopsida > Pinales > Pinaceae > Larix > Larix kaempferi. The sequence continues at coordinate 5,800,000 of BSBM01000374.1, read as the reverse complement.
GTTTTGAAGATCAAGAGCATCCAAAGGCTAGATATAAGTAGATCTGAGATTGAAAGTACATCACCCAATGACCCAAGTGTGGCACAACCCTCAAAATGAGGAATGGGACCCACACGACAAAAATCAAAGAAATGAGGTACTAGGAGTAGGTTATCAAGTGAGAGGAGTGCAAATAAAGCGGGATCTCACCTACCCATGTCTTGGAACTAGCCCCAATAGCTTCCCTCAAGGAGTGCGACCTCCCTCAAGGAGGTTAATGTGCCTTGGGAAAAGGGTGTTAGTTTTGTACCTAGGGAAGTGTTCCCCAAGTGACAATAGCCTAATGTCACTTAGAAGGGGGAAAATGGTGACCCTCACATTAAATGACATTAATGAGACTTTATATCATTAAAGTCACTTTTTGCTAAAGTTAAGTGGGTGAGTGAAATATTTATTTAAGTGATTTAAATTAAAGTGAATTTTACTCTCATTGATTCTTATCCATTGGATTGGATCTATCTCCACCGTCGGATTAGTTACCCACTTAGGGTTAGAAAAAAAAGCATAAGGGAGGCTTTAGAGCTCACTTTTGTGATTGAAGTGAAGCGAGCAAGCATAGAGAGAGCAAGGGCACGATTTCCAAGGAGAAAGTACAGCACAGAAATCGAGGAGACTTCAGTAATTAATTTTGGGCACGCTTATCAAGGATACCGTACAGTACGGATTTGGGAACAATTTTTGAGGCAACTTGCATGCATATCGAGGTCCATACATGCAGCATTTATTGCTGTCTATACAACACGGGTTTCAAAGTGTATGCTGGGCACAAATCTTGAGTTTATTCCTGCACATTTTTTGAGGGTTTTACTGGGTACTAATATCGAGGTTGACTGCACAGTTATCGAGGAAGGTACAGGGTACAGTTTTCAAGCTGACAGCACGGTCTTCGAGGAAGTATACATCACAGAAATCGAGGAGTAACCTGCACAGAAATCAAGGCAGATTTTTGAGTTATTTCATGCATAGATTTCGAGGTGCATTTGCATAAAATCGAGAATCGTACAATGGTACAGACTGTGTTTTTCTAGCACAGATTTCGAGGTATTTTTGGCACGCATTTCAAGGCTATAGGAACATAAATCGAGGTTAAGTTTGATGCACAATTTTCGAGAAAGATTCTGCTGAGTGGTGAAGATAAGTAAATTTTTATTGTAATGCTGTGATGAATTTTTGTTGAAGAAATAAAATCTCTCTTTCTCTAACTGGTGTTCCTTGTGGGGGTTTTTCCAGGGCACAGTTGCCGAAAAATCTGAGTGTCTACTTTTATGGTGTGCATGTGTTAATATTTACTTTCAGCCTGTTAGTGGTAGTTTACTGTGTGTTTAATTGTTACAACATTTTTCATAAGTAGTTTGCAGCCTATGCAAAACCGGCTGCAGATGAAAAACACTTGAAAAGTTAACATAAACCATCAAGCAGTAAAACCCAGAAAAATCTACAAAGGGTCAAATGGAAGCCAATCCACACCAAACTATAGATCCGAATTGCTATGGATGCTATAGAGGTGGGTTTTCAATGTTTTACCCAAAAGCTTGCTAGATCCAAGTAGATCTAAAAAAAGGAAAAATGAGGGTTTTAATGACTTAGACAAATGGATAGATCAATGGAATGAGAAACTTAGCTTGAGATCATACCTGAGTGATGGATGAGGTTGCCATGTTGTTGAGGAATGTTCCCGCAGAGATCAAATGGGAGATCTTTGATTTTTCTTGCCTTGAAGTGATGCCCTAGTCCACACGTGCGCTCTCCTCTACCTGTCAAACCAAGGAAGTCGATTCAGTTAGAATGATCAAGCATGGAGGAAATACAAGCAAATAGAAAATGATAACATAAAGTAGAAGGTACTAAGACAGTAATACTCCCTTTTATCGACGAATAAACCCAAAGAAGAAGCAGGGAGAGTCTTCCCCTACCAATGTGTCCTCCTTGAACCAATTCGGCCTTCACCTACAGATGATAAATCGTGGAACAAAATGATAGCAAGATAAATCTCCAATAACCTAGTGCAAAGGAAGAACAAACATTCGAACTCCAAAATCACTCACCACAACACAAGTAGATGCAATAATAATTTTCTATTCCAATAATCTAGAGCTAAAAGTCCCTTTACAATGAGGAGCTCTCTCGTTTAAATAAGATGGAGAGACACCAAAATCCTAACCACATTTTTGAATGGATGGCTAAGATTAAAATATCAAAGTGATCTAATCAATGGTTGAGATGAGCTCAATAATAAAGTACATGGATCAATAATAAAATAATACATAAGTGGACCAAATCGCCCTATGAGAGGGGGTTCCACCAACTGTCAATGATAAAATATAAGATCTAGCTCATGGTGGGTCCAAGGGGTAATTTATAACACCCTTGGTTAATCCCAATGGCACAATATCAATAAAATAATGCTCTAAGCACCAAATCGTGCCTCTCTGGAAAAGTCGTGAGCCTTAGGAGGCTCCAAAAATCCATAAAAAATGTCGGAGAGATGAGTGTAGGCCCCACTGAAATCTGAAACTGCTGGAGAAGGTGTGGAAGACATCCCACTCATCCCCAAAAGTCATCCCATGCCAATCCATTGCATCAGTAGCTCAATTGAATCCCTAAGTAACCATTTTCACCATTTTTGATTTGCATTGGGAAGTGTAAAACTGCCCAAACGGCCTCCTGGAGTGCCTGCGCTATCAAGGTGATCCCACTAGGATCTCTGGGAGGGGGGTAATATGGTAATAACAAGTGGCTGGACCACCCCATCCATGCACAATGCCCTAGATGAACCAATCAAATCTCACCCTTTCTTTGACAGGCCATCTGATAGGCCAAAACTGCACTAGGATAGCCAACTGAGGCTAAAAATGACTATAACTTCCCGGAACTGAAAACAGACTATCTCATTGGACTCAGGGAGCCCAAATCCATCTAATATGTGTACTCATACACCATATAGATCTCTGCATGATCATATAAAATATCCAACATATCCGACAGACCAAATAATAATAATCTGTAAAAGTGCTAAAAAGCACAAATCATCATCATAAGCTTGAAACCACTGCATAGAACCACCTGGTGACCTGTACCAAACCATATAACATATCTCTACATCATCTGAGGTCTGCCACCTCATGTCCTGTGTTTGACTTTGGGTCAAACTAGGTTTGACCAAGTCAAAATGACCAATACTATAACTCAGGCTATCATCAAAGCTGTTGTAGGTGTGAAAGGTTAAAGCATGCTCTAAAATTCATTCAAGTAACAATTATAACAAGAAGTAACCATTTACTGGTGATCTAAAACCAAATATATAAGGTCATTGATTATTATTATTACTCAGACCAGACTTTCAAGACCATACTCACTTCACAGTTGTGATCAATTTGCTAGTGAAGGGTGAGGGCTAAAATTTTAAAGGCTAGGTTAAGGGTTCACTATTGAATTTACATTGTGACACTTTGGAAATGGAAAGGGAGTACACACTCTAACATATGTTGGACAAGCAGTAACATGGGGGATGGCAGTGTCTCACAGATGGGTAAGTTGTTTAAAGAGTGCTTATTCAACTTAGGCACCATGTCTACTTTTATAAAAGATGATCCAAGTTCATTAGGATCCATTAATTTCACTTCATGGCCTTTTTTGGTCGACATAACCCTTCAGATCTCAGGTGTGCTAAGAAGCACAACTAATTGCAGCTTGCATCCAAGGCATGTTCATACATAATACATAAGGTTAACAATCTTTTGAATATAGAGTTTAAAACCATTGCTTTTTAGACCTTTCTTATACTCTTCAAGGAGTATTTATAGTGTTTCATTACTCTTGCCCTTTACTCACGTGGGTTGATAAACACATTCCAGAGTTTACAATTTCCATGGGCGAATTACCATTAGTTTCCATAAGTAGTACATGAGCTTTTACTTTTAGCCAACACATCTTAAGTGACTAGGGGGACTTCGTACCAGTGCCAAACATCCGAACAACCGACCATAATGATTTAGGACTACAATCCAACTCACCAAAGGTAAGTTTTGTCACCAACTCAGAGCCGGACACAAATAAACAGGGGAGCTTATCCAACATAGAGGCTAAAGTGGGGAAAGGTCCTCCATGCCACTAGTCAAGTAGTAAGTCAGGGTAATAAACAAACTGGAAGGTAATGGATGGATGAAGACAGTGAATAATGAGACCAACACTAGCAAGCCAAAGTATGGTGGGAATGATCACCTCTATTCTCCCTAGGGAGGGTAAAACCAATGAGTATGGATAATGAACTTCTAAGTCTGAGTGGGGACAATAATATATATATATATATATATATATATATATATATATATATATATATATATATATATATATATATAAGTACAAGCAGGTTCACATATCTATATGATCGCCAGATCATGATACTAAATGCTAAGACATGTTACAAGAATGAATATAAAAGCAATATAACCATAACACTGAAATATACCTGCTGAGTCATATACCTGAATGCACATAATCTGAACCAACATCTATCCTCTGAAACTGCTACTGTAACTCTGGGCAATACTAACTGCTCTGTATAAATGGCTAAATGGCTACATCGGTCATCTCTCCGAGTGTCCTGAAACTCAGTCATGGCATGGGGAACAAAAATGTTGTCCATGTAATAATCATGATCCATAGTAGATGCTCATCTTAGCATCTCAATGTAAGGGAACTGGCTGAAAAAGTGCAATGGCATAAGAAAAATAGTGTATGGTAGCCCGACTACTATATATGTGATAACAAGACTAATCAAAACAAACAAATTCTCATGACAATCAAGACCTTTTAATTGGCCAATGAGAAAGGATGACTTCTTTTCTTCAATATTCGGTGCTGCAGAATACATGGTCTGAATTATTTAAGATCATAACCTGAATAAAGGACCTAAGGGGATTCAAGAATCATAACTTTGAATCCATATCCCCATACAATTCCCTGAGATACAGTCTACAATAAAACTATATAGATTATTTGATTTATGAAAGCTTGAATGTAGCCTAGAGATTCAGACATGAAAATAAGAAGAGAGGAGTGAATGGCTAAAAGATGGAAGACTGAATATGCATCGATGGTTTGACATCCTTCCTTCTCTCTTTTATGCTTGCCTTTGGTTCCTTGATGTTACAAATTGGGTATGCTCTCTAAAAGACCAAATGTTCCTTATTTAAAATTAGAAATGTACATCTCCATAAATAGCAAATTACTTTTCTGAAAATAGCAATATTAGGTGCCTTGAAAAGAAATGTGCCTTTTTCTATGAAAATGAGCAGACAATCCTCACAAAAAGCTCTATCATCCTCGAAAAATAACAATATGCTTTTCTAAAATTGGTAGCAAACGTTTCTTCAAAAAAGACAACGAGTTCACGCATAGGAAGAATGCCCTCCTTTGAATAACACCACTTCCTGACATAGAGGTTCAATTTGATATGCTTTAAGGTACTGAATGATCCTCATAAAAACACTACTCTTTGGACTGATTTTTAGTTCCTTTAAAGTACTATCCTTGCTGCTGATTCAGTGGTAGAGGAAATTCCTAATATAGGCCATGCATGCAATTTCTTGCCATCCAAGTAGAGTAAAATTTCATCCTAGCTTGATGAATTAGTAACCTCTACTTGTCTTTGTTTTTAATCACAAGATGGCACATAATCTTGTACACATGGTTTAACAAACATGTGCTTAATTGTCATCCAAAAGAAAAGTCAACCCTTATTCATAAGTAATTACTTGGATCTTTTCGTACTGATTAAGCAACCTTTGCATGTCCATCTTTATCCACACATGTACTAAAAGTTAGCTTAATGAGTGTAATACCCCCATTTTGACCCTTATGAAATATTGGCTTTTAATGTAAATATTGTATACATGCGATGTATGTTTCCCTAGCATGGGGCTCAAGGCCAAGGCCCCGCTAGTGTATGTTCGGATTTTATTTAAAATGGACAAGTATTAGACATTTTGTTATCCATGTGCTATTAAGCCATGGGATATTTTAAAATGATGTAAATATTTAATATTGCAATAAAATACCAAAACTGGCTATGGAAGCAACTAATGAGAAGGGGCCATGTGTATTCCACTAGGGAGTGGTGACGGGTCTGTGGGATTGAACCAAAGTCTGCCAAATGTCATCTTGAGAACCCATTTGACTTTCCTTGCTGACATTTATTTCAGTTGTAAGGAAGTTGTTGAGAAATCAGTCCATGGCTTCAATGGAGCATGGGTAGCTCATAAATTCGTATGACAGGTATGGGATCTATTTTTCTTGTACCACAAGTCACCCTACCTCATGGGAATTGGTTTTTCCTCATTCCCATTCCATTGTGGAAGAATCCTAGCATCAATTTTCATCCATCACGAATGCCCAACAGTGAGAAAAACCAGAAATCACAACTTTGCAAGAACCCACATTTTGAAGTGCCATAAACACCCAGAATTTGGTATTGACAGTGAAATCCAATGGGGGATCCATATATATGAGCCTTGGGGCGAAATTGAGAGTATTAGATACCCCGAAATCCATTGGAAAACCCAGTTTTTATAGCCCAGAAATCCAGTGACGGGATCGAGTTATTTGTTGACAGAATTGTGAGAAATCCAAGTGTGAATGATTGAACAGAGGTTGTGTTTGCTTGGATGGAATCTCAAGGAATTAGTAGTTGGACCTTTCTATGCCCACCTTGAATAACACTTGAGGGAAGGGATGCCTAAGGGACCGTGCAACAGAGAAGGAGACCTTCCTTGTGTTGGTTGAGGTAGGTATTGTGGGTGCCATGATTATTGAGTTCATTTGAGATGCCTGTAGCTCTGTGGTTGAGATCACTGGCTTAGCATCCTCCTCCTTTTCTTATTGCATGCTTGATAAACCCAACTATGTGTTGGCTTAGCATGACTGTTTGAGTGAGACCATGGCTGTGAGTGAGCCTGTTCAGTTCCTCCTTAGTGGATACACAACCTAGCTCGGGGGTGATCTCTCAGTTGAAAGAATGTAGGTTGGACAGAGATCTATGGTTGGGTGGAACGTTGCTCTCACATAGCCAGTTGTTTGGACAACTTCATCTAAAAGATAAGTGTTCTCTGTGGTGTAAATTATATGCATTATGTGTTCTACAATGTGTTAATTTTGAATGATAATTATTCATGTTAATGGATTGAAATGATTATCTTAATATGGTTGATATGAGATCTGTGCATAGCATTGGAATGGGATTGATTCTCTGCATGTTGAATCATCCCCTGCTTGTGATAGATATGTTGATGCATTACTATTTTTGTGTGTGCAAATAAGTTTTAATTCCGCTATGTAATTTCAGTATGCATTTTATTTAAATGGAAAAATTTAGTCTTATGGCTTTGGGGAAGAATCCGACACCCCCATAGAACACTCATGTTCCCTCTGTGGTTTGGAATGATGGGAGGGGACGTGACAATGAGGAAACTAAATGTTCATTGTAGTTTTTGGATTTGAGATGCATTTAGATTTTGTAAAAAAATGACGTTTCATAATACAATTAACTGTCATTAGGGAAAAATGAAAGGATGAAGTGTAAGCTGCTTTGATTGATGTGGAAAATTTGTGGAGACGTTAAATTGGACAAATTCTAGGATCACAAACAAATTCCAGAGAAAATGACAGTCACTATTGAAAATAATTAAAATAATAATAAAGGTTAAAGCCCGAAATAAAAGAAATCCAGAGTGTTAATTTTCATCGAGTAGAAGAAAAAATAAAAATCCAACAATATTGACTATTATCAAATGAAAAAGACTTAAAAAGAATAAAGGTTAAAATCCGAAACTAGGAGGAAGTCTAAAAACCAAAAGAAAAGAAAGTACAAATGGAAGTAAAGGGAGGTCCAAAAGAAAGACAAGTTCCACACCATTCCACTGTAAAATTCCTTAAAATCCAACTAGGGCTAAAAGCATGCCAATTAAATTCTACCAATAACCACACATGGATTTCTTCACTATGCAACGGAAAAATAAATATTGAAAGAAATATAGCAGCAATCACATCAATAGAGACAACTCAATGTTTTTGGGTATAAACCCCCGGACAAAACCCAAGATGGGAAAAACGGTGCAGAAATATCAGATATTATTTTATTAAGAAAATATGGAACAATACAATCTAGAATTTTGATTTTCCCAACTTCAAAAGATCGACCTCAACAAATCACTAAACAACCTCACAAAATCTGAAAGAATGAGCTGCATGGTGTACAACCTGCTCACGTCAGCAGTACGGAAATGTACGGATGTTGACATCAGCTGTACGGACTATTCCGTACGCCTGCTGACGTCACGTTGTACGGCCTCCTCTGTCTGCTTCTGTTGTATGACCGAATCAATTCCCTCTCTCTCTGTTGGTGTACGGCCTCCTCACTGATCTATACAGCCTTCTCTTCCAGATGATCATCCCTCTGTCTTCTCTGCAAGAATTCTCTCTCTCACACTTATCTTCCTCCATCTTTGTCGGAATGCAATTGTGTGTCCTCTCCACCAATTGATCTTTATTTTATAACTCAATGCTAAGCGAAAACCCTAATCTCACTATACATCTATGGATGAGATCCTTCGGTGAGATTGAATGGCTAAGATTAGATCTGGCCATCACTTTAATTATTTTCACTTACACTTTATAAAAAGTGTTCCATTAAGTCAATCATTAATTCGATCACTTTAATTTATTTTCCAAAGTAAACTTAGGAAAAGTAAATTAAATACATTTTAGTGGATTCTCGATTTGAGTCTTCTACATGCAAGGACACATGCATGCAGGAATACCTTCCTTGTTGTAACTTTCTAACACTCCCTCTCAACGAGGAAAGGATTCAGTAACAACCCCAGCTTGTATTTGAACTTTACAAACTTGAGTTTGCAAAGTGCCTTGGTGAATATGTCTGCCACTTGCTCATCTGTCTGTATGTCCTCCAACCGAATGGTTCCTCTCTGAACACAATCTCTAAGGAAGTGATATCGAATGTCAATGTGCTTACTCCTGTCATGGAACACTGGATTCTTAGAAAGTTTGATACCACTATGATTATCATAGTGAACTATAATAGTCTCTATCTCACTCTCGAACAATCCTAAGAGCAACTTCCTCAGCCACATCCCCTCACATGCAGCCATGCTGGCTGCCATGTACTCAACTTCTGTTGAGCTCAATGCAACTGAATTCTGCTTCTTGCTGAACCAAGAGACAACCCCTGATCCAATGTTGAAGCAACGACCTGAAGTGCTCTTTCAATCCTCTACACATCCTGCTCAATCAACATCTATGAAACCTGCCAACTATATACTCCCACTGCGCTCATAAACCAATCCATACTCCAATGTACCTCTGATGTAGCGAAGTATATGATTCGCAGCTGTCCATTATACTCTTCGAGGGTTCACCATGAGCTGAATCAAAGAGTTGATTGCAAAACTAATGTCTGGTCGAGTGTTGACCAGATACATAAGCGACCCGATAAGTTGCCTATTACAGTGTAGGATCAAACTCCTCTGATCCCGATACATCAATATTCCTCCAGTTGGAAACTAGAGGTATGGCCATAGGTCTACAATGCTCCATCCTGAATCTCTTCAAGATCTCTATTGCATACTTCCCTTTTCCAATGAAGAAGCACCCATCTCTCAGCCAAACCTCTAGACCTAGGAAGTAATGCATCAACCCAAGGTCTTTCACCTCAAACTCCACTGCAAGATTGGACTTGCAGTCCTTGATCAACTCCTCATATACTGTAAGAAAGAGATCATCCACATAGAACCAGTATGAGAGGTACCTCACCTACTAATAAGTACATGTTATGGTATGCCTCACTCCGCTGGAACCCCATCTCTCGTAGATAGCTGTCACTCCTCTAGTACCATGCTCGAGGTGCCTACTTGAGCCCAGAAAGAGCTCTCTGCAGTCTGCATACATGAGACTCTCTACTCTCCACCTCAAACCCCTCTGGCTGCTCAATATAAACATCTTCCTCAATAAATCCATTGAGGAAGGATGTCTTCACGTCCATCTGATGAACGCGCCAACCCATCTCTGCTGTTAATGATAGGATAGTCCGAATAGAAGAATACCTAGCAACAGGGGCGAAGGTTTCCTCATACTCAATACCTTCCTTTTGCGAATACCCCTTCGCCACGAAGCGTGCCTTGTACTTATCCACACTTCCGTCTAATGCATGATTTACCTTGTAGATCCATCTAGATCCCACCACCTTCTTATCCCGTGGCCTCTGAACAACCTCCCATACCCGATTCTTCATGATTGAGTCATACTCCTCAACCATGGCATCTTGCCACACATCATGTTGTGCAACCTCCTCGAAACTAGAAGGGGAAGAGTCAATCAACTTTGTCATCAGTTACATATAACTTAGTCTATCTGGTGGTATGCTCCGTCTAAAGGATCTCTGTGGAATACTCACCTATTTGGAATCCTGAACTGTGGACCTATACCACTTAGGCCGTGGCCTAGTCTCTACTTGCTGCGGCTACTGGATGTCCTCCTCCTGTTGCTGCTCATCCTCCCCATCAAAGATAGGAGGATCCTGTCCACCTCACTCCATATGACTACCAAAGCCTGTGCCCTGTGTTTGAACCTGTACATGTGACTCCTCCAACTTGACTCCTCCTGAGTCCTCAGCTGGCTGCTCCCGTGCTGGTAAGTCCATATATCTTCTCAAGGATCTGTCTTCATCAAAATGGACATCCCTTCTCACAATGATCCTCTTGTGAGCTGGTACATATACTCTATAAGCCTTGGAAGTCTCACTATAACCAACTAGAAGCCCATTCTCTCCAGAAGGATCTAGCTTCTTCGTAGTGTTAGCATGAATGTGACAATAGCAGATACTCCCAAACATGCGCAAATGACTCACATCTGGTCTAGTACTTGTGAATACGTCCTTAGGTGTCTTCCTCCCCAGTGCTGTGTGGGGACACTTGTTCTGGACATATACTGTAGTCTGAAATGCCTCGACCCATAGGAATAGTGGTAATCCTTGATCAAATAACATGGCCTTGGCTGCACTCACCAGTGTCCTGTTGTTCCTCTCCACCACCCCATTCTACTACGGGGTATGAGGAACAATGTGTTCCTTCTTGATCCCTTTTGATGCAAAGTACTCCATGAACTCTCTGCCAGTGTACTCACCACCATTGTATATCCTCAATATCTGGATCTTCTTCCCTGTTTGGTTCTCCACGAGAGTCTTGAACTCTCGGAACCGATCGAAGACCTCTGGCTTGGACTTCAGAAAATAGATCCAGGTTTTCCTGGAATAGTCATCAATGAATGTGACGCAGTAACTGTAACCATTGAAAGAATGGACACTAATCAATCCACATACATCTGAATGCACCAAGTCTAAGGCCCTCTCATACTTGTGCTCACTATGTGAGAAAGGATTCCTGATGTTCGTCCCCAATGCACAACCCTTGCGGGGGTTGTGCTTGTCCTCCTATACTAAAGGAAATCCATTGACTGCCTATCTCAGATGCCTCAGTGCACGATGTTGTAAGCTCATCCTCCTATGCCACAAATCACAATCACTATTGCTGCTGCTAACCAAAGCCTTTGCAGGCTCAAACTGTAGTCTGTAAACTTTCCTGCTCTTAACCCCAATCATCCTATCCAATCTCTGATTTGACCCATGTGTTCTGATATATACTTTCCTATCCCGGAATGTCAATAGAAAACCCTTGTCTTCTAGTGTGGAAACTGATATGATATTCTTGGTAATCCCCGGGACATATAACACATCAACAAAGCTGATAGGTTTTCCAGACTCCCTCTGACACGAAACAGTGCCAACACCCTGTGCCTGATACCACGTATCATTTCCTAACTCAATATGGAGATTTACTCCACCCTCCTGCAAGCTCTTGAAGAACCCTCTGTGTCTTGTCATGTGACAAGATGCACCGCTATACACATACTAGATACTTCCATTGATGGAACTTGCCATGCAAGCTATCAAACAAAATTCCTCATCAAAACTCTTGCTGAAATCATCCACCTTTGCAGATCCTGCCATCTGTGTGTTGTTGTTGTTGTTGTTCTTCCTCTCTGGGAACTGGGAAGCAAAGTGTCCATGCTTGTGACAAATGAAGCACTTGAATTTTTCCATGTCCAAGTTCTTCTTGCCACCCTTTTTCTTCCCCTTACCTTTGCTTGTTAGGGCTAGAGTCTCTTCATCCACGATCTGTGTAGCATCGCTGGATGAAGCTGAACCTTGACCCATCCGGGTCTCTTCTTGTGAGAAGTCATCCCACAATCTTTGCCAGTCAAGGAGCTTCTCCCTAGCCACCACGGGTTTGAAAAAGACGTCCCGTGGATTAGAGAAGACATTGAGAGCTATGCGAACTAGCTCCTCATCCTCAGTCTTAGAGCCCACTGCTCCAAGCTCATCCCTAATTTGTGTGAGCCTTTTAAGATAAGGAACCACTCATTCACCCTTGGCCATCCTAGTAATGCGCAATCTCTCCTGCAACACCATCTTCCGGTTTTCATTCTTACTCTGGTAGAGACTCTCCAAAGCCTTCCACATCTCTAATGTGGTTTTCTTCCGAGACAGATGAGGGACTATGTGGTCCTTCACTCCATCCAAGATGATCAACATTGCCTTGGAATCTATCTTCTTCCATCCAGCCAAATCTGCCAGATTTGTGGGAGCTACCTTTTGATCATCAATGTGCTCTTCAACATCACTGACATCAAGGATCTCGGTGATCCTCTCTTTCCAAGTAGGGCAGTTCTGTGCCCCTGGAGTCTATCCTCAACTCTCAACTGTACGGCCATAGTGAATAGTACCTGTAAACCCTTGGATAGATATGCAGTGATCTATCCAACCAACCTGCTTCTTTCTCTCATCCTGCTCAGAAGAGATCTGATACCATGCAAATTCCTTAAAATCCAACTAGGGCTAAAAGCATGACAATTAAATGCTACCAATAACCACACATGGATTTCTTCACTATGCAACGGAAAAATAAATACTGAAATAAATATAGCAGCAATCACATCAATAGAGACAACTCAATATTTTTGGGTATAAACCCACAGACAAAACCCAAGGTGGTAAAACTGGTGCAACAGTATGAGATATTATTTTGTTAAGAAAATATGGAACAATACAATCCAGAATTTTGATTTTCCCAACCTGGAAAAATCGACCTCAACAAATCACTGAACAACCTCACCAAACCTGAAAGACTGAGCTGTAGGGTGTATGACCTGCTCATGTCAGCAGTACAGAAATGTACGGCTGCTGATGTCAGCTGTACAAACTGTTCCGTATGGATGCTGACATCACGCTGTATGGCCTCCTCTGTCTGCCTCTGTTGTATAGCCGAATCACTGCCCTCTCTCTCTGCTGGTGTACGGACTCCTCACTGATCTGTACGACCTTTTCTTCCAGATCGTTATCCCTCCATCTTCTATACAAGAATTCTCTCTCTCACACTTCTCTTCCTCTGTCTCTGTCAGAATACAATTGTTTGTCCTCTCCACCAATTGATCTTTCTTTTATAACTCAATGCTAAGCGAAAACCCTAATCTCACTATAGATCTATGGATGAGATCCTCCGGTGAGATTGAATAGCTAAGATTATATCTGGCCATCACTTTAATTATTTTCACTTACACTTTATAAAAAGTGTTCCATTAAGTCAATCATTAATTAGATCACTTTAATTTATTTTCCAAAGTAAACTTAGGAAAAGTAAATTAAATACATTTTATTGGCTTCCCGATTTGAGTCTTCTGCATGCAAGGACACATGCATGCAGGAAGACCTTCCTTATTGTCACTTTCTAACAACCACAACATTGTTTCTTGGTTGAGAAGGAAATTGGGGACCTTTAGGATCTTCATTGTAAGGCCTCTTTGGTTGATTCCAATATGGATTCGAAGGATATGGCATCCTAGGTATATGTTTCCCTCTAGTTAATATTGCTACTTATGAGTTAGAATGATCAAATGTTTCATCATCTCGGTCATGGAAACATGAGTAGGATTGTTTTTCTCTTCAACAGGCTCTTTTCCCTAGGTACATTTTACCTAGGTCTCGGTCTTAGATGAAGGACCCCTAGAGGACTCAAGAAAATAAATTTTAGTAGTGGATGAAACATTTTGTTCCATGAGTTTTGATTTTGCTTGAGAATCCCTAAGATATGTTGGTTCCTTTTATTTTAGCATGAAACCGAAAGTTCCTTCAGAGGCATTCAAATAGTGGAGAAGGATTACTTGGTCTTTAGTTATGATGTCATTGGGGATCTCGTTTAAGAATTTCTCAAACCTAAGGTTAAATTCTTGTATTGTTTCGTTGTTTTGTTTAAGAAATTCTCAGACCTAAGAATTTGTTTGATTTCACATGATTTTTATTGTACAGATGTAGGAGTAGGATAGTTTAGTAGTAATTTACAATAGTTTTAGATGTATAATAATTGGTCTTTGTTTCTTTTTCACAAGTAGGTTACTTCTCTTTCTCTTTGGTCCAATATTGCAGTTATCAAATGATATGTTGATTTCAGGATGAAGACGATCCATTGTTCAGGGAAGTTCACATTAATTTCTATCTTTCTTAAAAGGGTTTATCAAACTGCAGATTCGCATAGAAGGAAGAAAATGTGGATGCCAATGCATTGAGAAAACATTATTTAGTTTGAATTCTTGATTGTCATCAGAATGCAAAGTTGAAACCTTACATTTTCCATGTATTCTATATAGAGAAGGTAAATTGATTACTCAACAATATGTCATGGCAGTTGAAGCCACACTCCATCAGTTTACAAGAATTGTTGCGTAGATAACTCCTCAGATTGCCCAACACGAAGAAAGCAAATTTTCTATCACCAAATCACTAGTATTCTATCTCTCCAGAATAAATCACGGATCATAATAACACCAGATTTGTGAGATATTTCTGCTAAATGGTCGAGCCTTGTTTAATGGTAATTCTATAGCCTTTAGACAATTATGTAGCTATCTTTTCTGTAGCTACTAAACCACATTAGATTATATTGCATTATATTTGCATTCAAGATTTAACGTAATTCAAGTGACAAAGTATCCTTTATGAGGAGTAGCCCAACTATTGGCAACGAGGTCAAAATAATACCTTCAGAAAAAGTCACACCAAATGACTGGGGACCTAGAAAAGCCTTGGATTGTATTGTTTCTTGCTCAACAAGTCAGTTTTTCCCATTAACAAGTTACAAGCACTTTTCTGTTTGAATCTCATAGACATCTGAATTCCTCATTTATAATCCAATTATGCACCATAGTTCCCCTATGGATAATGTTTCCCACGTCTATCTCCATGCTTCATTCTGATCTCAAACTTGAAAGTTACAGTCTTCCAAAACTTTTGATTTTTCCCAATTCTACACTTTTTTCTACAAGTGCAATTAGCTTCGGAGACCGAATTCAACCACCTGTAGAAGAAAATCTAGAAAGAACAAGAAAGATAATACATACAACAAGAATCACTCAACAACTTTTAGATCTCAAATTCGATGATCCAGTCAACTTCAATAAAATTATGGGTTTGATTATTTTTGACTTTTGCACTTTTTCTCAGACATGGAATTTCTTTTGGGTAGTTCCTGTAGCACACTTATGCTTTTGATTTAATGGCACAATGCAACATTTCCATCCTCATTAGTCTTGTGGTCACCACAAGGAAATTCTTAGAATCCTTGATGTCTTAGGCGATTTAAGAGGCCCTCATTTTATTATTATTATAAATATTTCGATTTCACGCAATTTGGTGCATAAGATCGGTGTAATTTCTTGATTTTAGACACGTGAAATTCAATTGTGGAAACCCATGATTTTTTTGAATCGCCACCACAGGATCAAACCTTCCCTATCAGACATTCTATATGATTCGATCGAGACAAATGTTAACAACTGAAATTTGCTCACCTAAATGTCATCAATATCATCACCTTCATATATCATTATTCCACCTCATACATATCCGTTTGACCTTGGAAAATTAATCAAAAGCCCCCAAAATGAAAGACAATCCTTAAAAGAGCACTCTCTACTCAGGTTGCTCTTAATCCTTCGATAAGAGTGACCCAAGTTGGTCATAACCTCTCGATTTGAGCAACCCAAATCACACAAAACACAAAAAAGTACGACCCAACCTCCGGCTTGCCTTTCCGCTGTGTCTGCTTCGTGTCCAACAAAAATAAAGTGCATTTGAGAAGAGTCTCTACATCCATTTTATCAAGTCGCTACTCTACTGGATTTTCACCAAGATCGAAGTTGGCCTGTTTCAACTTCCCTCTCACCTTTTGGAGATCCTCTTCTTGTGACACGTGGCCATAGAATCAAAAGATCATTAGAACCAAAAGACCCCCCCTTAGATAGTTGCAGAGGTATCTTCCACTTCGATTATTTAGGTGATCCTTTCGTGAAATATTTTGATATCAATACATAAGATTCTTTATTCTTTGAACTATTGTCTTGTTTACATGTTCATTGAATGAAAAAAATCCAAAAAATATTTTTCATTTGCTTTTGTACCTACGCGTTTATTTAGTTCTAGTTTGTTAGTTTAGTTGTTTATTTGTTTACTTCTTTGAAACTCTGCCAAAGTTACACAA
This sequence comes from Larix kaempferi, assembly GCA_027924585.1. Lineage (NCBI taxonomy): Eukaryota > Viridiplantae > Streptophyta > Pinopsida > Pinales > Pinaceae > Larix > Larix kaempferi. Next base: position 5,783,303 of record BSBM01000374.1, on the reverse strand, counting down.
CCCTTTGGCAGTTTCCTTTCGACACGGGTGTGTGTCAAAACACACGCTACAGTTTTTGGTGACCATACTGGGTAAGATCCATATCTTTCTCTAGTTGTGTGTCTTTTATTTTCTGGCATTTGTTTGAGCATTTCATTCCTTTTTTCATGTTTATTTGTTATTTGATTCAGGTAGAGTTGAACTATTGCTGAAATTCTTGGTCCAAACCCCTTGAGATTTGTTGTTAAATTGGACTGTTTCTCTTTTCTTTTGGAGTTCCTGCTTCCAAGTCACGCCTATTAGGTTGTTTTAAGTGACCCAGATTGCAGAGTTCCCTCCGAATTGAGTGAGCTCGACCTAGAACTGAGTTTTACACTCAAGTCGCTCCTTTCTTCCGGATTTAAGTGACCTAGGTCGTGCCTTCCCCCGAAAAGAGTGACCTATTCCTGAAAGAGTGGTTTGGCATTCCTTTCAGGTCTCCTTTATTTCTGCTTGAGTTAGTTGTTGTCAGTTTTTCATATTGAGTCTATTTGAAACTCTTGTTTGCAACTCCTTTTTGTTTGTTTGCAGCCTATTTTCATATTGTAGCAGCATTCTTGTTTTCCCGATTAAGTCATTGGGTGAAGAAAACGTTATTTTGTTTGAGTATTTTCTCTTCTTGGGATTTGCTTTTGCACAACATTTTTTAAGTTTCAATAAGTATTCGAGAAACTAATATTTTAGATAATTAATTATTTCATTTAAGCACGTTGCTAGATTAGAGCCCCTTTCTTTGATCTTTGCAAATATAATTATTTAATTATCGAATGTGTGTAATATCCCGATTTTGACCCCATTGCATTAAAATGTAAATGATGTAATATCGTTATCAAATCGTGGTGAGGAGCTCAAGGCCAAGGCCCCACCATCAATTTAGTGATGCATATGGTTTACATGCTAGCCATGCATAATGGAATTGCAAATATCATGTAAATATGCATTTTAATGAAATACCCACAACTAGCTATGCAGTGAAACAAGAGATGAGGGCATGATTTTTACAAGGAATTGGGAGGGAAATATTCAAACCCTTGAGCCAATCAAGTCAAGCCAAGTGTCAATGAGAGAACCCATGAAACCTCAACTACCCATGTTGAATTTTGTGCCCAATCATTCATTTCTCCCAAGAGTTGGTTGAGGTAGTTAATGCCTTGGGGAATGGAGAGGTATGGCTGTCCAAATTCGGGTATGGGCAAGCCACCCTTCATGGAAATTCGTGTTTGACTTCTTGGGCAAGAAAATAGCCACAAAATTGCTCCCCAAGCCATTATTCATGATTGTCTTACTCCCTCACGCAGTCTGAGCTAGCTGGGGCTTTTCCCTCCATGTTTTTTTGGTTTTTCATTGTTTTCTAGCAGGGAGAAGGGCGTTTTTATGTTGCAAAACCATTTGAAGGAAGGGGAAATCGATTTGGGGTCCATAGAGGCTGTTTTGGCCCACTGAATGCTCATATATATGTGGGAGAGATCATTTTCTTCCGTGTAGTTGATTTTCCCTCTCACAATCTATTTTTGGTGTGCCCACGATTTGGGGAAATCCCATGGACATCTTGTTTGTAAATCTCATTGTTAAAATGTGTATCCATGCCCAATGTTTGCGTTTGCTGTGTGTGGATAGAGTATGTTGGGGTAGGGGTTATGGGTATCCATTATTTTGGCTTGAGCTTGAGTGCAAGCATCCGAAAATGAAGAGGGTTCATATTTAGACTGATAAACCCAGCTATGGACTGGCTTGGCTTAGATGTGATGTGTGCTTGGGCTGTATTGAGCTTGAGAGTCCTCGTTTCCTTGTAGAGATCATGCCCAGCTCGGGGGTGGTCTCTGAGTGTTGAAATAATACAGGCTGGGCAGAGACCTATGGTTGGGTGGAACGTTGCAGCGACATATCTAGTTGCTTGGGACAATTTCACAATGAAGATAAGTATTTTTCTATCTATGTGTTTTACTTCTGCAATGTTTTAATTACTTGATGATTGTTATTGATATGTTGAATGCATATAAAATGTGTGTGGATGATGTTTTATTCCATTGTGCATGTTTGCTTTGATTTGCATCTGCACACATATGCATTTTATTTGTAATGTTATGAATTTGTTCATGATGAATGGGGCTAAGTTTTGTAAAAGCCCAGAATTTGGTATCATGTTCCCTTCCTTGCATTGGGTCGATGGGAGGGGACATGACATAGTGGTATCAGAGCGTAGGCTACAACATTGGGCCTAATGGGACAACTCAGGAAACCTGCAGAGGAAAGTATTCTTCCTGCTCAGCAGTGATCATTAAGAAAAATTCATTTTTTTTTTCTAAATTTGAAATTTTTTCTAAGTGTTTTATGAGTCTTCTGCTAAGACCGTGTTGGCGCAAAATCAACAAGAGTGTCGAAACTGTCATCAAGAAACCGGAAGAGTCATCGATACGTTTCGGCGTGAAATAAAAAAATGGCTAAAAAAGGGCGTTTTAGCAAGTTTCGCTGAGTTGCAGCGACACGTTTCAGCGAGTTTCAACGACAAATCGTGAGTTGCGCCGAAACAGGTCGGCGAAATATCGTGAGTTGCGCCGAAATGGTCGGCGAAAAATGATGAGTCCACCGATCGGCGAGAAGTGAAAAACTCGCTGAAACAGTCGGCGGAAAGGGATGAGTTCACCGAAACGATCGAAGCAAGATAGTGAGTTGCATCGATCGGCTACAAAAGAGAAAAGCCCGACAAAAGATGACGAGTTACGCCGAAGTGGTCGGTGAAAGATGGCGAGTTACGCCGAAGCGGTCGGCGAAAGATAGCGAGTTGGGCCAAAATGGTCGGAGAAGAATGGGTAAGTCTGCCGATCGGCGACGAAAGCTAAGTTCGCCGAAACGGTCGGCGCAAGATCATGAGTTGCACCAATCGTCGTAAAATTGGAGGTTGCTCCGAAACAGTTCGGAGGAGAATTCAAAAGTCCGCCGAAACATGAAATTTGAGCAGTTTCCAGGGTTGTTTTTCAGGTGTCCGAAATTGAAAAATGCCATGGAACTTATGCGCCAGATTGCACGAAATTGAAGGATTTAAAAAAAAAAGAAGAGGGTTTTTCCCTCGACCCACCCTGCAGTGTCAGAAGTCACAAGGGGACAAGCCCCCTTGACCCCTGTTGTTTCCCAGAGACAGTCATTGAATGTATGAAAGGCATTCTCTATGCTTGGAATGTGCATTATGAATTGCATAAAGGGGTTGTGGAATCCTTAGTAAGAGTAATTGGTTGTAATATACATTATGGAGGATGAAAGGGAAATCTCTCACCTTAAACTATTTATGTTTATAACATAATAGTTGTATGCTTGGAAAGTAGAAAGAATGAATCATATACATGTGTATATATACATTGAATTGCTACTTGGTTATGAGAAGATCATAGCTAATAATTGCTTGTGTGCATGGTAGAGAGGCCATGAAATTGGATCATCTATGATGTGGAAGAGGAAATTCCATGCTATATTGGAAAGGGAGAATTCCTTAACTCCTCTCTTGCTATTGTATTTATATTTTATGAGTTTTATATACTGAAAATCAGGGCATATGGATGCTGGAAATGCGAGAGAGTAGTATATTAAATGCATATGAATTAGTGGGCATGATTAAGAGTCATTGCATAATGCATGTGGATTGCTTATGCATGAGAATGATGTTGCATATGGGTAAAGGTAGTGAAGTTACACATGCAGTATCCCATTAATGGTATTGCCTATGGTTGATGACAATTAATGTTGATAATGGTTGTAGGAATCAGACCATAGAAGCATGACTGAAAATGCAAAGAAGTCACATCATGTGACCGAAAAATCTTCAGAGGGAAAGTTGGGGTAATGATTCATGATCAAAAGGTTGGCAAAAGGATTGTGCAAGCCTTGGTAAGAGGCCAACGGATCAGGTAACATCAAGTGATGTTAATGACAGCCATGCAGGTAATGGTTATTTGTGCTTAATTGCATGAATGTTGAAAGAGGATTTGGTAAGATCCCTTCAACTATGTTTAAACTATGTTGATTTGGTTTGCATGTGGTACTGAGTGCCTGAATGTGAATGTCATCCTACTGAGTATGGTGAGGTGTAGGTAAGTGAAGGCAAGGATCCTTCCACCCCATAGTTTCTTAGAAACCTCAACGCATTCATATGAAATTATATCATTCCATTTTTGTATGTTGGTTATGAGTTTAAATAACCAAAGCAAGTGAGGACTTATAGTCTTGTTGTGGTAGTGCATGCCATATGAGATAGCCATGGTTAAGGCCATAATGTGTTCGGAATGGTAATGATATAGTGTTACACAAGTATCCCATGAACCCCCCTATTGGTGTTAATTGGGATGAAACCTCCTTTCCAACAACCAAGGAGTGAGTAAACTCCCGACGTGTTGTTCGGGTGGAGAAGGAAGGCACCCAAATAGTTAACCAAGTGATTGGGGAGATGGTTGGGTGATGTGTTGAGGCAATAACCATATTTTCCAAAACATCATGGTGGAATGCATGACATGACATTATGGTATTCATGAATTCATGCAAGAAGTCATTAAGTGAGTGCACCTTAAAAGATTATGTGAATGATTTAGGTGTGCATGCATGTGTGTGGGTGCACATGTTGAGATGCATTGTGTGAATGCATGGTTGTGTTATGTATGTTTCATTGCAATTAGATAATAGATCAAATGATGAATTAGAGGTAATTATGAGATCATTTCACGAGATGCTATGAATGCATGAGAAAGATTGCATAAAGGTAGTCATGTTGAAGGGATACTAGGATGCTCTGCGGGAAGGCCAGAGTTGCATGAAATGTGAAGTAATGAGTATTTAAAGTTTATTTAAATTGTATGGATAGTGTGCCCGTGTATTGCAATTTTATTATGATAATGATGCATATATAGATATATATTTCATTGCATTTAAAATGTTAACAACTGAAAGTGTTTGAATGATTGATTGTTATAATTTTGAGATCACTCCAGTGACTGTTGTAGCAATGAACGGATTATATGCATAGATACTCACAACATGTTTGGATGATTGAAAGTTTCATATTTCAGGTAGAAATGTCTTGAGTATGGCAATGAGGATAATTCTATAGTAAAGACCAGGATCTACCATGTGAAAAATCCAAAGGTTATGAGAAGGTTCTCATGGTTGTGAAATTTAATTTATGCATGAAATAGATTTGTAAATTTCAGGCTTGAAATTTGGCTAATAATTACTAATGGTTGTTTGGCTTCTCTAGAATTGTGTCAAGAGTACGTGTTGTAGGTGGATGCTCATGTTATGGCAGCAAGTTTAAAACTACAATGGACAGAGCGATACCACTTACAAGAGCCAAACAATATGAGGATGGCCGCATGGTTAAACAAATCAATTTTTGTAGGAGACATAATTGTAAATTCATGTTTGAATTTAATTATTAATGCCATTGACTAATTAGGGAAATTAGATTTGAATTTGATTGTCAAAATGTTGCTGACTGTTTGGATATTTGAGGAGTGTGTTAGGAAGACACGTTGCAGGAATACCATGTGTGATGGCCTACAGAATCCAAACTCCATGGGAAGGACCCCATGCTTTGGAAATGGGTTTCAGGTGAAACACCATTGCATATTTTAAGGATAACGTCTCATCTGAAGTGCATGTTGGAAAACCATGTGAGTGAGATGGTACAATTATGACAAGAAGGAATATGTGGGTTATGGAACATGAAAAGATTGGGGTGGCAAACCGAAGGACTGTCGACTCAGAGAAGGGAGTCCCCATTCTTCGCAAATGAAGAGAGAATACATCTTAAAAGGGATAAGTATTCTGTAACCCTAGATAAAAACATGCATGCCTAATTATTAGGGTTAATATGCAGAGCATTTTCTATTTCATATATATGATTTCAGACTGCTTGAGTATGATTAGGGCCTACATGGCTCACATCGGGAAGGGGTGCACACCTTTATGGTGCTGGTTTATGTTAGGGTTGTCAATATTGACTACACCCTAAGGGAATGGATGCATTCCCGGTGTTTCAATATTTGATAGTGAATGTTATGAAATATGTTTGCAATTTTGAAACTTCAATATTGATGAGCTTGCTTATCCTTCTCGTGTTGTCAACTTATACAGATGCAATTTGGTGTTGCACGTTAAGGGGAAAAGTGAAGAAAGGGTACTCAGGAGGACTGTACGGGCATTGGTAACCTTTCTACGCTCACACTAAAGAACACTAGAAGGGATGGATAGGCCTGAGGAGCTGTGTGGTAGAAAATGGGTATCATCCTTGTGTAGTGTGAGTGGGTATTGTGGGGCCATACTAGCTTGTAGTCAAGAAAGTCACCTATAGAGTTCCTATAGGGAACCACTGTTTTGCATAAGATAAGGAGTGCCATCCTTATGTGGATGAAGAGTTGATGTGTGTGTGAAGGGATGTGGTGTGTGAAGGTGTGGTGATATTGATGAAGGCATAAAATCTCTACTGGGTCAACAGTAAGGTGGGGTACCAAGACTGACTTGAAACCCTGAGATTCCTATGGCTCCGTAGTAGAGCCTTGACCTAGAAATGGTCGTGGTGCAGTTTCCTTCCATTGGCTAATGACCCAGATGGATGTGCTGACTTGGCAATGGAGAGGGAAAACCAGGTATGGGACTGGTTTGGCACCACCAATGCTTGGTAAATCCAGAGAGTAAACTGGATGGGGATTAACTACTTGATGTTGTGGAGCAGCATGTGTGCTGGCCAAACATTCTCCCCAAAGGTGATCCAAGGCTTGTAAAGAAGAGAAGGAGACTTGTGGAGTAGCGAGGAACTGCCCAATACAGATAAGTATTTTATTTTCATTCATTTTTGGATAATGAAAATTTCATGAACAAGTCTTATGAAAACCAAGCTAATACACTGTTATTTCTTTGTTGGAAACCTTGGTCATTGCAAGAAGCAAGGACCCTGAAGGCACCAAAAAGGATTGGTAAATCCAGTCGGTGCATTGGTTGGGCATTGGTTGGGAATTGAATGTTGTGGAGTAGCTAATGTGCTGGCCAAACATTCCTTGAATACTTGATAAACCCAGTCGGAGTACTGGCTTAGCATATTGATAAACGAGATGTCTGATAAACCTAGTCGGCGTACTGGCCTGGCATTTCCTATTCGAATGATTCTGGAGTAGCCTGCGTGCTGTCCCAACATTCATTATTGTATCCACAGGAAATCCAAGGCTTGTAAAGCAAAGAAGGAGCATGTGGAATAAAGTGAAGACATCCAATACAGATAAGTATTTTGTTATCTTGCAACTTCTTGCTCATTTAATATGAATATACGTGTGTATATGATTTGGTTATGATTTCTTAAACTCTTATTTAGAGATAAACCCTATGAAAATAAACTAAACATGTGAATTGATTCAATGTTTAGGTGTAGGTATTGCTAGAAGGAAGGGATATGAAGGCATCCTAAGGATGCATGTGGACACATGATTGTCCTAAAGAGCTCAGTATGAGCAATAATGAAAGATGGTGCTAGTGGACTTGTGTGGGTCCTAGCAGCCAAAGGTTTTGTAGGAAACAATGGGGAAGGGTTCCTTGGTTGAAAATCCTTAGATAGACTTTAGACACTAAGTGTCATAGCCAAGAAAGAGAAAGTTAAGCATTCACACTGAAGTGAAAGAGGCTAAGGAGCATGAAACCACAGTGATGGTGTAGCTCTAGATTGGAACAAGACTAAGAGGGGGAAACTCTTGCTCTTCTCTTTCCTTTTTGATTGATGCATCTTAGAAACAAAAGATTGTTGAGTGCATGTCATGGCTGCAAATAGATTGTGTTTAATTGCTTGAAATGAATTATGAATGTTGAAATAATAAATTTCCCGTGAAGGGATGAACATGAATGAGTTCATGTGTATATTGGGCAAGCACGAAAAGTGTGGAAGTCTCATGAGTAAAGCATGGACTTTCCATGTCAATTGGGAAAATAACTGACTGATTTTAACATTGTGTTATGATTGGCCTAACAAGAATTGCCATGATGAATCTCACAGGTGAGAAATTGAAAGCCATTGATTGCAGCTGTTACTAGCCAAGTGTTGCTAGTGACCAAAATGAGATCCAGTTGTGCACATTGGCCACGACAACAGAACAAAGGCTATGGGGTTTGGATGAAAATATTCCTCAAATAGTTGCCAGGACAACAAGAAAGATGGCAACCATGAAATTCCATACTTGTAGATCAGCTGAAAGTTAAATAAAAGGAAGGGATTGTTGTGGAGCAATGCCCACCTGCAGAGCTGGAAGATAAAAGCCAACAGGAGTAGCTTGTGGAAGCCAAAAGAATTGTTGCTGAAGGTTCAAAGTAAAAAGATGAAACACAGGACAAAACTGCCACATTTTGTGAATTTGGACATGTGTAAAGTGGGTATGTATTCCTAACTACTGGAACACCGAGGACAATGTTATTCCAAGGGGGAGGGGATTGTAAAATCCCAATTTTGACCCCATTGCATTAAAATGTAAACGATGTAATATTGCTATAAAATCATGGTGAGGAGCTCAAGGCCAAGGCACCGCCATCGATTTAGTGATGCATATGGTTTAAATGCTAGCTAGGCACAATAGAATTGCAAATATAATGTAAATATGCATTTTAATGAAATACCCACAACTAGCTATGCAATGCAACAAGAGATAAGGGCATGATTTTTACAAGAAATTGGGAGGGAAATATTCAAACCCTTGAGCCAATCAAGTCAAGCCAAGTGTCAATGAGGGAACCCATGAACCCTCAACTACCCATGTTGACTTTTGTGCCCAATCATTCATTTCTCCCAAGAGTTGGTTGAGGTAGTTAATGCCTTGGGGAATGGAGAGGTATGGCTGTCCAAATTCGGGTATGGGAAAGCCACCCTTCATGGAAATTCATGTCTGAATTCTTGGGCAAGAAAAGAGCCACGAAATTGCTCCCCAAGCCATTATTCATGATTGTATTTCTCCCTCATGCAATTTGAGTTAGCTGGGGCATTTTCCCTCCACGTTTTTATGGTTTTTCATTGTTTTCTAGCAGGGAGAAGGGCGTTTTTATGTTGCAGAACCGTGGGAAGGAAGGGGAAATCGATTTGGGGTCCATAGAGGTTGTTTTGGCCCACTGAATGCTCATATATCTATGGGAGAGATCATTTTCTTCCCTGTAGTCGATTTTTCCTCTCATAATCTATTTTTGGTGTGCCCACGATTTGGGGAAAACCCCTTGACATCTTGTTTGTAAATACCATTGTTAAAATATGTATCCATGCCCAATGTTTATGTTTGTTGTGTGTGGATAGAGTATGTTGGGGTAGGGGTTATGGGTATCCATTGTTTTGGCTTGAGCTTGAGTGCAAGCATCCGGAAATGAAGAGGGTTTAGATTCATCTTGATAAACCCAGCTATGGACTAGCTTGGCTTAGATGTGATGTATGCTTGGGTTGTGCTGAGCTTGAGAGTCCCCGTTTATTTGTAAAAATCATGCCCAAATCGAGGGTGGTATCTGAGTTATGAAAGAATACAGGCCTGGAAGATACCTATGGTTGGGTGGAACGTTGCAGTGACATAGCTAGTTGCTTGGGACAATTTCACAATGAAGATAAGTATTTTTCTATCTATGTGTTTTACTTCTGCAATGTTTTAATTACTTGATGATTGTTATTGATATGTTGAATGCATATGAAATGTGTGTGGATGATGTTTTATTCCGCTGTGCATGTTTTCTTTGATTTGCATCTGCACACATATGCATTTTATTTGTAATGTCATGAATTTGTTCATGATGAATGGGGCTAAGTTTTGTAAAATCCTAGAATTTGGTATCATGTTCCCTTCCTTGCATTGGGTCGATGGGAGGGGACGTGACAATGTGTTTTGAAACGTTTCCCACTCTTGATGGAGGAAACATCCCCCAAACCAATGGAACTACCGATGGTGGACCTTCCACTAGAGAAACTACTGGTGGAGGAACCACCAGTGGGACCGTGGCCAACACAGTTGTTGGTCCTTCCACCTTGCACCCTAGTACAAGCCTACCATTCATAGCCAACCTCAACATCCCATATTTGGAAAGACTGACTAATGACCCCATTCGTCACTATCCTACATGGCCTCCCATGTCGACCAAGCTTCTGTTAGATATCCTTATGTTTGAGGGGAAGGTGGGAGAAGACTCACATAATAAGATTATGTCATTCCATTCATGGCGCTCTTGAAAAAACATTGTGCATGACTCCATACTGTTGCTTATTTTTCAGTGAAACCTAACTTATATAGCAACAAACTGGTACATAGAGAAACCCCACAGGACACACTCTAACTTTGTGTCGCTTGCATCCACTTTCTTGTCATTTTTCCAACTTCTTGTCTGTTACGATGAGGGAGTGGAAATCCTCCTATCTTGTTGAAAAAACTCATCAACACATATCACAGATCATATCCATAAATGGTGTCGATGTCAAAGCTTGTGCAAAATCAAGCTGAACGACATCATGATCTTCCTAGATTGGTTTCTAAAGTCCCTTCTACAGGTGATAGAAAAGGGCGTGGCCTCTGAGGGTCCGCAGTCCAAAGAAGAAGCCATCTTGAAGGCTCAACAATACAACCTTATATACACGTAGTCAGGATACCTTTACGCCATCATCGTTGATGCCTCTAGAGGTAACGCTTCTAGGAAAGATCCTGTAGGTGCTTCTCATTTAGCAGATGGAATTATTGGTGCTATTGCTTCCCATCCCAACCCATATATGTCTTACCCTCATTCGAGTGGTTACATGTACAGAAAACCCCCAAACTTTGAGCGTAATCATGGTCCCACCACAACTCCTTATTATGCTCTGAATTCTTCATGATCTACATCACATTTCAGGACGAGTATCTCCTATTCATTCCCTCCCATGAGCACGCACATTCATGGATCCTCATGTAGCGGTACCTCATGTGGCATTAATTCTAGTGGTTACGTGGCTTCTTCAGACATCAACCCATACTACCCTTTTCCTAGCCCACTACCAGTTGCTCCAGTGAAACCTCACACCGCAACTCCTCCCTTCCCTCATGGAAAATTCTACACTCTACAGAACCTGTCTACTTTCCCATGCACAATAACGAACAGACGCAACCCAAAATAAAGAAAAGGGAAAGAATAAAAGAAACAACCAACATCAGGGAGGTGGGGGCCAACCCCCTAATCTTTCTAAAAATAATGGAGCCAACTTTAACCCTGCATAGAAAGATTTGAATAAGCCTCCCAAGCAGGCAAAGAATTCACAATTACGGATCATCTGTGTTCCTTCTGCAATGTTTATAGACATTATACTCACCATTGTTCGCATATGGAAAAATATCGCTAGTTACGGAATGTGGCTAATCAACGTAAAATGGATATTTCCTCGCAAGGACAACATAATTAGCCTCCTCAAACAAATCTGAGACAAGAATGGTGCTACAAAACCCCTTCCCTCACAAGGGGTGGTCACTTATCAACCGGCAGTAGCTTATCCTTTGTTGGCACTGCCTACTGGTCAATTGCATGAATCAGGAGTTCAACACCTTCTCATGTTATCAGCTGATGTTAACCTTCAAATGCGACGCTACCAATAAGGTTCAACGGCTGAAACTAATGAATATGGTTGTCATTGATGACAATACATTAATGACAAATGACAATGACAAGGCATAAGATTGAACATAGAGAACATGCAAAGCAAGCAAGCAAGTGTGTGATGGTGACATGGATGACATGGCAAGCAACATTGAAGACTTGGAGAAGGATAATGACATGGCTTAAGGAATGGAAAAGATGACAAGTATGAAAAACATGGCAAGCATGAAAAACTGATGATGTGGAAGATGCAAGACAAAAGCAAAACAATATGGCAAGGACAAGGATGATGACAAGGCAACTGTGGGAATTTTGCTTAAGGCATGATGCAGGCATTTGGAAGGCCCCTTGTGGGAATTTCAAAGCACTGTTGCGGGCATTTCTTGAAGGCCTGCGGGCATTTTTACAAGGACCTTGAGGGCATAAACGAAAGTCCCTGGCGGGAATTTTAAGAACTCCACGCGGGCATAAATGGAGGTATGCACGGGAATATTGCATGGCCTTTGCGGGCATAATTAAGTGCCCATACAGGCATTTTTTAAATGGCCCTATGGGCATTTTAAAATCCTACTACAGGAATTTTTGTGAAGGATGCGGGCAAATGTATGAGGTAGTTGTGGGCCTAAATAAGAATCTATGCGGGCATAAGTAAGGATAGTGCGGGCATTCTGGAAGAAAAACAAATGACATGAAAAATTAAAGTACTTATGATAATGATGATCTGGTATAAAGATTAAATATATATCTATATATATATTTGATGAGAATAATGATGATAATGTGGCAAAATAAAAATCATAGAGACCAAATGATGTGGCATTTGGTTAAAGTGTGATGATATATATATATATATACACACACACTTGAATAAGATGACGCAGAATAAAACCAAGGACACCCAAAATAAATGTTATTTGGTTGTTTCCTTGTTTATAGGATGGCCACCATTAAACAATTTATTTTAATGAAAAGATAAAAATAAGGACAAGTCGGCCTCCTAATTTGATGGAATGAAAAGGTATAAATAGAGGATGAAATTTTATTTTGTGATGTGAATTTGTGTGGAGTATTTGGATATGGAGAGGACATCTGATTTCAGGTTTTTAGAGAAGATGAGGACAGGTTCTTGGGTCTAAGTTTTTGGGACAGCAGTAGACATGTGGAGTAGCAAATGATCTCCAGCTTCTAAAACCTTTTCTCCTTTTTTGAAGACAACAATTGATCTGAAGATGACATGTTGAAGAAGTCAGAACGCTGATATGCTGAATCATATGATAATGGACATAATGTTTTTATGCTTATGGATAAATTGAAGATAATCTACTTAGGTACAGAATGTTGATGGACAGAAAGATGATTGGAAAGAATGAAGATGTACTTGAGGACAGTTTGCTGATATTTTTTGGGGCTACAAAATTCTAGTGACAATATGATGACACAGAAAATATGCTCATGGACAAAATGCTGAAGGCAATATGATGAGGTGATGGACAAAATTATCCTGGAGAAAATTTCAATACAGTAATGACACCTACAATAGAATGATGTACTCAACGTGAAGACAATGATAGTGATTGATGTGGACAGTTTTGGACAAGGCAGTGACAAGTTGGTGATTATGACATGAGTATGTAAACTGTATTGTAAATGCAAGCTAGTCTTGCATCTGGGGTTTGGACACCTCAACCTTTCTTAGCTGGGTCTAAGAAAACCAAGCTAGGTCCTGGAATAGGAGTTGGTGCTCTTTGTATCAGTTGGTGCTGATTTACCCAAACGGTTGTATCCGGTCCCATAAAATACAAAAAGATTACAAAAATTATATTGACTTGTGTTCTTTGGTGTTGTGGTTTTGTTATGGTTCAATAATGGTTTTGATTCAGAGATGATTAAGTGATGGATGTTCATAAAATGATGAAAATGGTAGTATGATGCATTGATGAATATTTGGCCAAATAATAGAAGTTAAGAAGAGAATTTAAATTTGCCTACACACTGATTCACCCCACCCTCTCAGTGTGAACATTGTGTCCAACAATTGGTATTAGAGGAGGCCTTCATCATAATCCTAGCAAGCTTGAAGGGATCCATACATAAGTGGAAGGCAGATCATCGATGCTTATTCGGAAGATGGATTTCCATTAATGTATCAAATTATGAATCCTGTAGCATCAGAATGAGGGTTCATATACAGGTACAAGGATATGATGTATGGGAATCAGTTAAATATGGTTGCACTCCTCCAAAAGGCATAACAAAGGAAGCAACAGCTAAGAAGCCACATGAAAGCAATGAAAAGGCACTAAGTTTGATCATGAAGGGCTTATCACAAACAAAGAAGGAAAGACTAAATATTGGTAAGTACACTTCAACCAAAGATCTCTGGCTCAAGCTAGAATAAATATACCAAAGAAGAAAAGTTTAAGACATAGACGAGGAAACAAATGTCAAGACCTCTAAAGATGAAAAACACGAAGAGAAGGAGGAACAAGCTTTAAATGGAAGTAAAGGTAAGGACTCTTTTGATTCTGAATGTGATGATATTGAGATTCTACTTACATAAAATGAGAAGGAAGACTTATTGAAAGTCAAAGAGGCATTTTCATGTACTCTATTGGATAGGGATGTGAAATCCAACTCAAGGCTCATAAAGAAGATTATGGGAGCATTTGAAAAATACCAAAAGGAGACAAAGACCTTGTTCATGATATTGAAACTCAAGAACAAAGACTTGCAAGATAAGCTGGAAGATCAAAATGATGAAATAAAAAATTGAAGATTGGATTAGCAAAAGAACAAGAAGAGATTGGTGTAGACCCTAAAGACCTTGAGGAGATTAGATGGGCTAATATTGATCTAAAAATCCAGTTGGAGGAAGCTAAAAGAAGAGAATAAACTATGAAGATACAACTAGAAGAACAAGAGAAGACCACAGACCTACTGAAGACAAGCTTACAATTAGAACTAGAAGACAAGAATAATGAATTTGAAAGACTAAAGTCTGAACTTATCAATCAAAGAGTGGCTAACTCAAAAGAGCTTAAAGAAAGAAGAAGGGACAATGTTAACCTGAAGACTCAACTTGAAGAAGCCAAAAGGATGGAAGAGGTCTTGAAGAATCACTTGGATGAAAAGGAGAATATTTGTGAGCACCTTGAAATGGAAGTGGTTGGACTCAAGAAGAAAAATGAAAAATATGATGCATATGACAAGCTCAAACACAACTCAGTTATCTTGGAAGAAATTTTGGATTGCCGAAGGTCTCCCTTTGAAAAATATGGTCTTGGGTTCAAGAAGAAAGAATAACAAGACACTTGGTCTCCCAAGACTCCAGAAGCAGGTCCATGATCATCCAAAGCTACTCTCCATGCACCTGCACATGACAACAAAGACATTGGAAGTTCAAGAATACATCAAGGAGCTAGGCCCAATCCTCAAAGCAAAGAAACAATTCCAAGATAGAAACAATGTCCAAGGTATGAAAATGGATTTAATGGTTATTGTTTTTCTTGTTATAACTTTGGTCACAAGGAAATGGATTGTGTAGATGGAAGAAAAAATATTGGAAGACAGAATGACAAGGTTAGATGCTGGACATGTAACCAAGATAGACATATTGCTGCCACCTGTCATACTTTAAGATGCTACATGTGTAGTGCGTTTGGTTACAAAGCCCAAGATTGTGCAAGTCAAAGAAATCAATCAAGGAGGAGTCCCTTGTACACATCAACAAGAAGAACAAATGAATCTTGGAAGAAGACCAATGCGAGAAGTTTTGAAGATCAAAAGACAAGAACCTATAGTTAAGGACATTCTCAAGGATGGAGAAAATAACTAAATCAGAGAAGTGTTGGAAGCTTAAACAACTCAGTTAGGTGCTGGAATGCAATCGGCTTGGTCACATTGCTGCACATTATTGGACTAAGAAATGTACTAATTGAAATGGATTTGGGCACAAAGCTCAAGACTGTTGGAACACCATGAGAAGATTAACATACAACTTGTTAGAAAAACAGGATCTCAGAGCAATAACAATAAACATAAATGCAAATATAATCACACAAACATTACAAGAGAGACACCAATATATTGTGGTTCACCCAATATGGGCTACGTCCACATTGAAATTTACAGTCCTTATTATTATACCATCCAGCAAATGAAGGGATACAACCTACAGCACATCCGCTGCACTTCCTCTTCACTGTCTCACAGTCTCTCTTCTTCGATCTCAGAGATATTTACAATGCATAATACCTAATACATCAACCCTAGCCATATTACAATGTATTTCTTATAAAGGGGAAATACAATGAGAAAATACCACGGGTTACCCAAAACCATGGGCCCGTAAACTGTTGGCGAAAACAACCCAAATTTTTTTCTCGGGGGAATGAGTGTACAGTAAACTTGGGGTACAAACACGACTGAATAACATCTCTGAATCTGGAAGATCAGGCTCCAAAACCAACAAAACTCAGCTAGGAAAACTAATAAAGATAATGGATAAAATGATGAAAAGACAGATGTCAAGAAGCAAGTGTGGGTGAAGAAAAATATCTTGTCAAATCTAAATGACATTGACCACAGCAGTGAAGGTGTATTCCATGTGGCAAGCCATGCTTAAGGTCTTTTGAAGACCATGAGTTCATTATTGGAGGATGAAATCAATTGGTAAATGATGCTTCTCCAAGTATAAATAGGTCCAAGGATCTTGATTACAATGGAAGATAAATCTGCATACTGATAGGGGGAGCAGTAGCACTGAAATATTGTCATTGATGCTTACCTTTTATGAATTTGAAAAAGGAAGTATTCAAAAAATACTTGTTGTTGGTATTGATTGTATGAATTATATTGGGGAAGCATTCAATAGAAGTTAACAGAGGAAGAAGGCAACATATATAATTTGAGAATGAAACTTGAACTCTGACTTTTGGAATGCCAAAAGGGCAGGAGCAGATCTGAGTATTAAATTCTATGGGAAGAACCTGAAGGAATAATTTGTTCAAAAGAATACAACAGTAGGAAGACATGGTCAAGTTGAAGATTACACAGTTCTAGTGCTCAGCCTGCTATAACATAATTGGAAAAGGTCAGATCAGTTTTGGTAAGGTTGAAGTGGACAAGCTCAGGCTTGTTACTCTTGGCAAAAGGAAGCTTCAGTGAAGTAATGTACTAGAGATTGTTGAAGAGAATATCTTTCAGCCTGATTTGACAAGAAGTTTGACTGATAAATGGTATGATTGATAGGGGGAGTATGGGATGATGATACATGCTTACCTTTTATGAATTTATTGTTGATGTATATGTAACTTCGGAATGTATTTCACATATATTTATATTGTATTCCTATAGAGATGTTATTATTCCTCTATACGGAAGTGTCATCATTTATATTGTAAGTGTCGTAACTTATACTTGATGGGTTATTAGACCACCTTGTTGGGGTCGGTCCTGTATAAGTCACGTGGGTCAAAGGGTTATTAGACCACCCTATTGGGGGTCGGCCATGTGGGTCAAAGGGTTATTAGACCACCCTAGTGGGGGTCGGCCCAGTCAACATTATGTTAAGTGGTTAAGTTGAGGTCGACCTAGTTGAGTAAAGGTCAAGTCAAGTTAGTGTATAAATAGAGAGTGTGTCTCTCTCATTTTACACATTCTATTCTCTGACTCACACTTGGGAGAGTGGCGCACTTGTGGAGGAGGAGGCTCTGTTTCTAGTGAAGACTATATCTTCTATTCTGGTTGTATCATTGCTCTATCTATCTCTGAGGAAGTTATTGGGGTTTTTCACCTTTATGGTTTTCCCCAAGTAAACTCTGTGTCTCTTGTGTGCTTGCATTATTGTGTCCATGATTGATATGCTGTACATGTTGTTCTCTCAGTTAATATCCTAGATCAGATTGAAGTAAATTCTGAAAATTTAACATGGTATCAGAGCTAGCCTGAAAGAAGGCATGATATGGCATGTATGACACTTGTTGCACTTACGATGCTAGGGCTTGATATAGCAAAAACCAGTCATCGTAGCACTTTCGCTATAAATCCATTTTGGTGAAGGTTTCGGATCTGAAACTTTTACAGGTTGAAGATCATATCACCATGTACCTTGTTTCCAAAGGACAACCTCTAATTTGTTGTACTTTGTGATTTATGATCTGTACAATATAGGGTTTCTGTCTCCTCTAGATCTGAGTCAAAATCAGGTGACCTTGGGAAAAAGGTCATAACTTGGGCTAGGAAGCTCCAAATGAAATTTCATAAAAATTGACAGGTAGTACAAAGACTGTACTATCTCAGGAAAATTGTTCAGAGGACGAAGTTGAACTAGTGACACGTGGCACTCCATACGAGTTAGCTCTCCTGTATTATCCCATAAACATGTCATGTTGCGAAAATTGGCATAACTCTCTCTCAGAGAATCCAATTGAGGTCAGACCTATCGATATGGAAAGATAACAGGTCGAGCTATCCCAGAAATGTTTTTCAGAGGCCGAAGTTGAACCAGTGACACATGGCATGCCGTACAAGTTCGCTCTCCTGTATTATCCCATAAACAGGTCACGTTGCGACACTTGGCATAACTCTCTCTCAGAGAATCCAATTGAGGTCAGAACTATCGGGATGGAAATATAACAGGTCGGGCTATCTTAGGAAAATTTTTCAGACCCCGTGGATTGAAAAGGTTTAGATTTACACCAGAAACAATCAGGTACATATTTCTGTCAAATCAGAATTATTTTTTGAGCACCTTCATTCATGGCTTCTGGAATTTAGGGCTTCGGAGAAAGTTGGAATTTTTGTAATTGGAGACCACAGCTGAATTCTAATCATCAAAATCGAAATTTAGAGACCAATATCAGAACTTTTGGTTGGGTAGAAGGCCGGGCTTGATCAGACCCTAGTTTGGGACTTTGATCAGAAAAGTGGAAAATTAGGGCTTCTGCAAAAATGGGAATTTTTGAAATCTGTGACCACGGCTGGAAGCTCCTCATAAAAATAGAATCTTAGAGCTTTGAATCAAACCTTTTGATTGGGCAGAAGAGTGGGGTTCATCAAACCCTAGTTCGAGGTCACGTCTAGTGAATCCGAAAGTTTCAAAGGCAAAATTGAGGAGTGAAACTTTGCAGTTTTCAAATTCTGAATATACCAGCTTGATCAGCTCATCAAGGCACATATTTCTTTCCTTTCGGAAGTTTGAAATTCAAAGTTTGAATTTTTGGGGTTTCTCTGACAAACCCTATTACAGCTCCAGATCCAGTTCCGGCAAATCAAGTGGATTGAGTTAATCCTAGAAGAGGATGAATTGGTCACCTGCATAAGTGAAGAAGTTCCTGTTTCAGAGGGAGATGAGGCTAAGGCCTTCCATAAGAAGATTACAAGCAATCTTGACAAGTATGGCTTACAGGTATGTTTCATGGTTAAGTTTATCATATGTTTGTCTTCATATCATTACAGTACAATCTTGATTAATTACTAGACTTGTCGTATCACCTTAATAGAAGATATTCATTGATTAAGGTTTTGACACTTATGAATGTACTAATGCATTGTGATGTTGTATGAGGTTTATGTTGTTCGCTAACATAAAAGGTACACCAAGAAAGACAAATCATGTTCTACTTCAAGAACATATGATCATGGTGACATGAAGACAAAGATTCATCCATTGTCATGGATCACATAGAAGATCTACTTTCGAGGTATGTATAACTTGGTCCTACAATGGTTAACCTATGAGACATGCAGGTTACTAGCACAAGTCACTGAAGAGAACCAGAAGACATTATGCGGGTATGTTAGACATAACTAGCTAGCATGCTAATCTAAGTATGTTTTTCCTATATCAAGCTAGAATCCTACCTTGTGTTAGGATCTTATACTGTTGTGTTGTTGATAATGATTATTCATGAAGTCATAGGTTTGAATAATCATGGTTGTATGCATATTATGTTTCTTACCATAATTGATGATATGACTAACCAGAAGAATCATGAAGGTATAGGTTTGAATAATCACGGGTTTTATGTATATTATATCTCTTATCTTGATTGATGATTCAACTAACCAGAAGAGTCCTATGATCAAATAAGAATATGTATGAGTAAAAGAAGACTTCCTTGAAACCTTGAATACTAATGTTTATTATCTATGTTTGAAATGACCCTGACTATACATGCTTGAGATTATTGTGTTTTGATAGTATTAAGATTATACTAATAAATGTGTGGTTATGTATGAGACCTCAAGGATAACACAATGATGATACTAATAAGCATGCATAGTGATGAAGGATGGATGTAAGTTCAAGGACAGGTAATCCAGGAAGCAAAGTTCAAGAGGGAGCACACTCCAGTTGTTCCTGCAAGAAAGCAAAGGAGCACACTTCAGTAGTTTCTGCAAGGATGCAGATATTCAGAGGGAGTTGACCACTTCTCACAATCCACATCAGAATGGAGTCCACCTAGCAACCAAACAAAGATAAGTATTTGAATTGTCATTTCTTACATACTGTTATTCAATGATGTATATGCTTATGTTCCTAGAATTAGGTTGTGTATTATGCATATTAGAATAGTTGCATTGATGAACAATATACTACTAATATACATGGGTAAGTGGCCTATGGCACTGCACAACATTCCATTGCTACTTATCTAGAATGAAACCTCTTTGCTGACATGTTAGGAGTTGTGCACACTCTTAACAATGTTCTGGTAGAGATTGGAAGGAATCTAGAAAGTTATGGGATATGGATAAATGTTGTATTGAAGCATTGGCTAAGATAATTGCATGAATATATGACATATTTCTTTATGTGAAAGAATTTGTTCTGAAAACTATGAGATGTTTTCTAATCATGCAATTTAACTTGTTGTGTAGGAAAGATCGTATGCCATCACCTACAAAAGAAGAACTACAACATTTGTTCAGCAACAAAATTATCTATTGAAGATATTGAAGTTCTCAGGATATGGGAAGAATGCCATGATTCTTCGATCATGAAGAATGATGTTTGGGATGTAGTCCCAAGACCTGAAGGGAAGTTTGTTATGAATTCCATATGAATCTATCAAGATCAAGCATGTTGCAGATGGCAGCATAGAGAAAGATAAAAGTGATGAAATAGAAGATACACCAGATGTATTTCAAGACAACTTTCTTGAATGGTGTATTTGAAGAAGAAGTGTATGTGGAGCAGCCACTTGGTTCTGAGACACATGATAGGAAATCATATATGTGCAAAACTTGGTATGGTAGGATAGGGAGCCTTCTATCGAGTTTGATATTTACCAAGAGTAAAGCGGGTTCCAACCTTTACTACAAGGTTGAGGTAGGCAATCCAGGGATACTCTTATTGTATGTGGACGACCTATTTGTAACAAGAGATGATAGATTGATTTTCGACACGCAGCGGAATCTTGCTGCCGAGTTCGAGATGAAGAACTTGGGGATGATGCACTATTTGTTTTTTGGCATGGAGGTGTGGCAGAGTGCAGATGGAATCTTCCTTGGACAAGGGAAGTATGCAGTAGAGATCCTGAAGAGGTCCGAGATGATGGATTGCAAGGCCATGGCCACACCTATGGCATTGAATCTGAAGCTTCTTTGTGATGCTTCATCTGAGACGGTTGATGTCTCTATGTATCGTCAGATGATTGGGTCCTTGGTGTACCTGATGAACACGAGACCAAATATTTGCTTTGCGGTTAACACATTGAGCCAGTTCCTGATGGATCCGAGGAGTGTTCACCTGGTTGCTGTAAAGCATGTTCTGAGGTACCTGAAGGGTACAATGGATTATGGGCTCAAGTATGAAGTGAATCAAAAGTTTAACCTGCAGGGTTATGTTGATTCAGATTGGGCTGGCAGTGCTGCGGATAGGAAGAGCACATCTGGATGCTGCTTTAGTATGGGATTAGGTGTGATCTCTTGGTTTAGCAGGAAGCAGTCCTGCGTAGCACTGAGTACAGCTGAGGTAGAGTATGTTGCAGCCTGTTCAGCTAGTTGTGAGGCAGTATGGCTACGAAAGCTACTGTCTGAGTTATTTGATCTCCCGTTGGATGCTACTGGTATCTTTTGTGATAACCAGAGTTGTGTGAAGCTGTCTGAGAACTCATTGTTTCATGACAGGTCGAAACACATAGAGATCAAATATCACTATATCAGGGATATGGTGCAGAGAGGAGTCGTGAAGCTCTTGTATATTGCGACGGACGAGCAGATTGCAGATGTGCTGACGAAGCCACTAACCAGGGTGAAGTTCGAGTACTTCAGGGAGAGGCTTGGTGTTCTTCAGATTGACGACACTTCGAGGAAGAAGTGATGGACACATTTGCAAAAGCCATTCCAAGCATGTTGGAAGGAGGATCCTTCACATGGTTGTGGATGTAAGCGCTGGATGATGAGCATCAGGATGATGCTCCAGTTACTTCTATGTATGTATGCATCATGTTGGATGCTAGATATGATCAATTGGATCATTTATATGTATGTACGCATCATGTTGGATGCTGGATATGATCGGTTGGATCATTTGTATGTATTTTGTGTATGCATCATGTTGTATGCTTGGACCATGTATATGTATATGTATCAGGTGGATACATTGTATGATCAGGTAGATCATGTATGTTGATATGTATCATGTATGATCAGGTGGATCATGTATTTGTATTTGTATCAGGTGGATGCATTGTATGATCAGGTGGATCATGTATGATGATATGTATCAGGTAGATACTTGGTATGCATCAGGTAGATGCATTGTATGATCATGGATGACGAGCTTCAGGACGTTGCTCCAGATGACATGCAGTAGGATGTTGCAGTGATGATGATCAGGATGATCATGTGTACATCGGGATGATGTATGGTGAGTATCAGGTTGATACTCTGTGGCCATGGAACAGGTTGTGCTGATAAGCATATAATTTGTGCCCTGGGAGATTTGCAGATAGTCTTTCGAGTTTTTGCCTATGGCATGTAATTTGTACCCTGGGTAATCTGGCAAATGATATTTCGAGGTTTTGCTTGGGAGGACATATAATTTGTGCCCTGGGAGATCTGCAGATAGTATTTCGAGGTTTTTTCTATGGCATGTAATTTGTGCCCTGGGATATCTGGCAGATGCTCTTTCGAGGTTTTGTCCTATGGCATGTAATTTGTGCCCTGGGAGATCCAATAGGTTGAGCCGTGTGCTCATAATCAGTCCTGGGATGCTCTTTCGAGGTTTTTCCATGATCACATGTAATTTGTGCCCTGGGAGATCCGATAGGTTGAGCCTTGTGCTCGTAATTAGTCCTGGGATGCTCTTTCGAGGTTTTGTGGTGACCACATGTAATTTGTGCCCTGGGAGATCCGATAGGTTGAGCCTTGTGCTCGTAATCAATCCTGGGATTCTCTTTCAAGGTTTTGTGGTGGGGTCACATGTAATAAGTCCTGGAGATATGGACAGGATGAAAAAGGCCTCAGATGCTCTTTAGAGTTCTTGCTAGTCAAGAGACTCTTTTAAGGTTTTGTGACGCACGTAATAAGTCCTGAGATTTCCACAGTATGGCCAGAGATGATGAAGATCTGCAGGTGGTGGGCCTACATCCAGTATGAAAAAGGACTGGCTCTGTAGAACTTCCTATGACGAGTAGATTTAGATATTGATTGAGATAGCAGAAGCAATGACGATGGTGATGACTCGATGATGATTATCCAGTGACAATGATCTAGAGAAGATGACTTGTGCTAGAAGACCTGTGTCGAGAAATACCTTCCTAGTTAAGAGGGAGTGTTGATGTATATGTAACTTCGGAATGTATTTCACATATATTTATATTGTATTCCTATAGAGATGTTATTATTCCTCTATACGGAAGTGTCATCATTTATATTGTAAGTGTCGTAACTTATACTTGATGGGTTATTAGACCACCTTGTTGGAGTCGGCCCTGTATAAGTCATGTGGGTCAAAGGGTTATTAGACCACCCTATTGGGGGTCGGCCATGTGGGTCAAAGGGTTATTAGACCACCCTAGTGGGGGTCGGCCCAGTCAACATTATGTTAAGTGGTTAAGTTGAGGCCGACCTAGTTGAGTAAAGGTCAAGTCAAGTTAGTGTATAAATAGAGAGTGTCTCTCTCTCATTTTACACATTCTATTCTCTCACTCACACTTGGGAGAGTGGCACACTTGTGGAGGAGGAGGCTCTACTTCTAGTGAAGACTATCTCTTGTATTCTGGTTGTATCATTGCTCTATCTATCTCTGAGGAAGTTATTGGGGTTTTTCACCTTTATGGTTTTCCCCAAGTAAACTCTGTGTCTCTTGTGTGCTTGCATTATTGTGTCCATGATTGATATGCTGTAGATTTGCTGTACATGTTGTTCTCTCAGTTAAGATCCTAGATCAGATTGAAGTAAATTCTGAAAATTTAACATTTACTAGACATAACCTTGATGAAGTTTGAAGCAACATAAGCTCAGGGGGAGCAATTTAGCATGAAAAACCAACAACAAAATTTTGGTGAAGATGGCAAGGTACAAGGATGATCTCAAAGAACACACCTAGCTCAGTCAAAGGAGGAGACTCGCTTAGAAAATCAAGAAGCCTACATGACAAGGGGAGTATGTGTGAAGATAGAAAATAATGGAAGATCAGACTGAACATCTAATTTCATGATTCAAAGCTACAATTGTTTTTTGGGAATTGTGAAGCCTTTTATGACTAAATGATAAGCTCTTTGTCATTAATTTCAAAGGGAGAGAGAAATCATGTTTCCATCAATGGAAAAAGGGAGAGATTGATGAATATGGTTGTCATTGATGACAATACATTAATGACAAAGGACAATGACAAGGCACAAGACTGAACATAGAGAACAAACAAAGCAAGCAAGCAAGGAAGTGTGTGATGGTGACATGGATCACATGGAAAGCAACATCGAAGACTTGGAGAAGGATGATGACATGGCTTAAGGAATGGCAAAGACGACAAGTATGAAAAACATGGCAAGCATCAAACATGGCAAGCATGACAAACTGATGATGTGGAAGATGCAAGACAAAAGCAAAAGAATATGGAAAGGACAAGGATGATGACAAGGCAGCTGCGAGCATTTTGCTTAAGGCATGATGCAAGCATTTGGAAGGCCCCTTGCGGGCATTTCAATGCACTCTTGTGGGAATTTCTTGAAGGCCTGCGAGAATTTTTGCAAGGACCTTGAGGGCATAAACGAAAGGCCCT
The DNA here is from genome assembly GCA_027924585.1 of Larix kaempferi. Classification (NCBI taxonomy): domain Eukaryota; kingdom Viridiplantae; phylum Streptophyta; class Pinopsida; order Pinales; family Pinaceae; genus Larix; species Larix kaempferi. The sequence continues at coordinate 5,758,450 of BSBM01000374.1, read as the reverse complement.
GGTGGGCATAAATGGAGGTATGCACGGGCATATTGCATGGCCTTTGTGGGCACAATTAATTTCCCATGCAACCATTTTTTAAATGGACATGCGGGAATTTTAAAATCCCATTGCAGGCATTTTTGTGAAGGATGCGGGCATATGTATGAGGTAGTTGTGGAGTTGTGGTCCTAAAGAATAATCTATGCGGGCATAAGTAAGGACAGTGCGAGCATTCTGGAAGAAAAAGAAATGACATGAAAAATTAAAGTACTTATGATAATGATGATGTGGCATAAAGATTATATATATATATATATATATATATATATTTGATGAGAATAATGAAGATAATGTGGCAAAATAAAAATCATAGATACCAAATGATGTGGCATTTGGTTAAAGTGTGATGATGTGGATATATATATATATATATATATACTTGAAGAAGATGACGTGGAATAAACCCAAGGACACCCAAAATAAATTTTATTTGGTTGTTTCCTTGTTTAGAGGATGGCCAACATTAAACAATTTATTTTAATGAAAAGATAAAAATAAGGACAAGTCGGCCTCCTAATTTGATGGAATGAAAAGGTATAAATAGAGGATGAATTTTTATTTTGTGATGTGAATTTGTGTGGATTATGTGGATATGGAGAGGACATATGATTTCGGGTTTTTAGAGAAGACGAGGACAGGTTCGTGGGTCTGAGTTTTTGCGGCAGCAGCAGACATGTGGAGCAACAAATGATATCTAGCTTCTAAAACGTTTTCTCCTTTTGTGAAGACAACAATTGATCTGAAGATGACATGTTGAAGAATTCAAAATGCTGATATGCTGAATCATATGATAATGTCTTCATGTTGAAGAAGTCAAAATGCTGATATGCTGAATCATATGATAATGGACATAATGTTTTTATGCTCATGGATAAATTGAAGATAATCAACTTAGGGACATAATGTTGATGGACAGAAAGATGACTGGAAAGAATGAAGATGTACTTGAGGACAACTTGCTGATATTTTTTGGGGCTACATAATGCTAATGATAGTGTGATGAGATAGACAATATGCTCATGGACATATTGCTGAAGACAGTATGATGAGGTGATGGAAAGAATGCTCCTGGACAAAAGTTTGATACAATAATGACACCTAGAATAGAATGATGTGCTCAGCGTGAAGAAAATGACAGTGATTGATGTGGATAATTTTAGATAAGGCAGTGACAAGTTGGTGATGATGACATGAGTATGTAAACTGTATTATAAATGCAAGCTAGTCTTGCATCTTTGGTTTGGACACCTCAACCCTTCTTAGTTGGGTCTAAGAAAACCAGGTTGGGTCCTGGAATAAGAGATGGTGTTGATTTACCCTAACAGTTGTAACCGGTCCCATCAAATACAAAATATTACAAAAATTATATTGATTTGTGTTCTTTGGTGTTGTAGTTTTTGTTATGGTTCAATAATTCTTTTGATTCATAGATGATTAAGTGATGGATGTTAATAAAATGATGAAACTGGCAGTATGATGCATTGATGAATATTTGGCTGAATAATAGAAGTTAAGAAGAGAATTTAAATTTTCCTACACATTGATTCACCCCCCCTCTTAGTGTGAATATTGTGTCCAAAAATTGGTATCAAAGCATGCCTTCATCATAAGCCTAGCAAGCTTGAAGGGATCCATAGACACAAGTAGAAGGCAGATCATGGATGCTTATTCGGAAGATGGAGTTCCATTGTTTAATGTATCAAATTATGAATCCTGGAGCATCAGAATGAGGGTTCATATATAGACACAAGGATATGATGTCCGGGAATCAGTTAAATATGGTTGCACTCCTCCAAAAGGCAGAACAAAGGAATCAACAACTAAGAAGCCACATGAAAGCAATGAAAAGGCACTAAGTTTGATCATGAAGGGCTTATCATAAACAGAGAAGGAAAGACTAAATATTGGTAAGTACACTTCAACCAAAGATCTCTGGATCAAGCTAGAATAAAAATACCAAAGAAGAAAAGTTCAAGACATAGACGAGGAAACAAATGTCAAGACCTCTGAAGATGAAAAACAAGAAGAGAAGGAGGCACAAGCTTTAAATGGAAGTAAAGGTAAGGACTCTTTTGATTCTGAATGTGATGATATTGAGATTCTACTTACAGAAAATGAGAAGGAAGACTTATTGAAAGTCAAAGAGGCATTTTCATGTACTCTATTGGATAGGGATGTGAAATCCAATTCAAGGATCATAAAGAATATTAAGGGATCATTTGAAAAATACCAAAAGGAGACAAAGGCCTTGTTCATGATATTGAAACTCAAGAACAAAGACTTGCAAGATAAGCTGGAAGATCAAAATGATGAAATCAAAAAATTGAAGATTGGATTAGCAAAAGAACAGGAAGAGATTGGTGTAGACCCTAAAGAACTTGAGGAGATTATATGGGCTAATATTGATATAAAAATCCAATTGGAGGAAGCTAAAAGAAGAGAATAAACTATGAAGATGCAGGTAGAAGAACAAGAGAATACTATGGACCTACTCAAGACAATATTACAATTAGAACTAGAAGACAAGAATAATGAAATTGAAAGACTAAAGTATGAAATTATCAATCAAAGAGTGTCTGACTCAAAAGAGATTGAAGAAAGAAGAAGGGACAATGTTAATCTGAAGACTCAATTTGAAGAAGACAAAAGGATGGAAGAGATCTTGAAGAATCACTCGGATGAAAATGAGAAGATGTGTGAGCACCTTGAAATGGAATTGGTTGGACTCAAGAAGAAAAATGAAAAATATGATGCCTATGACAAGCTCAAACACAACTCAGTCATCTTGGAAGAAATTTTGGATTGCCAAAGGTCTCCCTTTGACAAATCTAGTCTTGGGTTCAAGAAGAAAGAAGAACAAGACACTTGGTCTCCCAAGACTCCAGACGTAGGTCCATGATCATCCAAAGCTACTCTCCATGCACCTGCACATGACAACAAAGACATTGGAAGTTCAAGAATACATCAAAGAGCTAGGCCCAATCCTCAAAGCAAAGAAACAATTCCAAGATGGAAATAATGTCCAACGTATGAAAATGGATTTAATGGTTATTGTTTTTCTTGTTATAACTTTGGTCATAAGGCAATGGATTGTGTAGATGGAAGAAATAATATTGGAAGACAAAATGACAAGGTTAGATGCTGGACATGTAACCAAGATGGACATGTTGTTGCCACCTGTCATACTTTAAGATGCTACATGTGTAGTGGGTTTGGTCACAAAGCCAAATATTGTGCAAGTCAAAGAAATCAATCAAGGAGGAGCCCCTTGTACACGTCAACAAGAAGAACAAATGAATATTGGAAGAATACCAATGCAAGAAGTTTTGAAGATCAAAAGACAAGAACCTACAGTCAAGGACATTCTCAAGGATGGAGAAAATAAGTTGATTAGAGAAGTGTTGGAAACTTCAACAACTCAGTTAGGTGCTGGACATACAATCGGTTTGGTCACATTGTCAGACTAAGACATGTACTGATTGCAATGGCTTTGGGCACAAAGCTCAATACTGTTGGAACACCATGAGAAGATTAACATACAAATCAACTAGGAAAACCAATAAAGATAATGGTGACAATGATGAAAAGACACATGTCAAGAAGCAAGTGTGGGTGAAGAAAAATATCTTGTCAAATCTAAATGAGGTTGACCACATCAGTGAAGGTGGCTGCCATGTGGCAAGCCACTCTTAAGGTCTTTTGAAGGCCATGAGTTCATTATTGGAGGATGAACTCAATTGGTAAATGATGGTTCTCCAAGTATAAACAGGTCCAAGGATCTTGATTACAATGGAAGATAAATCTGCATACTGATAGGGGGAGCAGTAGCACTGAAATATTGTCATTGATGCTTACCTTTTATGAATTTGACAAAGGAATTATTCAGAAAATACATCTTGTTGGTATTGATTGTATGACCTATATTGGGGAAGCATTCAATAGAAGTTAACAGAGGTATAAGGAAACATATATAATTTGAGAATGAAACTTGAACTCTGACTTTTGGAATGCCAAAATGATAGGAGTAGATTTTAGTATTAAATTATGTGGGAAGAACCTGAAGGGAGAATTTGTTCAAAAGAATACAACAGTAGGAAGACAAGGTCAAGTTGAAGATTACACAGTTTTAGTGCTCATCCTGCTATAACAGAATTGGAAAAGGTCAGATCAGTTTTGGTAAGGTTAAATTGGACAAGCTCAGGCTTGTTACTCTTGGAAAAAGGAAGCTTCAGTGAAGCAATGTACTGGAGATTGTTGAAGAGAATATATTTCAGTCTAATTTGGAAAGAAGTTTAACTGAGAAATGGTATGATTGATAGGGGAGTATGGCATGATGATGCATGCTTACCTTTTATGAATTTACTAGACAGAACCTTAATGAAGTTTGAAGCAACATAAGCTTAGGGGGAGCAATTTAGCATGAAAAACCAGCAGCAAAATTTTGATGAAGATGGCAAGGTACAAGGATGATCTCAAAGAACACACCCAGCTCAGTCAAAGGAGGAGACTCGCTTAGAAAATCAAGAAGTCTACATGACAGGGGGAGTATGCGTGAAGATGGAAAATAATGGAAGATCAAACTCAGCATATAATTTCATGATTCAAAGCTACAATTTTTTTTGGGGCATTGTGAAGCCCTTGATGACTAAATGCTCAGCCCTTTGTTATTAATGTCAAAGGGGGAGAGAAATTAGGTTTCCATCAATGACAAAGGGGGAGATTGATGAATATGGTTGTCATTGATGACAATACATTAATGAGAAAGGACAATGACAAGGTACACTATTGAACATAGAGAACACACAAAGAAAGCAAGCAATCGAGTGTGTGATGGTGAAACGGATCACATGGAAAGCAACATTGAAGACTTGGAGAAGGATGATGACATGGCTTGAGGAATGGAAAATATGACAAGTATGAAAAACATGGCAAGCATGACAAACTGATGATGTGGAAGATGAAAGACAAAAGAAAAAGCATTAGAGAAATTTTGAGGTAAAAAAATGGCCTCAAAACAAAGAAAATGTACTATAAAAAACAACCAATCACATTCTAGTAGATGACATCATCCCCCTTGGTGAGGTGGCATTGCATGAGTTAAGAATGTTTATTTGTCAAATTTTCTATGGTGGATGAAAACACATAGTTAACCAAGGTAGTGGTGTAAGTACTTTTAAGTCATAAAGTAAAGTACTCATAATGATAGTCTTTTCATAAAATAATATTATTGTCATTTTCAAGTAAAGTACTCATAATGAATATCTTTTCACACTTTCTCATAAAATAATATTATTGTCATTTTCAAGTGAAATACTCTTAATTCATAAAGAAAGTCCTTTCACATTTTTTTATAAAATAATATATTATCATTTTTATGTTTTTAATTTTAAATTATATATTCACTCCATTCTATTTAATAACATAATGTCAAACTAATAAAGAATAATAATAATAATAATGCAATGTAGATTATAATAATATTATTAACATTTTACATGTAAATAAATTCTCAATTAAATTACATTATATTAAATTCATGATAAAAGTACTAAATATAAAAAGTCAACATAAAATTAAAAAAATAACTCTTAAAAATATTTTTTATTATTTAATTTCATTTGCAAGTTCAAGACAAATAAATGCTAAAGAACAATAAATTTTTGGGAATTTACAATGAATCTTAGTTACATCAATGTAGACTTATTTTATTAATTTTATTTCTAGTGAATTTTGAAAAAGGAACTCAACCATGGTTATTTATATTGTGCATATAAAATAGTGTGGGAGGTGACTTGTCATATATACCTACCCCATAAAACCCCCAATTCATAATATTTTAATATATCTCATATTTTTGTAGTACATCTCTTAGGAGGCCATTTTTTGACCTCAAAATCTCTCTAATGACTATGACAAGGACAATGATGATGACAAGGTAGCTGCGGGCATTTTGCTTAAGGCATGATGCGGGCATTTGGAAGGCCCCTTGCGGGCATTTCAAAGCACTCTTGCGGGAATTTTTGCAAGGACCTTGAGGGCATAAACGAAAGGCCCTAGCGGGCATTTTAAGTACTCCATGCGGGCATAAATGGAGGTATGTGAGGGCATATTGCATGGCCTTTGTGGGCATAATTAAATGCCCATGTGGGAATTTTAAAATCCCATTGTGGGCATTTTTGTGAAGGATGTGTTAAAATTCAATATGCTAAGACAGAAAATAGCAGCATTACATTCCATTTCACAATAATAGCATATACAGGATCACTGAAGAAACAACAAGCACAACATAAACACAAGAGAAAGAGATTTGTCCTGGGAAACCCTCATGGGGTAGAAAACCCAGCAAAGCTTCCTCAATATAGATGACCAGAAATATACAAAGATGAAACCCTGAGACATGATCTCCTCCTCCACAATAGCAGACCTCTCATTAGAGAAATTTTGAGGTCAAAAAAGGGCCTCAAAACAAAGAAAATGTACTATAAAATACAACCAATCACATTCTAGTAGATGACATCATCCCCCTTGGTGAGGTGGCATTGCATGAGTTAAGAATGCTTATTTGTCAAATTTTCTATGGTGGATGAAAACACATAGTTAACCAAGGTAGTGGTGTAAGTACTTTTAAGTCATAAAGTAAAGTATTCATAATGATAGTCTTTTCATAAAATAATATTATTGTCATTTTCAAGTAAAGTACTCATAATGCATGTCTTTTCACACTTTCACATAAAATAATATTATTGTCATTTTCAAGTGAAGTACTCTTAATTTATAAAGAAAGTCCTTTCACATTTTTTTATAAAATAATATATTATCATTTTTATGTTTTTAATTTTAAATTATATATTCACTCCATTCTATTTAATAACATAATGCCAAACTAATAAAGAATAATAATATATTTAATAAATAATAATAATAATAATAATAATAATGCAATGCGGATTATAATAATATTATTGACATTTTACATGTAAATAAATTCTCAATTAAATTACATTATTAAATTCATTAGAAAAGTATTAAATATAAAAAGTCAGCATAAAATTAAAAAAAAAACACTTAAAAATGTTTTTTATTATTTAATTTCATTTGTAAGTTCAAGACAAATAAATGTTAAAGGACAATACATTTTTGGGAATTTACAATGAATCTTAGTCACATCAATGTAGATTTATTTTATTAATTTTATTTCTAGTGAATTTTGAAAAGTAACTCAACCATGGTTATTTATATTGTGCATAGAAAATAGTGTGGGAGGTGACTTGTCATATATACCTACCCCATAAAACCCCCAATTCATAATATTTTAATATATCTCATATTTTTGTAGTACATCTCTTAGGAGGCCCTTTTTTGACCTCAAAATCTCTCTAATGCCTCCACAAGTGCGTTATCCTTAAGTGTGTGTGTGATTCAAATGAGGAACACACCTCCTCTATTTATACACTACTCTGATATGTATTTTACACAAGTACATGTAGGCTCATATTTAACCATTAGGTTAAATACCCCATTATAACTGACTGGGCCGACCCCCACATGGTGGGTCTAATAACCCTAGTTACCACACCCAACTCGGAGGAATAAACATCTCCGGATTTATAGTATAATCACATCGGAGGTATGGAACATCTCCGGAATAAATAATATACAAATATAATATTCTTTGAAGTTACAATATTTCAACACTCCCCCTTAACGAGAAGGATATTATAACAGTATCTGCACGAGCAAGGAGTCATAAACATCATACATGATACATCTATAAATCATTGGAAGCTTTCTCAACATCATCAGTAACTCAAGCAGTTACTAGAACATCTTCAATACTGGAACATCAACATCTTCAGTACTGAGTCTTTATCTTCTGCAGCACTCGAACAGCTACAACAACATCAACATCTGGATCCTCACGATCATCAGTATCGTCATCTCACGATCATTAGCATCGTCATCACACGATCATCAGCATCGTCATCACACGATCATCAGCATCGTCATCACACCATCATCAGCATCGTCATCACACCATCATCAGCATCGTCATCTCACGATCATCAGCATCGTCATCACACGATCATCAGCATCGTCATCTCACGATCATCAGCATCGTCATCACACGATCATTAGCATCGTCATCACACGATCATCAGCATCGTCATCTCACGATCATCAGCATCGTCATCACACGATCATCAGCATCGTCATCTCACGATCATCAGCATCATCATCACACGATCATCAGCATCGTCATCGATACAGGTATCCATAACAATACAAGTATCCACATCATTAGTACACGTATTCATGCCAATACAAGTGTACATATCATCAATACAAGTATCCACACTGATACAAGTAACCATATCATCAATACAAGTATCCTACCGATACAAGTAACCACATCATCAATACAAGTATCCTACCGATACAAGTAACCACATCATCATTACAAGTATCCTACCGATACAAGTAACCACATCATCAATACAAGTATCCTACCGATACAAGTAACCACATCATCAATACAAGTATCCTACCGATACAAGTAACCACATCAAAAAATCACTTTCTCGGAGACCATACGTCTACGGATCAATTCAGGGACCGAAGTCCGGGGATGATACAATCCCCACTTCTCGGAGACCATACGTCTACGGATCAATTCAGGGACCGCAGTCCGGGGATGATTCAATCCCCACTTCTCGGAGACCTCACATCTACGGATCAATTCAGGGACCTAAGTTCGGGGATGATACAATCCCCACTTCTCGGAGACCTCACGTCTACGGATCAATTCAGGGACCGCAGTCCAGGGATGATACAATCCCCACTTCTCGGAGACCATACGTCTACGGATCAATTCAGGGACCTAAGTCCGGGGATGATACAATCCCCACTTCTTGGAGACCTCACGTCTACGGCTCTCTTTAGGACTGAAAGTCCAGGGATGATCCAATCCCCTCAACTGTCCACTAAGGACTTCATTCTCGGAGACCTCACGTCTACGGCTCTCTTTAGGACTGAAAGTCCAGGGATGATCCAATCCCCTCAACTGTCCACTAAGGACTTCATTCTCGGAGACCTCACGTCTACGGCTCTCTTTAGGACTGAAAGTCCAGGGATGATCCAATCCCCTCAACTGTCCACTAAGGACTTCATTCTTGGAGACCTCACGTCTACGGCTCTCTTTAGGACTGAAAGTCCAGGGATGATCCAATCCCCTCAACTGTCCGCTAAGGACTTCATTCTCGGAGACCTCACGTCTACGGCTCTCTTTAGGACTGAAAGTCCAGGGATGATCCAATCCCCTCAACTGTCCACTAAGGAATTCATTCTCGGAGACCTCACGTCTACGGCTCTCTTTAGGACTGAAAGTCTAGGGATGATCCAATCCCCTCAGCTGTCCACTAAGGACTTCATTCTCGGAGACCTCACGTCTACGGCTCTCTTTAGGACTGAAAGTCCAGGGATGATTCAATCCCCTCAACTGTCCACTAAGGACTTCATTCTCGGAGACCTCACGTCTACCGCTCAATTCAGGGACCAAGGTCCAGGGATGATACAATCCCTATCTGTCCACTAAGGACTTCATTTTCGGAGACTATACGTCTACGGATCAATTGAGGAACTGAAGTCCAGGGATGATACAATCCCTCTTCTTTCTCGGAGACACCTGTCTACGGCTCACTTTAGAACAAGTGTTCAAGGATGATACAATCCTCACATGTATTCTCATAAATACAAGTACAAGTATCCTCAACCATACAAGTACAGTAATCAATACATGTATCATCAAAAGTATGTATTCTTACCAATACATCTTATCATCAAAAGCATGTATTCTTACTAATACATATAACATCAAAAGCATGTATAAGTAAAACTAAGTATTCTAAGTATACGAGTCCTAAATCTAAATATTTCTAAGTATCTAGGTGTAGAGAACAGGTTACCTCATCATCGACCTTGTTGTTCGATGAGACAATCTCATCATCAGTGACTATACTACTCCCCCTTTCGAGGAGGGTCCTTTTGAGCTACACCAAGATTGTCTCGAAAGTATTCAAATTTCACTCGAGACAAAGGCTTGGTTAGTATGTTGGTAACTTCTTCACTTGAGGTAGAGGTTTGGTTAGTACATCGGTAACCTGTTACGAATTCAAACTTTATAGTTCCTTTCTGTGTCATATCTTGTTAGATCCCTATGATCTTTGACTTATCATGGAACACTGGATTCTATGTCATCTTGATACAACTCTATTTGTCACATAGGATCACAGTTGGTTCTATCTCTAAGTCAAACAATCCTGAAGCCAAACTTCTTCACAACTAGCAGAGCAAACAACCATATATTCTGCTTGTGCTGAGAGCCACACTAGACTGCTTCCAGCTAAACCACGAGATCATGGCTAATCCTAGACAATAACATCCTCTTGATGTGTTCTTCTTGTTTGATACACTTTCTGCCCAATCAGCATCTGAGTAGCCATCTGAAGTTATGATCTCCAAGATAGCACAGATCAAAGTCTATCGTATCCTTTAGGTGCCTCATCACATGCTTTGCAACTATTAGGTGAAAACATCTAGTTTCCACTAGATACTGACTCAAGGTATTCACAACAAAGCATATATCTAATCTAGTATATGTTAGATACATCAATGACCCAATAATTTGACTGTACAGAGTTATATCCACTAACTCTGATGAGTTATCCCCTAACAGCTTCAAGTTGGAATCCATAAGAGTGGCCATTCCAACACCTCAAGTCATATTTCTCATCATACTTTACCTGGTTGAGAAATATTCCTTCTGAGCCTTGCCATACTTCCAGACCTAGGAAGTAAAGCGTCAATTTGAGATCTTTCATTTTCATTTCTGCATTGAATGATCTTCTGCATATCTATCTGTGCCATCTCTCGTTAGATGGGTCTACTGATATGAGCCTCAATATCATTCGAACTCTGTGGTGAGTTCCTTCTTGCATCCATGTCATATGTGTATAGAAATCATATTCAACCTTGTAGCAAAGGTTGAGATCCACATCACCCATGGTGATCATTAAGCTTATCAATTTATTATCGATCCTGGGACCTGTGCAGAACCTGATTCACACTTCTTCTTTAATTACACCATACTTGGAGCAAACATCTTGTCGTGATTCTCTTCCCCTTTCTAAGAGAATCTTCTAGCCATGAGCCTTCTATATTTTGTTTGATTTGTAAATCTTCTTGTTTGAACATCCACCACTTGTATAGTGTCCATCATTCTTCATGACCTTTCCTACAAATCAAAATTAAGTACATGATTAGTAATACTTCATAATCATCAAATCATATTGACATGATAACCTATTATGCATACAGATATCATTTACATAGTGATGCAACTATTTTGACCAATACTTTGGCACAACACTTTCCCATATCCTGTATGCATACAGTGGCTATCTAGATGCCTTCCATCTCTACCAGAACATACTATCGAGAGTGTGCACAACTCTCAGCATGTCAGCAAAGAGGTTTCATTCTAGACAAGCAACAATGGAATGTTTGTCCAACTTACCAAACATATGCACATTAGTTGTATACTGTTCAATGCTCTATGAATGTTTACACTCAGCATTATATATTCTAGGAATACAAATATGCATACAACCTATTACAGGCAATATCATTACTATTTCAAATAGCAACTCAAATACTTATCTTTTATGTTTGTGTGGCTGCCTCCCGCTTGATCTTCTGTATGTATTTTGAACTTCTATTCATTCTGTACCACTGTGCATGCTCAAGAGTCATCCTCATGATCTCATACACAAACATACACTCATTAGTATATTCTAAATGCTATCAAAACATTATAGTACTAAATAATCTTGAAAATGTATAGTCATGATTATAGTTAATAAACATTAGTATTCAAGATTTCAGGGAAGTCTTATTTTACTCATGCATATCATCAATCAAGATAAAAGATATAATATGCATAATCCCTTGATTACTAACTTTATGAATAAGCATAACCAATCATTCCAAGTATACTTATATAAGGGATCCTAAGGTAAGATTCATGGGAAACATACCTGGATTAGTGTACCTACTTGGTTATGTACAACATACCTCGTAAGTAGAACAGAGATTATGGATGAGTCTTTGTCTTCATGTTTTCATGGTCATGGAACCTGATTTGTCTTTTGTGATGTACCTGTATCTTGTTAGCAGACAACATCAACCTCACACAACATCATAATGCATTAGTACAATCATAAGTGTCAACACCCTAACCAATGAATATCTTCTATCATGCATTCATAATTTTGTTAAGGTGATACAACAAATCTAAAATCAAGATTGTACTAACCGTAATAACATGAAGACAAACATACCATAAACTTAATCATGAACAAATCTCAAAACATACCTCGATGAGTCATACCTGTCGAGATCGCTTGTAATCTCCTTATGTAAAGCCTTAGCCTCATCTCCCTCTGAAACAGGAACTCCTTCACTTATGCAGGTGACCAATCCATCTTCTTCTAGGATTAACCCTATCCAATTGATTTGCAAGAACTAGACCTGGAGCTGGATATGGGTTTGTCAGAGAAACCCCAAAAATTCAAACTTTGAATTTCAAACTTCCGAAAGGATAGAAATATGCGCCTTTATGAGCTGATCAAACTGATATATTCAGAATTTGAAAACTGCAAAGTTTCACTCCTCAATTTTGCCTTTGAAACTTCCGGATTCACTGGACGTGACCCTGAACTGGGGTTTGATGAATCCCACTCTTCTGCCCAATCAAAAAATATGATCTTGGTCTCTAAATTTCTATTTTGATGAGTAGCATTCAGCCGTGGTCTCCGTTTACAAAAATTCCAACTTTCTTCAAAGCCCTAAATTCCGGAAGCCATGAATGAAGGTACTCAAAAATAATTCTGTTTTGACAGAAATATGTACCTGATTGTTTCTGGTGTAACTCCAAACTTTTCAATCTACAGGGTCTAAAAACATTTTCTGAGATAGCCTGACCTGTTGTCTTTCCATCCTGACAGGTCTGAACTCAATTGGATTCTCTGAGAGAGAGTTATGTCAAATGTCGCAACGTGACCTGTTTTGGGATAAAACAGAAGAGCGAACTTGTACGGCATGCCACGTGTCACTGTTTGAACTTCGGCCTCTGAAAAACTTTCTTGAGGTAGCTCGGCCTGTTATCTTTCCATCCTGATAGGTATGACCTCAATTGGACTCCTTGAGAGAGATTTATGCCAAGTGTCGCAACATGACCTGTTTATGGGATAATACAGGAGAGCGAATTTGTACGGAGTGCCACGTGTCACTGGTTCAACTTCGGCCTCTGAGAAAGGTTTTTGAGATATTACAGACTGTGTACTACCTGTCCCTTTTTACGAAATTTCATTTGGATCTTCCTAGCCCAAGATATGACCTTTTTCCCAAGGTCACCTGATTTTGACTCAGATCTGGAAGAGGCAGAAACCCTATATTGTACACATCATAAATCACAAAGTACAACGAATTAGAGGTTGTCCTTTGGACACAAGGTACCTGGCGATTTAATCTTCGTCCTGTAACAATTTTAGATCCTAAAACGTCACCAAAACGGATTTATAGCGAAAGTGCTACGATGACTGGTTTTTGCTATGTAAAACCCTAACCTTCAAATTGTCGTAAGTAAAGCAAGTGTCTTTAGTGCCATACCTTGTCTTCCTTCAGGTTAGCTCTGATACCATGTTAAAATTCAATATGCTAAGACAGAAAATAGCAGCATTACATTCCATTTCACAATAATAGCATATACAGGATCACTGAAGAAACGACAAGCATAGCATAAACACAAGAGACAGAGATTTATCCTGGGAAACCCTCATAGGGTAGAAAACCCAGCAAAGCTTCCTCAATATAGATGACCAGAAATATACAAAGATGAAACCCTGAGACATGATCTCCTCCTCCACAATAGCAGACCTCTCCTCCACAAGTGCGTTATCCTTAAGTGTGTGTGTGAGTCAAATGAGGAACACACCTCCTCTATTTATACACTACTCTGATATGTATTTTACACAAGTACATGTAGGCTCGTATTTAACCATTAGGTTAAATACCCCATTATAACTGACTGGGCCGACCCCCACATGGTGGGTCTAATAACCCTAGTTACCACACCCAACTCGGAGGAATAAAAATCTCCGGATTTATAGTATAATCACATCGGAGGTATGGAACATCTCCGGAATAAATAATATACAAATATAATATTCTTTGAAGTTACAATATTTCAACAGGATGCGGGCATATGTATGAGGTAGTTGTGGACCTAAAGAAGAATCTATGCGGGCATAAGTAAGGACAATGATTTTCAAGGATACGGTGGCTTGTTGGTGGGGTTAGATGGATTTCATTCCATCCACCCGGGTTCAGTTCCATTGAGACATCTTCTGGCTTGGATTACCGGTTGACGGTTTGCTCGACCTACCATATACGATATGTGAGGAAGTTTGTTGTGATTTCCCGTGCGTTGTTAGCTTTCCTTGATTCCTTCGGAATAGCAGGAAGGTGATTTTTCTGCTGAAAAAAAAGTAAGGACAGTGTGGGAATTCTGGAAGAAAAAGAAATGACATGAAAAATTAAAGTACTTATGATAATGATGAGGTGGCATAAAGATTATATATATATATTTGATGAGAATAATGAGGATAATGTAGCAAACTAAAAATCATAGAGACCAAATGATGTGGCATTTGGTTAAAGTGTGATGATGTGGAGATATATATATATATATATACTTGAAGAAGATGACGTGGAATAAAACCAAGGACACCCAAAATAAATGTTATTTGGTTGTTTCCTTGTTTATAGGATGACCACCATTAAACAATTTATTTTAATGAAAAGATAAAAATAAGGACAAGTCGGCCTCCTAATTTGATGGAATGAAAAAGTATAAATAGAGGATGAATTTTTATTTTGTGTGGAGTATTCAGATATGGCGAGGACATATGATTTTGGGTTTTTAGAGAAGATGAGGATAGGTTCGTGGGTCTGAGTTTTTGGGGCAGAAACAGACATGTGGAGAAGCAAATGATCTCCAGCTTCTAAAACCCTTTTCTCCTTTTGTGAAGACAACAATTGATATGTTCAAGATGACATGTTAAAGAAGTCAGAATGCTGATATGCTGAATCATATGATAATGGAAATAATGTTTTTATGCTCATGGATAAATTGAAGATAATCAACTTAGGGACAGAATGTTGATGGACAAAAATATGACTGGAAAGAATGAAGATGTACTTGAGGACAATTTGCTGATATTTTTTGGGGCTACATAATGCTAATGACAGTATGATGAGATGGACAATATGCTCATTGACAGAATGTTGAGGACAGTATGATGAGGTGATGGAAAAAATGCTCCTGGACAAAATTTTGATACAGTAATGACACCTACAACAGAATGATGTGCTCAGCTGAAGACAGTGACAGTGATTGATGTGGACAGTTTTGGACAAGGCAGTGACAATTTGGTGATGATGACATGAGTATTTAAACTGTATTGTAAATGCAAGCTAGTCTTGCATCTGGGGTTTGGACACCTCAACCCTTCTTAGCTGGGTCTAAGAAAATCAGGCTGGGTCCTAGAATAAGAGTTGGTTCTCTTTGTATCAGTTGGTGTTGATTTACCCTAACGGTTGTAGCCGATCCCATCAAATATAAAAAGATTGCAAAAATTATATTGACTTGTGTTCTTTGGTGTTGTGGTTTTTGTTATGGTTCAATAATGCTTTTGATTCATAGATGATTAAGTGATGGATGCTAATAAAATGATGAAAATGGTAGTATGATGCATTGATGAATATTTGGCTGAATAATAGAAGTTAAGAAGATAATTTAAATTTTCCTACACACTGATTCACCCCCCTCTCAGTGTGAACATTGTGTCCAACATAAACCCCTTCCAATGAAAAAGGAAAAGAGTCATCTCAGATTGATGAATCATTTCACATAACTTGTCCTACAAACAAAGGGATTCCCAAAGTCCCCAAGTTCCCTTTATGTCGTATATCTAACAACCCCAATGCTAGAGTTGATCCTAACTATAGCATTGTGTATGACTTGGCCTAATTTCCAGTAATAATGTCTACGCTAGAGGTTCTTTGGAACTGTCATGTACATCGTAAAGTATTATTGTCTTCTTTAGGTGCAATTGATCCATTTGATTCTTTCTCGATGACCTTTGATTTGGATCAAGCAGAATCTCATAAGCCATCATCCATAGCCTTCTAAGTCATCGTCATGGTAAAAAATATGGTAATACATTGATGTATTGTGGACGAAAGGGCCTCCACCTACGTTATGTCCACTCATGTGTGGCAGAAGCATGGATCCCCTGAACTAGTTCCATCCCTTATGAACTTACGCTCTTATGATGGTTGTGCGACTCAACCTCATGGTCTTCTCCAGAACGTCCCTATAGAGTTAGTTGGGAAAATTGTTTTAATGGATATAGAGGTTGTCAATGCTCAATTGGATTACAACCTCCTCTTAGGTTGTGGCTACATGTATGCCATGGAAGTGGTTGCTTCATCAGTATTCATACATATGATGTTCCACCATGATGGGAGAATCGTAAAGTTGGATCGATTGAATTTCTACGACTCTAAGGGTTTAGATTGCCTGGATAATGTCTTATCCACGGTCAACAACAGTCTCACGAGTGCGTCCATCCCAAAATTTTTGAATGTTAGACCAAGCATTTTCCAAGATACTACCATGATAGAGACATTTCAAGCTTTATCACATCCTCCTCCCAAAGTCGAGATTTCCAACTTATGTACTATCTCTTTGGGTAAACCGATAGTCCAACCCCAACCTATTCCGTTTCCCAGTTAGTTACCTAAAAATTAGTGGGGAGCCACCCCCATCCAACATTTCCTGTTCTTTTTTCCACCATATGGAGTGGTAATCACACCCATAATGGCAATGGTCAATCTTCCGGGATTCACATTAGTACTCCCCGTTTGGTACCTCAACCGCTAAATACACACCCTACCCCCAAGGTTGTTCTGACACTTGTACAACCCATCGATACTTCTAATATTCCTTCCCCTTGGAGCAGTTAAGGAAGCACCTCCAACCACCCAACATCTGCCCATGAAGAATGCTGGGGGAAACACTAAAAACACGACTACGCTGGAAAAAATGACTCAAGCAACAAAACTCTCTTTTAATGCTAAAGTGCGAATCCCTTCACCTTGCACCATATGCGATGTTTTGGGCCACGCTACCCAACAATGTCCGGAGTTGTTGATCCTGCGTAGTCATTTAAAGATGTTAGAAGAAGATACTGATGGGAACATTTCCATGGTTCATCTCCTTAACGCCCCAAAAAATAGGAACAAATCATTGCATACCAATCACCCTTGTGCGTTATGTGGCCTCTACGATCATTACTTACATCATTGCCTAGATTTATCAGAGTTTAGATTTGTACTTGCTGATTTACGTCGTCTTTCAGTAGAATCTCAAGTCATCGTTATCAAAGATGTTTTCCCAACAAACATCCTCGTCAAAAGAAACGACCACCATTTATTATATCTCATCCTCTAATGGAACTTTCTCGTCATCTAATGACGTCGTTGCTGTATCATTAGACCCAGTCCTTGCAGATTTGTCTAATCAATTTTTTTGCAGTGACGAGGAAATCCTCGAAGCGCTCATATCACTGGATTTTCCTTGGGATAATATGCACCATCATGCATATTTCATCTTGATGAACCCATTCCCTCAATGTTGTCTTCAAATCAATTATCCGTTGAGTTGAAAGACTTCATTCTGTGCAGAAACGTTGATTGGTTTAAAAACCCGATTCTAGCCCCTGATGATTTTGAGGAGAGTAACATGGCTAACATTTCCCCGATGATCGAGGTCAAAATATTCATAAAACGATGCATCATCAAGAATATCCTTTTAGGAGCTTCTTGTACTCTGAGGGAGTCACTTCCTACAAAGCACTTTTTCAAGAGTTTCATGACGTATTTTCTTGGTCTTATGCCGAGATGCCTAGCATGGACCCTTCCATCGTTGAACATCACATTGATATTTGGCCCGATGTTTTCCTGGTTCTCACAAGCAAATTCCCATACACCCCTCATAAGAGTTGGTTGTCAAAGCAGAAATTGAGAAGTTACAAAAAGCTGGATTTATTTATTCGATTGCGTATACTACATGGGTATCAAACCTAGTTTCGATTAACAAGAAACAAGGTACCTTACATGTTTGCAGCAACTTTCATGATTTGAATTTGGCTTGTCCAACAGATAATTACCCCACCCCCTTTTATACCACAAGTCATCAACGCTTGCGTTGGGCATGAGGTCCTTTCCTTTATGGATGGATTGTCAGAGTACAACCAAATTCAGATATGAAAAGAAGACCAATACAAAACTACCTTCACCACCCCATGGAGAACGTTTGCATATCGAGTTATGCTATTCAAACTAAAAAATGCCAGGGACACTTTTCTGCATGCCATGTCATACTGCTTCCATGATTTGGTTCATATCATTCTCGCATACTTGGACGACCTCACGATTCGCTTCAAGAAATGGTCACAACATTTAGAGGACCTTCGACAAGTGTTCCTCTGTTATTGCAAATATAACATCTGATTGAACCCACTCAAGTGTGTTTTTTGCGTCATGGCTGGTTGATTACTAAGATTCATCATTTCCTAGTAAGGGATCAAAGTTGATCCGCTAAAAGTTGAAGCCATTGTTAATCTTCCTCGCCCACAGACATTGTGCCAGTTGCAAAGTCTTCAAGGCAAGGACAATTTTTTACGTCGCTTCATACCGAATTATGCTACCACAATCCATGGATTCCTACATTTGTTACTGTCTAACATCCCTTTTGTTTTGGACAAGCAGAAACAGGCTGCTTTTAACGCTTTGAAGAAATCTCTTACATCCGCTCCACTAGTATGCCCTACGGATTTTACAAAGGATTTTATTCTTCACATTTCGATATCCGAGTTTGTTGTCACTGGAGTGATAGTTCAAGAAGGCTCTTCTCTCCAAGAAGATGTTATTTATTATGTGAGTCACAACCTAGCTGTTCCCCCCTTTCCTACCCACATGTGTTACATAAAATAATAAATAAAATACATTAACAATAATTAATAATAGTTAATAATAATAATAACTGAATATTAATTATAATGAGAAATTGCCACTCATCAAAGCTTAAGCCCAAGCTATATTTAAGCGGGCCAATTCATTGTATTTCATCTATCATCTTTATTTTTATCAATTATCAATATGCGGGATTTTCAGAGTTTGTGGGTTTGTTCACAAATATTTGAGAATACTCAATACAGATTCTTTGCAACACCGGATACGGTGTTACGTTGGTATCATAGCGGCTTCCGCTCCATCTATTGAGCTTAGATTCGGCTCCTTTTCTCTTCTCACGATGCATCTCCATCTCCATCTCCATCTTCCTCACCGCTTTCCCTCCAACACCCCATGTCTTCCCACGCTGCTGCACCATTCCATCGGTGCCAACTCTCTTCACCTCTCCACATTTCCAACTCTCCTGCTCCCTTCCCGTCGCTGCACCGTCACACACCCACGTGCCCTGCGCTCCTCCTTCATCCCATCGCCCCCCACACACATTCCTGCCACACCTTTGCGTGCTCCTCCCACTCCACTACACTTCAGCCATACACTTCTCCCCCTCAACACATTCCTGCTCTCCACACACGCCCTTATCCCCCCATTCGGCTTGCTCCAACTGCCTGCTCACTCTCACTTCACTTCCTCTTCCACCCACCACCACCGCTTCCTCTATCCATTTGCTGCACGCTCTCTTGTCGAACCATATACTCCATCCATGTTCACTCATCCCTACCAAGAGCCCACTTCTCCATCCATGTTCACTCATCCCTACCAAGAGCCCACTTCTGCATCGTTGTCAATTCCCCATCGACCGCATTTGCCAGTTCTCCCTCTACTCTCCGTCGCAATCCTCCGCCCGTCCACAGTCTTCGTGGAATTACCACTACAATTCGCTTTCCTCTCTCCCATCTCGTCTCCCTCTTCCAAAAAACCTACTCTCCACCCTCGCAACAACCCTTATCACTTCTCCACCTTCGCAGTAGCCCTGATCAGTTTCCACACTCCTCCCATCTCATCCACACGCTAACCTCACCTTCTAACGCAGCTTCCACCACAACGCCGCGACCTCGCCACTGCACTCCTCCGTACCCAACCTTCCGTGCCACGCCCTTCCACCTGACCTCCTGTGTCTCCTTCCCACGCATCACCCATCCTCCCTCCACCTCCACACTGCGTCCACATCCATCTCCCTCCACGTCGCCCATTCCTCCAAACTTCAAAAACCCTAAAATTAATATTACAATTCAAACATTTTATTTTTATAAATAACAATAATTATTATTAATAAAACCTTATTAATAATACTAATATTATTATAAAAGATGAATAATTATTAAATATAATAATTAATTATTATATTTAAGAGTTTTTTATCCCCTAGTATGCAAAAATTGCGAAGTGCAATAGATCTATTTATACACACAAATGTCGTCGAGACATGACAGCTTTGTTGAATAAATGAGGAAAATTAAAGAAGAAATAATGGGAAATTATATTCTAAAAACTATAGACGGAATAATAAAGAGATGCCATGCTCAAAATATGTTTGAACAACTATTTGAAGAAAAAAATAAAAAGGAAAATGAAAGCAATGAAGGTCATCAAAATAAAAGAGTACAACAGATGATCTCGTCAATTAAGAGCCTGAATTTGCAACTGCTAAGAGCTCTAAGGTTTATATCGATGTTGCATACTCATTCAATGATGACAAAGACTCCATAATTGAATCTAAATCTGATTTGCAAAGCCTAGAAGAAAAACCTGATAAAGAATATGAAAATGGTGAAATTGATGTTTTGGATATTAAATTGAATGACAAAGCCAGTTCCATATCACCATCCAGTTTTAATGGCAATGTGTCCACTAGTGTAATAGAAGAAATAATTACACATTGTTCTCAACCATTTTTTCCAAAAAAATCACAACCTAAAAGTGTAAGATGGAAACCATCTACCATAATATGGCTTGATGGAACTAACAAGGCTCACATTGATATCTTAAAACTCCAAGCACTTAAGGATGATTGTCACTTCAATTTCCAAGGTAAAAAAGTATCTCTTAAAAATATTTCCGTTATTATGACATCAGTCAATGTAAGGCCTACAACGAATGTAAAAAGTGGAATTAAAGAAGATCCACAATTTCTCATAAATGGAAGACAGAAGATGACATGGAAAACAAATGATTACCAGCGGTATTGTTTCAAAAACTCACCATTTAAGCATAAGGGATTACAACACAAGTTCCAGGATCTCGTCCAGAAAATAAATCAATTCAGATTGTAGTGTTTAAGTCAATGCTTCAAATAACCCCTAATAAGAGGACATCAACACTTCAACTTTGAGGACAAAGCTACCATCAAGGGAAAGGGAATGTTACATAAAATAATAAATAAAATACATTAACAATAATTAATAATACTTAATAATAATAATAATTGAATATTAATTATAATGATAAGTTGCGACTCCTCAAAGCTTAAGCCCAAGCTATATTTAAGTGGGCCAATTCATTGTATTTCATCATCATCTTTATTTTATCAATTATCAATATGTGGGATTTTCATAATTTGTGGGTTTGTTCAGAAATAATTTGAGAATACTCGGATATAGACTCTCTGCAACACCGGATATGGTGTTACAGCATGAGGAGAAGTTAGCGTTGGCTGTAGTTTTTTTTATTCAAAAGATTCCTCATTATATTTTGATGAGTTGAACCAAATTTGTTCCTGATTCAAATCCTATATTGTACCTCTTGAGTTGACATCTTATCCAAGGTCGTGTTGTTAAGTGGATCGCCATCATTCAAGAATACAACCTTGAATTCATCACACCTAAGAGCATCAAAGCATTAGCGTTGTCTTAGCTCATGATGGATTTACCCTCTACATCTGTCCCGTTATCCATCATTGATCACCTCCTCGATGAACATAGGCTCACCGTATCCTCTGATGATCTATGGTACATTGATCTCTTGGTGTATTTGTGCACTCAAAAGTTTGGTCCTCACCTAAACCATGAATACCGTTGTTGCATTCATCACCAAGCACCTTGATATCTCCTTATTAGGGATGTCTTGTACCGTCGAGGTGTCGATACTATTTTACGATGGTTCCTTACCCATGATGAGATAGATCAAGTCTTAAACGTTTTCCATAATGTTGCTTCTGACAATCACATTTTGGGGATAACCACCTCTCAAAATGTCATCCACGCCATTTATTTCATGCAAACCCTATTTTCAGATTGCATTGTGGCAATGAAACATTGTCACAATCGCCAACTCTTTGCTCCTAAGGCAAGAAACCCTCCAACACCTTTGCACCCGATTGTTACCGTTGGCCCCTTTTTCAAGAGGACCATTGATTACATGGAATGCAATCCAGCCTTTGCTGGTGGTCATAAGTATATAATCATGGCCGTCGACTATTTCATAAAATGGGTCGAGGCCATGCCAACCTTTAATTGCAAGTTGAAGTCACTACCATGCGGTTCTTTTTCAATCACGCCATCACTTGATTTGGTGTCCCTCACGAGTTGGTGTCGGATCATGACTCCCACTTTGAGGAAACTATGTGGAAAGAGATTTACCATCTTTTAAAATTTGAGCACCAACTCTCTTCTACCTATTACCCCCAAGGTAACGGGCAAGTCGAGGCCATCAATAATATTATTAAGACCATGCTCCAACGTACGGTGGAAGAGCACAAGTCCAATTGAAGCCACATGCTCTTTCCATCCCTATGGGCATACCGTACATCCACCAAAACTGCGATAGGATTCACCCCATTCCATATTGTGCATGAAGTGGAGCCCATCCTACCAATCGAATGCTAGATTCCATCCTTGCACATAGTTGTGAAATTGTTACCAGAGACCACCGCTATGGAAACACTTGATTACCCTTGAACAAGCGGACGAGTATCGTCGATTAGCTCTGCAAACAATTGAGGCTTCCAAGAACTAGTATAAATCCCATTTCGACACTCATGTACACCCATTAGCATTTAAAGAAGGTGACCTTGTCCTTGCTTACGACCAAGCTCATGACAAGCTTGGAAAAGGGAAATTCGAATCCATGTGGTAAGGCCCTTATGTAGTAATAACTTGTCTTAGCAAGGGGGCATATCTCCTAACCAATCTCAAAGTTTGACTCTTAAAGAACCCCCACAACGAGTTGTATCTTAAGATATTTTATGCTTGATTCTAACCAAACTTCGGACCCCTTTCTCTTATGTGGATAGAACAAGTAGATATCATCCAAATATTTCCTCGACCACATGGGTACTTTACTCCTCATTATACGCCTTGATACATATCAACATTGTGTGTATTGGTGCAACCATCAATAACCAAGTGGAGTATGATGATGTGATTGGAATCCTAGCTGATGCTCTCTATTACCAGCTAAGTTGTACTTAGTTGAACTTTCAAGTGAGCGGGAAAATTTTAACATCTTACATGTTCATTATCAATGATCTGAAGTCCATCAAGCATTTTTTCAGGGCCCTTTTTTTAATTTTTTCTTCACATGTCCATGCCATGCGAGGTTTGTAATAAAGTGCACTAGCATGACATTTTTATGTAAAGGACTTGGCTTCCTAGGACTTGTCAATCAAGTTAGGTATTCCAAGGAGTTTTTTCACTTATTAATTGTGTCTTGCGTTTTAACAGGACATAATTTTTGAGTTTTTCTCTTGCTCCTCCAAAGTTGGAATGCCTAGCGTGGTGGTTAGGCCTTAGGAGGATGTTAAAGTCCATGGGTCAATGTATATGAACATTCTAGACACTAATTTTGAGCCATATGGACATGTGCTAGGTCCCCCTAGGTTTTATTTTTATTTTTTATGCTTAAGAAACACACACACACACACATATATATATTTTCCCCGAAAATTAAGCCATTTTTAATGGTTTAATTAAAAAATTTGAAAATGTTGTAAAAGTGTGGTCTAGGGGTCTTTTTTGCCATGGGGGGTGCTCATTTTCAATCTCATAGCACCCACTTTACCTCAAGACCCACTTTCCTAAGTATTCATGCACTTTATTTTTCTTATTTTTTCACTTTTCCCCAACAAATCAAAAAAGTATGAAAAAATGCCAAAAAATGGAAAAAGTGAGAAAAATCCATTTCCTAATTTGGCGGGATTTGTAAGAGTTAAAGGTCATAATTATGTAAGAGATGATTTTAGAATGATTTGGAGCAGCTACATATAAGGAATGAAGTCCCCCCTAAAGGAGGGAATATTCCTCTAAAGGGGGGTGCATTTCCCAAAGAGGGGGGTGCATGGATTAAGGAGTTTGCAGTTATATTTGTGGCTGCCTTTTTGCTAATTTATGGCAGCTAAAAGGTAGGAATCAGTCCCCTCCATCAAGCCTTGGTTTATGGCTTGATCCTCTCCATGACAAGTGCGCCCTCTCCTCTTAGTTTTTCTATATAAGCATGTCCCCTCTCCATTGTTTTTCATGAGAAGGTGGAACCTCTACTCAAGCATTGTATATCTTTTTGGAATTTTGTTTATGAATAAAAGGCTTTGGAGGAAAATCGATGTGTGGCTCTATGTTGTGTGGATGATCATATTCTAATTTTTACATAAGGTAATCTGTGTCTTTACATTTTTATTCACTTTTTTTTGTTGATCAAAGTATGGCTTTTGAAGGAGATGTATATCTTAGTAAGGTGAAGTAGTGTGATTTAATCCATTATTTCTCTCTCAGGTTATTGCTTACAAATTTATTTTAGTTTAAATACTTGTATCTAAATCTCTGCATTAGTCTACACCAGTTGCTTTTGATCTTTCTTGTGTGAGTTGCTTTTTGTGATTACAGGTTGCCAATTTCAAGAGCCGATGGAGCTTGTTTGCATCCACATTTTCTTCAGGGTTGATCCAAGGAGAACTAGTCCCTTTGATCCCCACTCTCGAGGACCCCATTGCCCAAGTTCAAGGCATTTTCCTCTTCTTTCTTCTCGTCACCAAAGTTTCAAAATTTTCTTGGTTACCGCATTTTGTGTATCTCATATCTACTTCTTTTGCAATATCATAAATAGATATGCTTTATTTTTATTAGATCTTAAGTATTTTTCAAAGTAAAAATCTTAAATCCGGATCTAGTAGAAGCATATTTCTTATTATAGGTTGATTTCTTCATATTTTAAGGATTGAACAAGTAGTATGTTTACATTGATTTAAAAGGTTTATTTAGATGATTCAAGAGCTTTTAATTTGCTGCTCTTTGAGTGTGCAAAGATCCTAAGGCAACAAGCCTTACATCTTGTCTCACTTAGTTCATTTTCGCATTTTACTTAGTTTTTTCTTTTAGATTTTTTTGGGTAATTTTTTGGTAAGTCCCAAGACACTTTTAAAGTGTTTTTGAGAACTTTCTACTAACATTTTCTTGCTGTTTTGTAACACTTTATGAACATGTAGGAGGAATCTATGGCCAATTTTGGGTAGATTGAGCCATCCAGAGCATCTCAGAGCTATTTCCCTTCAACCGAATACTTTTTCTATGATTTTTGTAAGCCTTTAAGTCAATTTTCAAGGATCGAGGCACTTCTATTTGCATTGTAAAAGAAAAATTTATCGAGAGCAAGTGGGATACCCAACGCCCACACCCCATTCCCCCAAGGGGGACTGTGTTGACTCAAAATTTCATGGTTTGCATTTTTTAATTTATATTTTATTTTTCGACACTTAATCAAATATAAGTAGGATTAAAATTTACCTTGTTGGTCTGTTCCATTGGCGGGACACAAGTTCACTCATGACTTAGTTTTTCACATTTTGTTTTAACAATTTTCAATTTTCAGTTTTAATTAACCCCCCTTGCTTTCCCGAAGTAAGGATTTTAGGATAAGGGCTTGCCCGAGTACTGGCCAGAAAAGAGACTCTTGGGATTTAATAAAAAAGAAAAACATTGTTCAAAAATCCATAAAATTAACAAGGCTTCGTCCCCGTATGCTCTAGATCATTGTAGCTTGACTGAACATGCTGATCATACCAGAAAGGGAATTAGTGACTAGCAATTAGTCTAACTTTTCCTAATTAACCACCCATTTACGAAAATCTGACATAATCGCTTATTGATACTGTGTGAAAAAAATTCCTCAAAGGAAGTGGTGTTGACCAAATCCAACACGACCTCAGTTGACAGGGGTTCACCTCACTGTAGACACACAACGCAGTCTCCCTGGGCACCGGCCCGGGTAGGTTTGAGCCCACCCAGCAACACCCGTAGAGCGGATGAGGTCTCACCCGAGGCGTCCAGCAAGAGCAGATGGAACCATGTTTCCACCGAGGGAGGAAGGAAGTTGTGGCTACACAGACTAACTCTATTGCAGTGTTTAACCATAAAATTTAAACATTCGACAAGGAGCTATAATTGCAACATTTACCATTACGTTCAACATAGAGCACATTTAATCACAGCATTTATCATCTCGGAAACAATAAACAAACATTGCATTAAGAAAATATAACAACATTCCAATATCGCAACTGTTGGACAACGTGTTCTGGGAACTGTTCTTACTGTCTGGATCATGCGGTGTTGTCCTACTTCTTAGGCTATACTGATCATCGACTGGTTTCCATGTACTTGTAACCCAAAATGGTCATCGCCCGACTTGCTGTCATGGACTTCTCAGACTCATCCTCTAGTCTCTTGGAATGGTATTGACAGGAAGAAAAAGAGGACGAACAATACCAAGGTGCGAACTTAGAAAATGACTCTGGCACATCTGTTTCGCATCGACTGGAAGGTCCTACTATGGTCGGGGAGGGACCACCCCAACTGTCTCATTGGGTAAGAAGAGCACAAACCTTCGAACAACTAATGCATACTTAACCATGCTGGACCGACCCTTGGCTCGGGCATAACACAGTGTCAGTGCACCCACCATATCAAGGCGCTCAGGGACACTTATCGTTCGGGCTCACAGGGCCCCTGGGGTGCTGCCATGGGAAATGAAGTGAAGCATTTCCACAGCCTCCTTGGAATTCCTCACAACTCAACTCACAACTTGATCAACCAGCATAACCACTCTATTTCAGAACAATCATCGTTGTAATGAAAAACCAGCTGCCTCGACTACTTATAGCCAGACCATTCCCGGGTCACGACGGTGGGAATGATGTCCCAATACCTCTCATTTGTGTGTGTGAACCCATCACCTGACCCAACCGGGGGGGGACCATACTGTTATCGAAGATCCTACGTGCTAGCATGTGAGCCATATCCTCGGATCGTGTGGATCATACTGGCCTAGCGTGCCATGTGCAGAACATGTCGTCGTCTTATGGTAATCTGGCCGAGTCTGTTAAGTGCAATCATGTATAGGGATGATGGAAAACAGTGACAATGGTAGTCATGGCACTGTCCCGTACCCCCCCAAATCCTTCATAATAATCACAAAATCCTTGAACAACGTCTGCCGTCGGTCCTGGTCACAATACCGCCATGAGTCTTCCGACTGCTCCAAACTTGTGGTAAAAGTATCCCTGCTTCTCATTTTGTTGGAGCACGATTGCCGCTAGACCAAAACCTGCAAGTGTTAATCTCCGCTACAATCGCCAAATTTAGGATCCACAAGAGGGGGTTAACCCATGTCACGAAACTCATAGTGAGCACTGGACGCAAATGCCAACAATATCCCCCCCAACGTTACCCGGGTGAGTTTCGAACTCGAGACCTGTCGCTCTGATACCATGTTCGGGTACAAAGGGTACTACCAAAGGACCGAACACCAAGAGCAACCACTTCACACAAACAGATCACAGATCAACACACCAATGTTTTGACGTGGTTTAAACCCTCTTGAGGGAAACACTCCATGGCCCCAGCCAAATAGCTTCTACGGGACAATTTATTATGCAAAGAAAGAAAGTTACAAATGAGCTTCTCATAATTGATCAACTAAACAATGACCCTCCATGCTCTTTAAATAGAGATCATGGACCAATCAGGTGTTAAGCCACAGATCAAGGTTAGGTATGATTTAAGAGAAGTTGAACCATCAGATCACTCTATGTCGGGAACATATCGTGACCGTCAGATCACTCTATGTCGGGAACATATCGTGACCGTCAGATTAAGTATTTACAAATGCATACTAATGCATACTATAGAAACACACTATCCCTAATGGATATATTACACAAGTTGATCTTAACTAACTCCTAAGTGTCTAAATATCCTAACATCTCATTCCTTCATCTGTTGGTGCGCCATCTGCCACCAAGCAACCTGCAACACACACATTTCATTCATTCATTAACTTTTTTTTTTGATGCGACTCAGACATTGTATTTCTCCAAGCCCGAGCGATAGGGCTTCAATCTGTGGCCATTTACCAACTTGGGGAGTATCACCCCATCCAACTACTGCGACTGAACCGCTCTTCCTGAAGTAATACTAGTGATGCGATATGGACCTAGCCAATGCATCTGCAACTTCCCTGGGTGTTTCATAAACTTGCTGTCATATAACAACACCAAGCCGCCCTGCTAAAACTACTTATTTTGATGTGGCGATCATGCCATGCCTTTTGACAATCCTTCTCCACCCCTTGGTGAAAGCCAGCGATAAATCAATCCTCTTCCAGCTGTACTAATTGTGTTAGACGTTCGTCTAATGCTGCAACATCATCCATGCCCATAACAACTGCAATTTGTAGACTTGGAACAATGTATTCCATTGTCATAATCGATTTTGTCCCATATACCAGCCTAAAAGGTGTTTGACCAGTCAACCTTTTACAGGTGGTGCGATAGGCCCACAATACTGCTGGGATTTTCAGATCCCAGTCATCGCAGTTCGCATTGCACACCTTTGTCAAGACATGCTCCAATATCTTGTTAAACGCTTCCACCGTTCCATTCAACTGTGGGTGATAGGGCGTACTCTTCTTATGCTGTATCTGCAACTCCTCTGTCACTGTGCTGATGGTGCGATTAAGAAAGTGGCTGCCTTGATCACTCAGCAATATCTTGGGGCAGCCGAACCGAGTGATAACGTGATCAAATAGAAATCGAGTAGCCGTGGTAGCAGAACAATCAGCTACAGGTGCCACCTCGGCCCATCGGGTCAAATACTTTGTCTCCATGATGATGTATTGCGCACCTGTGCGTTTCCCTAGTGGATTGATCGGTCCGACAAAATCCACAGCCCATTTGTCAAATGGTTGCAATGTCACTTGAGGTAGCAGCGACATCTCGTCGCGTCTCAACGGTTTTCCAGTTCGTTGACAAACATCGCAAGACCGCGCATAGTCTGTCGCATCATTATGTAATGTGGGCCACCAAAGCCCTGCACGTAGTACCTTCCTGGCAGTCGCCCGACCACCATAGTTTCCTCCCGCTACTCCACCATGTGCCTCAGCCAGTATCTGCGCTTGCTCATGTGGAAAGACACATTTGCACAATATCTCATCACCGCCCAATTTATACAACTCTCCTATGATGAGTTGAAAGTCAACAGCCTTGACAACCAACTGCTTCTTCTAATTGGTCGTGAACTACTCGGGTGGATTGCCCGTTGTCAGAAACTGAAGGATATCATCGAAATATTGATCAACGACAACAACTTTAAATAGTTGGGCGTCCGGCAACCCATCTTCAATATTAGTCGGTTCCTCCCCTATGTCAATCCGTGACAAATGATCTGGTCCAGTATTCAACCGCCTCGGTTTCACAATGACTTCAAAATCAAACTCCTGAAACAAAAGTAGCCAACGACAGATCTTCCCCCACAACACAGGCTTATTAACCAAGTATTTTAATGCAGAATGATAAGTGAACATTTTAAAGTGTCCACCCAACAAATAATGCCTGAATTTCTGCAATGCATAAACCATGGCCAGACCTTCTCGTTCTGTGGTAGTGTAATTGCGTTCTGCAGAGGACAGCTTCCGACTAGCAAAATCAATGGGATGATCAAGGTTTCCTTCTCCAGGTTGAGCCAACACCACACCCAATGCAATCGATGAAGCATCAACATAGACATGGAATTCCTTACTCCAGTATGGAAAGACCAAGATCGGGGCCGACGCCATCTTTGCTTTGAGCGTTTCGAAGATATCCTGACATTCTGGGTTCCACTGGAATGCCGCGTCCTTCTTCAACAACTTTTCCATAGGGGTAGTAATCGCAGCATAACCCCTGATAAATTTGCGGTAATATCCCGTATGACCCAAATTCGCGCGCAACTGCTTAACGGTGGTTGGCGGTTGCAACCCTAAAATGAGTGGAATTTTGGCTGGATCAACCAGCAATCCCTTCTTACACACGATATGACCTAGAAAGATCCCAAACAGTGCACATAAAATACATTTCTTCAAGTTCAACAATATCTGGTGCTGTCGGCATCGCTCAAGCATTAACCACAGATTGGCCAGATGATCGCAAATCAACCCATAAACTGTCCAATCATCCATATATACCTACAAAAACTCCTGAATAAAGTCTTTGAATGCAGCAACAATGACCTGGGAGAATATTGCGGGTGCATTCTTTAAACCAAACGACATTACCATGTACTGAAAGCAACCCCATTCAGTAACGAAAGTTGTCTTATGGCGATCTTCCTTAGCAATGCAAATCTGATGGTATCCAGAGAATCCATTAGTGAAAGAGTACATCTCCTGGCCATCCACTCCTTCAAGTACTTCATCAGTAAATGGGGTCGGAAAAGGGTCATGTAAGCAGGCATCGTTCAACTTTCGCAAGTCGACACAAATGCGCACTTCACCTATTTTCTTGTCCTGCACTACCATAGGATTGATCCATTCAGACTCCTCCATAGGTTCGATAATGCCAGCATCCAACATGCGATCAAGTTCCGCTTTGACCTTTTCTTTATGTCGCGGGTTCAACTGATAAGGTCGCTGTCGGACCGACTTAGCATCTGGTTTCAATGGAATCCTCATTTCTCCTAAATCACCTAGGATTCCCTTCATTTCAGAAAACTTCGTGGGAAACATATCTTGAAACTCATGAAGTAACTCAGTAACCTTACTCATCATTTCATCATCCCAAGAATCCCCAACATTAGCAAACTTTGGAGTAGCCTCGGTGCCGATATTCATCTTGCGAAGCTGCAACGGTTGACTGAATGGATTACTTGGCGAAGCAGGTGGGACCACATCGTGACTTCCTTAAGATTCGGGAATGTTAACATTCCGGGGATCATCCTCGTCCTCCAGGCCACCATTGATGTTGAAGCACTCCATGAGAAACTGCATCTGATAGTGTGTGTGCGGGTCGACAGGATAGGCCACCGGAACAACCTGAAATATCACGTCACGGATAAGCTGCAGGGCGTTGTGGACATTAGGGTTGGCATCCGCGAAAGTGAACATATGAGTGAAACAGATCGTCAACTCTCCCCATGTCGTAATGTCTCGGCGCAACTCGGTTGCAGTGTACCACGAGCGTGGTATCTCATCCAAAGTGTGGAAAAAAGCATGGACCCACTCATCTCTGTGTCGCACTACCCATAAGTGTTGGCACTCCATCACATGATAATTGGGGTCAGTGCGGCCATCATACTTGCCAGTGTGATAAACCTTAGTATCGCCGGACCGAACCATCATCAACCTTCGACACTGTGACCAACCTTTAATGAATTTCTTATGTGTCACCCACCATCATGCTAGAGCAGCCTTCAGTGCTTCCTCCAAGGCCAGCAATCGCTGTGGTTCTGGAATGCGGTCTTCAAATTCTGCTAAAAAGGTTTTATGCCAGGAAACCCCTCGTAGGTAGGCAATGTGATCGTTTCCGTCGCAACATGACATAAGGATTGCGTAACTAACCCAAATTTCCAGAGTGGTACTTCATGCATTCGGTTCTGCCAATGTTCCAATGCATCGTCAGAGTCGGAAGACGCAGAACTCTCACTACGCCACTCCAACTCACCGTAGGCGGTAGGATGAATATAATATTCATAAATATTGAACGCATGGTCCCATCTAGCAGGATCATCATCTTTCACAGGCTTGTTGGCAAGCAACACCCTCCGGAGCAATTGAGCACTAAAATCCAATTGGTCATGATATAAGTTTCGAAGACCAGGAACCATACTGCATGTCACCACTTTGATCGACACTCATCCATTATATTTTAGGAGTTCCTTCAGAATATTTGATTCTGAAGGTACTCCCAATAAAGTTGATAGGTCGATTGGCATAGGGGAATTCACATCAGCCTTCATTTTAATTAAACCACTTGACTTGGTTTTGTCTTTCTGGTTGATCATTTGTGAATTACATGATCTTGAAATTAGCAGCTCCTAATCTTTATCATATTGGGCATCTCTACAAATCCAAAGTCAAACAAACTCATTTCATTGATGATCTTAAACTATTGACTTAATAGACTAATACATCACATTTTAAGTTGTCTCTCCCATCTATGTGTTTGGTCTAATGAGTTACCTTTCATCAAATTAATCTCCTGGTGACAATCATGAATATTAATGCTGGTCTCATACCAATATTATAAATTCATTTTATTTATCTACTTATCCTTATTTGTAGAATTTTGTATTTATAATGGGATAAGATCCATAAAATGATAAAATGTTTTTTTTATGATGCCTAAGGTAATGTCGAATGATTCGATCATGGCTGATCAACATGACTCTTAAAAGATAATCGAAATCTTAACCATATTCATTAATTATTTGTTTATTTATTTATCACTATGATTATCTTGATTTTGATTGAATCGACATTATTGTGGATTATTGGGTTATGACATTAATGATATCAAGTGGTAGAGGATCATGCGATGATAACCATTAACTTATGTTTTAAACATTTGAACTTTGGTTATATCTAATGCATTAGATTTTATGGGAAGGTGTCGGCTAATATGGGAAATATCATATGATCGAAGGTTTTCATTGCTGCGTAACCATACCATTTTGACATCTGTTGTTTCACATGGGGAAAATGTCGCATCTAACTCTCACCCTACTGTCATTCCTCTGAGCGTTATTATTGCACCTTGAGCCTTCTGCATTTTTCGATAACCCTTACCAGTTCTAAGGCATTATGATTCCACCTTCCATGACTACGTATGAGTGTCTGCAGTACCTTGACGAGAGGAAGTTGGTTGGGATTTTCATTAACCTGCATGGGCCAAGGATGAGCTCGTTTCGTTGTTCTGCCAGGGTTGTGAGGATCCCAGAGCTTTGTATCATCGTTACCATGGCCCCTGTGCCTAGGGTTGAGATTATAGGCGATGAATACTTAGATGCCGCTCCTGAATGCCGTGAAATGGTGACAAGGGCAGGATGGTTAGGGTTCCTGCAGAGGTTCTCTGGCTTTAATATAATGGTCTCTAGGGCATTCACGACTTCGTTTGATGGTGTGAAAGCACATGTTGGCGATATCGTGTTGGAATTATCGGAGGAATTTGTGTCTAGAGCTATTGGCTTGCCCATGGAGGGAGAATGCTGGTACAAGGGTGAGCATTTAAAAAACGATGAATGGAAGGATCTCTTGACTCCAGCTAATCGGCAAGCTGAATACAAGCCCGGTTTCTTGTCTCATCTACTAAAGAAGAAATGGCGTGCCATGCTCGGGATGATCATTAGGTATGTTACCTGCGAGGGATGTCTATCTCAAACCCAGTTTTATCATATCAGGCTATTGATGATTTTTAGAGGGCATTCTGTAAATATGCCTTATTATTTTTTGAGTAGTCTGGAGAAGATGGAAGTCACTTATCAGGAAAATATAGGGGATAAAGAACGTAGCCTGTTTCACCACGGGCTTATCAAAATTCTTGTTTCTTACCAGCTGGGGGAGTTGGGTGATTCATGGGAATCTTTCCTTACCCACAATAATTTCGGGGAAAACGACGAATGACCTCGTCGGAGGTCCAAAACCAGGTCTAGACGGGTTGAGCCATTGTTAGAAGAATAGGGGTCTCAAAATGATTTTGAAGATGAAGTGCTTGAACCCAGCCAAACCCCAAGTATCGGTCATTCTAACCCCAAGGCTGAGTTAAACCCTGAAGTACCCTGTGATAGTCCTCTGCCCCAAACGAGTCAACCTGCGACTACTCCACCTCCCCCATGTGATCCTCAGCTTCAGCCACAGATCAATCCCTTTCACAAACCAGCAGAACAAGAAGTTAACAAAATGCTTAGTGATCAAGCCATTCGCCGGACTACTCACAGCATGGCTGCTGCACTTTTTGCAAAAAGGGAGCTAGTTGTAGAAGATGCCCTGGTGGTTGAATTGAGCGATTCCTCTGAGTCACAACCACGTCCATCCCCCATCTGACCCACGTTCCTCGACCTTAAGTATGTGTCGGCCTCTCAGCATGACGGTATAAGTGTTCAAAAATCCAATCCAATGCCTACAGCAGAACAAGACGTGAACCAAGAGCTACGAACAAGGCCAAACATGGAATAGGTGCATCCACCTGTTGAAATACCCATGGCTCAAGTTATTTCATCTTTAGAAACAGAGCTGAAGGAATCACAAGTGGTTAATACGTTTTCCATGGAAGAGATCGCGAGTTTAAAAGCTGACTTGTCCTCTTTGGTTGATAAGTGGAATTCTTTGAAGGAGAAGAAAACCCAGTACAAGGCTTATGGTAGGAATCTTCTGATGAAAAATAAATGATTAATCAAGCAAAACAATATTGCAAAAACAAGGGCTGTGAGGTTCAAAGCTAAATTAAATGAAGCAAGGAGGGTGGTCCCAATTCAAGTATCAGTTCAGTCATCTCCAAAATCATAATGTTGTTTAAAAGAGGTTCAATTTTGATTTTATGATTTTGTTTGAATGGTTAGGTGATATGAAATCAGATCTATACAGGTCAACAATTATAACCAATTTGTTATTTCAATACAGAGTTTTTCTTTTTATGAGGACGTCTACAGAATTAAAAATTCTGCAGACATCTTATTCATTATTATATCTGTATTAATCAATTATTGGTATTTGTTTACAATTCCTAACTGATTTGTTTTATAAAAAAAATCCAGGTGTTATGCAATCTTGGAATTGAAGGTCAATCACATGGCTTAAATTTTGGAGTTCATTTTGTTGAAGTGTACCTATTCAAAACCCTATACACACGCAGTTGGTTTCTTTTGTTGGCATCATATCCCATTTTTGGCGCCGACAGTTGATGGTGATTAATGCAAATTATCTCGTGCCCGGGAATAACGATACTGGAGTGATCTAGTAAGTTATGAAGATTATCTTATGTGTTATTCCAATCCAGGTGTCACCGGCTGGCACACATTCTAGTTATATTAGAAGCAACATTAAGTGATATGTTATTATTGTAGGGATCCACGTGGTTCCAAGAAAATAGAACTGATAGGAAGTTAGACGCTCGTTTCTTTTTCTATATAAACAATCCCAAAACTTTGATGAAGGGTTCGATTTCTAAGACATTGGGGAGCTTTTATTATACAACAGTACTTTTTTTTTGTTTACACGGATTGTCTCATGAACTTCTTTTGAAGACTGTCAAATGTGTCAAATGTGATTCATTTCTCCTTTTGTTAATCTCGTTTGATTTTCACATATAAATGTCTTTATATTGTATGTGAAATGTTTTCATGAGAAATTCGAATGCTTATGTTGTCTGAATCATTAATTGATTTGCTTACTCATTGATGTTGATGAACTTTTTCTATGATGTCAATAGTGGTTGATCAAATTTCGTAATTATCTAGTTTGCAGAATGATCTTGTCCTAATTGCAAGTTAGTTTAATTATATCTTTCATGTTTTCTGAATAACATAATTCTGTTAGTGAATCTTGGCTTTCGGTTTGAAGTTCTCATATATAGATTATTTTATAATAGTTGTGCTTTCTCTGTTATAAAATAATTTAAATTCACCTTTATTGTTTAGGATGTTTATCACTAAATGGTAACTAATGAATATTGTTCTTACTTCAGATTTTTAGTCAAATAACAAGCCTTTGCTCTTGGCCGAGATAGGGATGTTGGCTTTAGATAGGTTAGCATAAGTTAGTTTATCATAGAATAATATTAGCAATCACTAATTTTGGTTTCTAGATAGTCTTTAGGATTAGAACATAAGTAGTTCTACGATTTACTGATAGTTTTTAACAGTTAGTTTCTTTTTTGATATTTTCTCACCTTAGGAGATTCTCTATCTTTGAGAGCACAAAACACAGGCAGCAGAGCCTTAAATCTTGTGAGAGATAGTTATTCCAAACACATACAAAACTGTACTAAGTTGAGTGTGTGGACTGTTTTTCCCTAGTTGGCCTAAGACAGTTATTCTGGCCAACAAGGCTCAACATATTGGCGGCCTTCAGCTGGATCTAACGGGGCAATGACTCTGAAATCACGGTTCTCAAAGGTCATCATGCGCTTCTTGAAGTTGATTATAGCTCCACTATCGTTAGCTGATCCAATCCCCAATAGAGCGGGATAAGAGCTTCCTCCCTCAACTACTTCGATAACATCGAAGTCAGCATAAGTCTTCATACCCTCAATATCGATCATGAGCCGCAGAACTCATCCAATGGGTGTTACCTTCGCATGGTTAGCCAACTGGAGCTGCACAGGGGACCAACTCAATGGGGGACTCCCCATCTTCTGCCACACCTACTTGGTTAAGATGTTAACATCCGAACCAAGGTGAAGAATCACAGAGTCAACATCATATTCACCAATATGAATATTCATTCGCATCTCCTTGCTAGTCTTCCGTCGCTATAGAGAGTTTATTGCCGACTCCTGCCGTCCTATCAGAAGCCGCTTCAACAATCCCTCAATCTCAACCAGGGAAGTCGGGTCTCTGGCTAATAACAGACAGTTTTCAAGAAACTTTTACAATGTTCCCGATGGTGTCGATGGACCGCCTTCTGATGTAGTATCAAAGACAGGTGGCATATCGCAAACAACAGCCTTCTTGTGGTCTTCCTCACGACGCGCCTAAAGGAATGCCTCATGTTCTGCATCGATGTCAAATGATATTGTCTTCTGTCCTTCCAACCAAATCATTGGTCGCGAGCTATCTTCCCCAGTTGTTTTGCCTCCACGAGTCAGAACAGCCACCGAAGCATCTTGCAGTCGTGGTTCTGCAGAAATAGTCGCAATACTTACACCCTGCGTCTGCGACTGCGGTAGATTCCCCGGTTGATTAACATTCAGATTGACGTTCAACGATGGTCGCGGGGGGTTGGTTCTGCACTGGTTTCAGTACCGGATTCTGTACTGGTTGCTGTGGCTAGGCCTGATTCTGTAGTTGCAGAGCGTTCCCAACCTACCATCGTGCAATCAACTGTGGAAAATTCTCAACTGTATGATCATTAACAAAACAGAACGTACACTGATTCTGTAGTAGTGGATAGTTTCGTTGATAATGCCCCCATACCGCACAGTGGTAACACTGAACAGGTCCATGACCACCGTGGCGTCCTCCTCCGCGACCAAATCCTCCACCGCGTCCACCTCGGTATCCTCCTCAGAATCCGCCCTGCTGTTGGTACTGTGGCTACATGGGAGTCTGCTGCATACCTTGCCCTTGCGGTGCATATTGTGGTTGCTGGAGATATTGTGGCTGCTGTGGAGTCACCTACATAGGAGCATATTGCGGCATGAATTGCTGCGGTACAAACTGCATCTGCAGTTGAGGTAGTGGTTGGGTTACCTGCGGTTGTAGTTGTGGCTGTTGTACGACACACTGATCGTCCTTAACATAGAAGGCATCACACATTCTCTCTTGTATAATCCAATATGCACGACAATCCTTGTCATCATGACCCATCGATTTACAGCATGTACAATAAAGATTTCATGGGGTTGTGACCATTTTCTCCATATACGGTAAATTATCATCACTATGCCCATAGACCTGGAAAATGCGACACCATAGCATACTGCCGCCATTCAGCGGGTTTGGCGCACCTAACACCAAATAATTACGGAAATCCGAGCAATTATACTTCGTATGCCCTTCTCCTCAGCATCACGTACACCATACTTCATCGTGCTGTTCCTTGTTCTTCTTCAAATCTTGTAACTGTATGGTCAGGTTGGCGAGCTGTGTCTGTATCTGTGACATCCCGGCTGCATTATCTCCAATCGGCAACGCCTCCAAGCGCATTGCAATTTCTAGAGCTTCGCTAGGCATCGATATGTTTTGCTGCATCAATGGCAGCCGAATGTGGGGTAGTAGTGCCGCAATGAACCATTCTTTATGTTGGAGAGTGCTCATATCGAAACTAACCTTTGCCATCAACGTCTTGAATCGTTGGTCGGAATCCCATGCTGTCTCATTGGGATACTGCTTGATTTCCTTCAATTCAGTAATGTACTGGGCCTCCGACTTAGGCCGTCTAAATAAAGCAATTAGTCCATCCCGAATCTCATCTAGTGACTTCTCTGGGGCCCCCATAGGGACTAGAATAAAATTCATGAACCAATCTAATGCACGACCCCGCAGAGTTGTGGCTAACTGTCCTTTCTTAGCATCGGCATCAGTGATTTGTTTCATAGTCCAGACCACTTCACACAAAAACCAATATTGTTCTGGGTTGTCTGTCGCACTTCCATGGAACAACAGTAATTTAGCATCATCGCCTGCCATCTTGGGCTTCCTTCCTCCTGTCTCTGTGCTACTACTACTAATTAAATTCTACGGAATTGACGAAATTGGCGGTGTCGAAGTAGTATTCCTTGCTGTTTGAGAGTAAGTGAGCAGAGGTGTGGGTACGCTGGTGCCGGGGGTTGGTCCTGCCTCTATCCTGGTGTTGGCTTGGTTTTGCAACCAAGCTTAGTGCTATGGGCACCTACTAACTAGTAGTAGCAGTTTCAATAGAAATAAAAACAATAAACTAAATAAACAATACTTTTCATGGATCTAAGCAAGAATCTAAGCAAATAATTTAAATATTTCAAAAATCAAGAACAAGAAACATAAGAAATAATTTTTGTATTGAAAAGTGGGGGGCAAGCAAGTGCTTGCGATATTACCTCCAATGGTGAAGGTTGATGTTGAGCAACTCCCAAGATGAGTAGCTCCAAACTCCAATAGGTCTCTTTCTCCAAGGTTGCTTCAATGGCTAAAAGTGCTCAGGGGAGATTTCAGCAGCATAAGGATGAGATAATGGAAGGATGTGAAATGAGGAGCCCCTACCACCTTTTTATAGGTTTTGGTGGTGGGAGATACCATTTGTGGTTTTGTGGAAACCAAATGGTATTGACCAACATGGTTTAGGTACTTTTCCCTCCTTTTTCCTTTTCTGAATAAAAATAATATTTTAATTCCCTTTTTAATATTTTTGGGAATTTGGACCCTTTTTGAGGGTTTTTTATGATTTTCTTGAAAAAATAATCTTTTTTAATGGAAAAAGGGGTGTACTAAGGTCTTTTGGTGACCTTTTGTTGGTTTCAGAGGCTCAGATGGTGGAAAAGTGGACAAATGGGTCATGTGAGTAAGGGAATGAGCTAGTGAGCACTTTTTAGGTGTTAACACCTGGGTGTAGCCTAGTTGTCCCTATCATGACTGTGAGGTCACTTCATCCCATGTGGTCTTCCTTCACAGTCTTGCAGTCCGATCGCAGTAGGACCTTCTCCTGTCCTCTGCCTCTTCTCCTGTAGGAACCTCGCTCCTCCTCTTGTAAGACCACTTTCTTCCTCGGTTTTGCTCACAGTCTCCTCATGGTATGCACCCATCTACCCCTTACCATTCCATGTACCATTCCTCGACAGTCGCGGTATCCATGACCTCCGCCCACTAGGCTGTCTACTGATCAAGGGGCATCTTTAATATACCTTTTTCGCAGATTAGCATCTTAATCAACAATTGAAGCGACAGCAGAAACCTTCCCCTCGGTCCTCGAAAGAAGTATCTTTCAGATTCAATATAGGATTTATTTGTGTCGACCGCAAATTGAGTGATATATCCTTCTAAGATACTATCAAACCAAACTTCAACAGCTTGTGATGCCTTATTATTGACTTCCTGTAGCTCCCGAATCAACTCCGGGGTCCAAGCCGTCAGCTCACCACCCTAGAAGTTCCTCTTCTGGAAGGTCAACTTCAAAAACCATTCATACAGAATAACCAGGAATTCACAGAAAAACCATTCATGTGGACCGTCGTGAATATACCTTCCCATCCAATGATCTACTTCCAGTCGCGTGTTCTGACTTTCTTCTTCAACACACTTTCGCAGCTTCTGATCGAACCATTTCTGTATCTCCGGCTTCGTCGGGTGACACAACATGATCTCCTTCTACCCTGCACATGGTCCTAGAAATGGAACCATTTCTTGACCAAATCTAACATGACCTCAGTTGACAGGGGTTCACCTCACTGCCGATACACACCGCAGTCTCCCTGGGCATCGGCCCGGGTAGGTTTGAGCCCACCCAGCAACACCCACAGAGTGGATGAGGTCTCACCCGAGGCATCCAGGAAGAGCATACGGAACCATGTTTCCGCCGAGGGAGGAGGGAAGTTGTGGCTACACAGACTAACTCTATTGCAGTGTTTAACCAGAAACTTTAAACATTCGGCAAGGAGCTATAATAGTAGCATTTACCATTACGTTCAACATAGAGCATATTTAATCACAACATTTATCATCTCGGCAACAGTAAATAGACATTGCATTAAGAAAATATAATAACAATCCAATATCGCAACATTACACAAAGATTATACCATAACATCATCATTATATTATGGCCGCAGTCATAAACCAGAAAACAAAACATAGATCTCTACATACATGCATCTCTTGCTTACTCCGACTTCCCCTTTCTTCTTAACACCTACAACTCTCATCTATTTATAGGCTTCTGCCATTACAATATTTGTCCACTTACAAACGACTTCCTAACCGACACTTATGGACAATTGACCCACTATCTAACTGACTCGGTCCAAATGACCCCAAAAACCCACATACCGTAGTACAATTGACTCACTATTACATAATATGTGGTCCAAGTGACCCAAAAACCCGCCAACTGCGGTATTCTTTAGCAAAAAATATTCCTTTCACGCCCTCATCTGATGTGTCGCAACGTCGGCGGTAGTGCAACATTTCCTCATCAAACCGCCTGCCAACAAGAAGGAACCACTGGGTAGTGACCTCGGGACACCGTTAGACTGCACCCTTGTTTGGTGTAGTGTTTAACACCTCCCAGAGACTCCGATCCAGCTGTTAGGAACCTATGTCAACCATTCTCTTTACTTTGTTAGTATAGTGTTGTTAGACGCATATGCTTTGTAATTCGTCCCGTAGTATTATATGTTCCATGGTATTGATCCTTAGTTTGTATTAGCTCATATTATTATTTGTTCCATAGTATTAATCCATAGTATTGGACGCATATGCTTTGTAAGTCGTCCTATAGTATTATATGTTCCATGGTATTGATCCATAGTATTGGCGCATAGATTGAGTATATAAGTACGTGTTGAGGACAATGAAAAAACCAATAAGTTATTTGTATTCAGATTGCTCAAAGGAGGTTTCCCCCTTGAAGTGGCCCACGATCAACAAATCTATTCTATGTTTTGTTATTTCTGATATATTGTGCATTTTCATTAATTAATTGTTGGAGGTTCCTCACATCTAATATAAGAGCACTTTCTTGTGCTCGTTAGGTGGAATTTCTTTCATTTTTTTTTTTGCATCTGTATTTATTCCTATCAATTGCAGGTTCGGATCCGGGAATCATCCATATCCGCTGAACTGTGGGAAGTACTTGGGCATAAGCCCTAAAACTCATTGTGAGGAGTACCACATGAACCCCGAAGTAGCTGGCCCATTGAGAGGACCTACAGTGAAAAGGGAAACGACCCCTACCTGATTGACTAGTTCCCACCCATGAGGTAAACCAAGAGTTGTCGTTTGTGGAAAATTTTTTATCAGTTTTACCTGAGCCGTGGAG
The DNA here is from genome assembly GCA_027924585.1 of Larix kaempferi. Taxonomy (NCBI): domain Eukaryota; kingdom Viridiplantae; phylum Streptophyta; class Pinopsida; order Pinales; family Pinaceae; genus Larix; species Larix kaempferi. The sequence goes on along the minus strand of BSBM01000374.1, from coordinate 5,716,294 downwards.
TGAGCGGTACTGCCCCAATACGCAATCCGTTAGATAACATTGGTGGCTGAGTGAATCCCCTGAACCTTTAGGAAGCCACACATACAGGGAGTCCATATATGTTGTCAGCTGATAAATCCCAGATTATATCTGTCCAGAACTGTTTTCGATCACTTCCGTGCCGTTGCAGATCCATTCTGCTGCCGATCACTTCCGCACCGTTGCAGATCCATTCTGATTTTTTTCTTCTTTTGTTTTTTCACCATATCTTCTTTGTTTTAACTCCGTTTCCATTGAAACTTCATTGACACCCCTGCAATCCCATTATGCATATTTAATTCCTGAGAAACCTATCCCAAATTCCACTTCTTGAAGCCATAAATCTCACATTTGTCTATTTTTAGGGTTTGCCATAACTTCTTCAATTTTTACCCAATCGCCTTCAAATTTCTCCACAGTTTTCTTTTCCTAATTCTGCTTCTTTGTCCCTCTTTGCCAAATTTTTCCATTCTTTCGACCTGCTTATGAAATCCTCGTTTTCTACTTCCCTGTCCATTAGAAAGTGTCCAAAACCTAGTCAAACCCCAATTCCCATCACAATTTTTCCCAAATCCAAATTTCCCTTTATTAAAGAAGCTTTTGTTTTTGTTTTTCTACCCATTTGCAAAAAAAAAAAGAAAATACTGGCTATGGTTGTCACCTGCGCAGGAGCACAAATCATGGATGAAGAACTTGCAGCCCTCAAAATTGAACTCCAAGATCTGGATGAAAAATTTCTCAGCCTCCATCTTCAGCATTCATCCATGAACACTAAACGATAGCCATAATCTTTTGCAGACACTGGGTTCTCTTCTGCCAGCAATTTTCGTGGGCCGAAGCTTGATTTTCCTTGCTTCAATGGTAATGATCCGACTGGATGGATATATCGGGAAGAACAATATTTTAGTCTGCATAATACTTTTGATGTCCACAAAGTTTCACTTGCATCCTTTCATTTGGAACAGGAATCCCTTCAATGGTACCATTGGTACATCAAGGCTCGTGACGAGCCAAAATGGACAGAATTTTACCAACTCCTTTTGCAACGATTTGGTCCTAGTTCTTTTGATGAATTCACATGAGAAATCACTAAAATTCAACAAATTGGCACTATGAGAGAGTATAGAACAGAATTTGAGAAAATGACCAATCACATAGAAGGCTTGTCTGATGAATTCTATAGGAGTTGTTTTATCAGTGGTCTCAAGGATGAAATCTGCTTAGAGGTTAAAATGTTCTGTCCCAACACAATAATGGAAGTCCTAGGGTTGTATAAGTTGGAGGAGGATAAGATCACAGCCAAACAACACTCCAAATCCACTTTTGTTCCATTCAGAAATATGGTTTCCCAACGACCTCCCATCGGGCCATCTCATCGACCAACTCCTATCAAGCATTTGTTTGAAGCGGAGATGTGGGCACGTAGAGAAAAAGGGCTTTGTTATAATAGTGTGAGAAATTCACTTGGGGAGATAGATGTGTTGAGCAGCAAATCTATCTCTTGGATGTGGATTCTCCACCTTCCTTTGAACTTGGTGAAGAATCTCTAGATACAATAGATGATTAGGTCAAAATTCCGTAGCCGCCTGTTGACCCTCCATCTCCAGACGACCACCCATAGATATCTCTCCATGCTTTAGCCGGAGTCACCATCCCACAAACAATGCGGGTCAGGGGTTACTTCAAGAAGCTCCCTCTTAAAATAATCATTGATTCTGGTAGCACTCATAACTTCATTGATCCTCGGATCGCTAAAAAGTCTGATTGTTTTGTCCATCCTTGCTCCAACTTTGAAGTCATGATTTCCAATGAGGGCACCTTACCTTGCAAGGGGAAGTGTCTCAATGTGCGTATCTCTATGGAATATTATAACCTAGGCTCTAACATGTTTTCCTTGTCCTTAGGCGGATGTGATGTGGTTTTGGGTGCTCAATGGTTACACACACTTGTCCCCATCTTATGGGATTTTGCTGAACTTTGGATGCAGTTTTCCATCAATGGGAAAAAACACACATTTACAGGCTTACAACCAGGGTATCTCCGCATCATCAGTTCACATTTCCTAGAAAATATCCTTAAGAAGAATTCACATGGTGTCATCACTCAGCTCCATTCCCTTCAGATGCAACCATCAACGGTCTCCACTACTCCCTTGGATCTACAACACATTTTGGATAGATATGCAGGTGTCTTTGCTGAACCAATGGGATTGCCGCCTTCAAGAGACGTTTCCGGTAACAATTTAGCCACCTCTACATCTGAGAGGGAAATTATGGCTATTTTTCATGTAGTACAGAAGCGACAACCATACCTATTAGGGAATTATTTCTGCATCAATATTGATCACCAGAGTCTGACAAATTTCCTGAAAAAATGGGTCTCCTCCCCAGCACAACTAAAATGGGTTAGCATACTCATGGGTTATGCCTATGAGATCACTTACAAGAAGGGTAAGGACAATCTGGTTGCGGATTCTCTTTCTTACACATTTGATGACTAAGTTTCTCTTTCAGCTATTTCATTGTCTGTTCCAAATTGGGTGCAATCTGTTCAATAGGGCTATGTCTTTTATGAACTCCATGCTTCTCCATCGGCATAGAACTTTGGGTTCCTCAAAGCATATGAGCGGGAACAATGTAACTTATTTTGGCAGGGAATGAAAAGGACAATTCAACAGATGGTGGCTGAATGTGATACTTTCCAGGTCAACAAGGGTGAAATGACACTGCTTCCGAGATTGCTCGAACCTTTTCCCATCCCTACATGGATTTGGACATATATTTCTATGGATTTCATTAAAGGGCTCCGGTGGTACCATATTGTATCTAAAATGACTCGATATGAAGCAATCTATGGTCATGCACCACTATTTCTTCTTCCATACACCCTCAACAACTCACCAGTTTAGGCACTTGACTCGGTTCTTCGAAACCGCGATCAGATTCTTTGCATTTTGCAGGACAATCTTCACATGGAAAGAATTCGAATGCAACAACAAACCGATCAACACCGTTTTGAGCGCACTTTTCAAGCAGGTGATATGGTTTTTCTTCGTCTACAACCTTCCAACAAATCCTCCCTGAAACTCAAAGGGTGTCAGAAGCTCGCTCCAAAGTTCTATGGGCCCTATAAGGTTCTTCAAAATATTGGGTCCGTTGCTTATAAATTGGAACTTCCTCCTTCTTCCTGCCTTCATCCAGTATTTCATGTCTCTTGTTTGGTGAAAGTTCTTGGCACCAACATCAGAGGGCCAACTATTTTACCAGAACAAAATAATGAAGGATCCATCCTTTTGGAGCCAGAGGCCATCCTCAATAGGTGCACTCGCCAGCTTCGCTCTCGAGCCATCGCAGGGGTATTGATTCAGTGGAACAACATGCAACTAGAGGATGCTACATGGGAACCACTCCTTCAGATTCAACATCAATTTCCACATCTAAAGCTTTGAGGACAAAGCTTTTTCTCAGGGGAGGGGATGTTAGGAACCTATGTCAACTATTCTCTTTACTTTGTTAGTATATTTTTTTTTGACGCATATGTTTTGTAAGTCGTCTCGTAGTATTATATGTTCCATAGTATTGGACGCATATGCTTTGTAAGTCGTCCCGTAGTATTATATGTTTCATGGTATTGATCCATAGTATTGGCACATAGAATTCGTATATAAGTACGTGTTGAGGACAATGAAAGCACCAAGAAGTTATTTGTATTGAGCTTGCTCAAAGGAGGTTTCCCCTCGAAGTGGCCCGCGATCAATAAATCTATTCTGTGTTTTGTTATTTCTGATATATTGTGCATTTTCATTAATTAGTTGTTGGAGTTTCCTCACACCAGCCTACATTTCCAAGTGAGGAGCCAACTTTGTCAAATTCTGGACATATTTCCATTACCTCATGGTATATTGGAAATCCCCCATACTTAATAATCAACTCATTACCACAAAAATAATAAAATTCACCAAGAACACTTACAAAACATTGCCATTTTATTTCAAGTATTTCGACTGCACTTTATTTTACTCCATTATCAGCACTGGTTTTGTTGATGATTATTTTATGATGTTGATATTTCAATGATGATGATGATGTTGGATAAATGAATGATATCATGTTTTATATTGCATTGTTCTTGTAATCAAATTTCTAACTCCTAGATCTTTTTTAGTTTTGTAGATTAAACACCTTAGATTTTTCTTTTTTAGGGTCCACCCCCCTTGGCTTCGTTAGGAGTAAACCTAGATGGAGAATTCGAGTTTCAGGTGACAACACTTGACTCTGGCTTTCCCCCAATGCCACACCAAGTGGATTGAATATTTTTTCTACGTTTTCCCAGGTGTGATTCTAGGCGGCAACATTTTGGCGCTGTTGCTAGGGATAAATATTTTTATTCCTGGAATACGACTTTTGAGTTTTCTTTTTTGTTTTTGCTTTGTTTGATGAATCTTTAGATTAGATTTTTAATTTTTCATCTAGTGAATCCACTGACCTTTTTTCCTTTTTTTAAATTTACAAAGAAAAAAAAAAGATAATTTTTTTTGAGAGATTCTTTAAAATGCATATTTTTACTCTCACATAACGAATCCATTGAAGGGATAAAACCCTTGTATCTCATAAAATTTGTTGAGACTGCTTGTGTGTAGATGATCCCATGAAATACAGTAAAATATTTAAATCTCTTTATTTGAAAGATCACATGATTCAACACAAGGCATATTTCATGGTTATATCAAATGCATAATGACTGAAATTTGATATGGACAAGTTAAGGGAACTTCTTGGTGCTTAGATAACTAGTCAGTTTCATCCCATTGACTTTTAAAGCATCCTTGGTTTTCCTAATATTGTTCATGGCAGTGCGGATGCTTATAAATGGCTTCCATTCTTTCATGGAAATGACAACTCAGCCATTTGGCATATCAAGTATTTCCTCCATTTTCTGGCTGACTTCAACATTAGTGGTGAAGATAATATGATGCACATGTTTGCTAGTACTCTTCATGGAGATGCTTGTTACTGGTTTTTCTATACCCTCCTTCGTATATTTTTGAAGCAATGTCATAATGATGGGGGTAGTATGAAAGGTCTGGAAAGGCTACTTGAAACAATGTTTACCCACTACTTGTCAATGATAGAGTATCATGAAAATCCTCTTCATATTACTATGTTTAAAAATATTGAATATTTGGAGCTACTTCTAGAATACTTAAGTAAAGATAATGACATGTGTACTCCTGATATGCATTATAAAGAATCCCATGAAGATCCCTCGATTGAAGATGTTGTAAACCATCCTCATGTCACCATAACTGAAAACATTGAATATTTGGAGTGTTCTCAAGTCTATGATAATGATCACATGTGTATTCCATATTTTCCTAAAGAGGAATCCATCATAGAAGTTGAAAAAAAATTCATGACGGGTCTTCAATTGAAGATGTTTCATAAGAGCTTCCTCATTTTCCCATTGAAGATTTGGGATTTTGGGACTACTTCAATGAAAATGATGAAATTTCCACTAAAGATTCGCCTCAAGAAGAAACCATTATGAAAAACTCTAAAGAAAATTGTGATGAATTTTGTATAGTTTATGATGACACTACTCCATTTTCTCCACATAATGGTGAAGTTTTGGATAGTTTTACGCCTTATAATATCTTTCAAACCAAACCTTCCAAGGATGATTATTGTGATCATGAGGAGAGGTATGGCCATGATTGTGATGCAATAGACAAACAATCCCCCTTCATTTACATGGATGTGCATGATGATTATTGGACGGATTTAGAAAAACCCATCTTTGATATATCAAGAGAAGGAAGTGTAGATTTTGAAACCTGGGGGAATCTTGATATGGAAGAGGAGCATGCAGATAATTCTTATGATCATTCACATCCATGCATGAAAATCAATAATGAAGACTTGGATCAGCAGTATAACGAAGAGTCAGAAATGATGCATCTAGTTGAAGATCGGTCTCAACCTTTATCAACACATACATAGGTTCCTCATGATTTAGAGTAGCCTAGGGCTTATGCTTTCACATAAATTTATTATCAGAAGAGCCTTTCATATCAATATGATGAGGTAGTAGATCGACCTCATCAGTCAGACTCATATCTCGTCCTATCCAATCTTGGATAGAAGAAGCATGCATGAGGAATTACTGGTTTGGGGAGAAGTTCAATGATTATTTTCATTCCTATGATCACCCATCCAGCCCTCCAATCCAAAAATTATCACGCATGTTTTCATTTTTTGAATAAGGTATCCTTGTTTTGGCTGGTAACCAAACACACGATGAAACATTTTTATATTGATGAAATGTTAAGATGGTTGCATTAGATTTATCATTTTACTTAACAATTTAGTTTTGTTATGCTTAGAGTAGGAAAATAAGCTCATCAAAGTGAGCATTTTTTTTTTCCTTTTTGTACTTCGAAATTTTTCATTAGTTAGTTTTTATTTTTGAATAATGCAACTTATGGTTCATTGGATTCTTATAAGAACTTGTGATACTGAATTGTTTTCTTGTCAAGTTGAGATGTTTTTACAGGTCATAGAAACCAGAGATTATGATGTTCTCGTATGCTCTGCTTACCTGAAGACCAGATCGAGCACACGTCCCATAGTTGGAGCGAGATGTTACCAGATAAGTTGTACTTAGTTTTAATTTCAAGTGAGGGGGAAAAATTGAACATGTTACATGTTCATTATTAGTGATATGAAGTCCATCAGGCCTTTTTCAGGGCCCTTTTTTAAATTTTTTCTTCACATGTCCATGCCCTGTGGGGTTTGTAATATTAAATTAATGTAACTTCAAAGAATATTCTACTTGTACTTTATTATTGTAACTTCTCCGGGGATGTTTTACCTCCGTTCGGGGATGTCATTATTATATTTGGTCAAGTAAAAGTCATGAGGTAAAACCTCCATTGTAAGTCGGGTCATTAGTACCCTAAAGAATGTAATATAATATTATTTGAGCCTTTCTAGGAGAGGTCCTCCCAGTTAGTTAAGTGAGGCTGACCTAGTTGGGTTAAAATTCAAGTGAAAAGTAAAGTATAAATAGAGAGTGGCTTCCTCTCATTTGTCCCATTTACTCATTGATGCATTGTGCATTAGAGGAGAGAGAGAAGTTTGCAAAGGAGGAGGAGGATTGGCTTGTCTCTAGAGTTTGAGTTTGTCTCTCTTATTTGTGAGAACTTATTTTGGTAATTGTACTTTGTTTATCTATACTGAGGAATTTCTTGCTGGGTTTTCTTCCCCTTGAGGGTTTCCCAGGATATATTGTTGCACACCTTGTGATTGTGTATCTTTCAAAGATCCTAGTTATTCTGCTATTGTGAAAATGTATTAAATGCTCATGAAGTTATAATTTAGTCTTTAGTAGCATATAATATTAACATGGTATCGGAGCTTTCTTGAAAGGAGCAACTTTCATAAGGTAAATCTCTCTTTCTCTCTCTCTCTCTTCGAGCATAAAAATTAGGGCTTCTTACAAAAGTGGAATTTTTGAGTGCAAGTGGCATAGGAAAGTGCGCCCCTCCTAGGTGCATCTATTGGCACCAAGATCAAAATTTTTCAGTGGGTTAATCTTCCAGAAAGTCAAACCCTAGTTTGACTTTGGACCAAAAAAACCAAAAAACCAGAGAAAGCCAGAAACAACAGACCAGATTTTCACAAGTCAAAATTCAAGGGTGAAATTTTGGAATCTTCAGAAACCAAGTGTACTAACATACTCCCCTCAGTCAAGCACATCTTTTGGTGAGGTCAATTTTTACTTTTGAGAAATTTTAAGTTTTTGTTATTCTTTGCTCTTTGGGATAAGATGGCCCCAAGCACTAGGTTTGATGACAAGTTGGAAGGCATAGAGAACTTCACTGCTTGGAAATATAGTATTGGACTCATTCTAGAAGAGAATGATCTTTCAAAGTTTGTTAAATAAGTTGTACTAGAACCTGCAGAAGTTGAAGGTAAGGAAAAACATAAGAAGGATATGATTAGAGCCAAGAGGATCAGAGCAGATTCCATCAATGATCATCTGATTCCTCAATTGTCCTCCAAGAAAAACCCAAAGGATAAGTTTGATTCCCTATCAAGAATGTATGAAAGGAGAAACATAAATCGAAAGACGAATTATAACCCAACTCAAAAGCACAAAGATGAATCTATCCAAGATTACTTTACTAGGGTTTCTCAATTCAAAGAACAACTAGAAGCAAGTGGAGACAAGCTTGACGAAGATGAATTAGTGATGACTGCTCTCAATGGTATTACTAGACCTTGGGACTCTTTTATCCAAACAATGTGTGCAAGAAAGGAAAGTCTAATATTTGAAGCTGTATGGGAAGAATGCATCCAAGAAGAGGCTAGAGTGGAAAATCGAGAAGCATTACTCAAAGATGATGATCAAGATCTAGCTACCCATACTAGAATAGGAAAGGGAAAATCTCATTTCAAGAAGGAGTTTCATCCTCCTAAGAAGTTTCAAAAGTATAAGAAGGGAAACCACAAGCGAAGATACTTCTCTTTTTATCAATGTTTCCGTTGTGATAAGATGGGACATATTGCCAAATATTGTCCAGAAAGAAAATAAGAATGCAAGAAGAAGAGAAACAAAAGACATCATGCTCACCTAGCCGAAGAAGAAGAAGAAGAAGAAGAAGAAGAAGAAGAATAAGAAGAAGAAGAAGAAGAAGAACCTTCCAGGAATTTAGCAAGGGATGAAGTAGAAGAATATGTTTTATTCTCCGCTCTCTCTGGGTCCGTGACACCCAAAATGACACATTGCTAATTGATAGCGGTGCTTCAAAGCACATGACATGTCAAGAGAAGACTCTCTCTAGTTTAGAAGAAAAGAACTCCCCTCATAAGGTATCATTAGGAGATGATTATCAATACCCTATTAAGGGAATAGGAGAAGCCACCTACAAGCTTGATTCAAGAACTTCGATGAAGATGAAGGATGTACTAAATGTACTAGGCCTAAAGAAGAAGCTACTTTCTATCTCAACTTTAGATAAGAAAGAGTTTTAGGGTTTCCTTTATAGATGGATAAGTTCTCATGTGTCCCAAAGGAAAATCTATAGAAGATGTAGTTGTTATTGGAATAAAAGAAGGAGGTCTATATAAACTAAAAGGACATTCAGAAGCAGTCTTGATTCATGATACTACAAGTCCATGTGAACTATGGCATAGAAGGATTGCTCACATAAGCTACAAAGCCTTACCACATGTAAGCAAGGTAGTAACAGGATTATCCGTTCTAAAGATTGATCATGAAGGAATATGCAAAGGATGTGCAAAGGGAAAGAACATAAAGAATCCATTTCCGAAGAGCGACACCAAGACGAAAGGAATATTGGAACTTATTCATTCAGATGTATGTAGACCAATGCCTTCAACATCGTTAAGGGGTATGTATAATATGTCACATTCATTGACGGTTATTCTAGAAAGAATTGGGTTTACCTATTGAAGACAAAATATGAAGTATTCGAAAAGTTCAAGGAATTCAAAGCCTTGATAGAGAATATTTCAGAAAGAAAGATCAAGACACTCAGGTCAGATAATGGAGGAGAATATACCTCTAAATATTTTGAATCCTTTTGCAAGGATGTTAGGATTAAGAGGGATATTACCACTCCCTACAATCCTCAACAAAATGGTGTTTCTGAAAGAAAGAATCGAACCATTATGGAAGTAGTGAAGACGATGATCCATGATCAAGATCTTCCTATGCATCTATGGGATGAAGAAGCAAGGACACCAATATATGTCCAAAATAGAATATCCCATAGTGCACTTGTGTTCAAAATACCCAAAGATATGTTCACAGGAAATAAACCAGAGGTAAGTCATCTCAAGCTATTTGGTTGTCCAGTTTTTGTTCATATTCCAAAAGAGAAAATAACCAAGTTGGATCATTCCAAAAAGAAAGGAATATTTGTTGGATACTGTGAGGTCTTCAAGGCCTTAAGGAAATATATACGCGGCTATCATCACATGGATATTAGCAGGCATGTAACATTTCATGGAGATGCAACTCTCAAGAAATATAAAAAGTGCCAGCATGAAGAAGTATATGAAGAAGATGAGGCTCCTAGAGTTGCATAGGTTGCACCCTCTCCTGATGGTGAGACTCTAGAAGATCATGATATGTTGGAGCCCCAAGAACCGCCACCCATGACTATTTCTCGCAAGAGAAATCCAACTTGGGCTGATGAAATTATTCAATATGCAGAAGAGTATGGATCTCCAGAAGGCTCCTCAAGAGAAAGAAAGAAGCCAAAGCCATTTTCTAGTGTGGCTTTGATGTGTGATTTTGTAGACAAAGAACCTACTTGTTTTGAAGAAGCCATTCAAAAGAAAGAATGGGTAGAAGATTTGACAGAAGAATACAAATCTATAATGAAGAATGATGTATGGGACATAGTTCCAAAACCAGAAGGTAAAAGTGTGGTATCTTCCAAATGGATATATAAGATAAAACATGCAGGGGATGGAAGTATTGAAAAATACAAAGTTAGATTTGTGCCTCGTGGATTCTCCCAAAATGAAGGAATCAACTATGAAGAAACATTTGCACCAGTAGCAAGGTACACTTCAATTAGAACCATCATGGAACTTGCAACTATGATAAAGTGGAAGCTACACCAGATGGATGTGAAAACAACTTTCCTGAATGGTGTCATTAAAGAGGAAGTGTACACAAAACATCCACAAGGATTTGAGGTTGAAAACAAAGAGACTCAAGTTTGCAAATTGAAGAAGGCTCTGTATGGGTTGAAGCAAGATCCAAGAGATTGGAATGGAAGAATTGATAGTTTTTTGACGAGCTTGGGATTTACCAAGAGTAAAGTTGATCCTAACCTTTACCTCAAGGTTATGGATGATGAACCTGTCATATTATTGCTATATGTGGATGAATTATTCCCGACAGGAAATGAGAAGAAAATTTTAGAGTGCAAGAAGAATATCGCTGCAGAATTCGAGATGAAAGATCTTGGCTTGATGCACTATTTTCTAGGTCTCAAAGTATGGCAGAGCCCAGAGGGAATCTTCCTTAACCAAGGGAAGTATGCAGTATAAATCTTGAAAATATTTGATATGTTGGAGTGTAAAGCCATGGCCACACCCATGGATACAAATTTCAAGTTACTATCTGATGCTTTGTCAGAATTGGTGGATATGACTGTTGGGTCATTGATGTATTTGGCGAATACCATGCCAGATATATGCTTTGATGTGAACACCTTGAGTTAGTACCTAGTTGAGCCCATACGTGTTCACCTTGTAGCTGCAAAGCATGTGATGAGGTACCTAAACGGTACAATAGAATATGGTCTCAGTTATACTAGAGACCATGACTTCAGACTGTTTGGTTACACAGATTCAGATTGGGAAGGAAGTGTCTCAGACTTGAAGAGCACTTCAGGCGGATGTTACAGTCTAGGGTCAACCATGATCTCATGGTTAAGCAGGAAGTAGTCCAGTGTTTCTCTCAGCACTGCATACGCAGAATATATTGCATCCTATTTTTCCAGTTGTGAATCCATATGGCTTCAAAAGTTGTTATCAGGTCTATTTGATTTGGAGTTGGATACCACAGTGATTCTATGTGATAACCATAGTTGTATAAATATGAAAACGAATCCTGTGTTCCATGATAAGTTGAAGCACATAGATATACAATATTTCTACATTCATGATATGGTGTAGAAGGGAGCTATAAAGCTCCAATATGTGAGCATTGATGAGCAAGTTGCAGATGTGTTGACTAAGCCTCTGTCTCGTGTGAAGTTTGAGCACTTTTGTGAAAAGCTTGGTGTAGTCCGTAAGGAATTACCTTGAAAGGGGGAGTAGTGATGATGATATTGTGGTGCAATGGGATTGATCATCCCTAGACAATGATCCCGTAATTCCGAAAGGAAGGATAGTCTTAAATGTTGATCTTGAGTTGTGGTGGGATTGATCATCCCTAGACAATGATCTCGTAATTCCGAAAGGAAGGATAGTCTTAAATGTTGATCCTTAGACTGAATCCCTAGTTCCGAAAGGAAGGATTTTCTAATATGTGAGTGTTGGACTGAATCCCTAGTTCCAAAAGGAAGGATTGTCCATGATCACTAGTTCCGAAAGGAAGGATCACCATAGTTGTTGGACTGAATACTGAGTTGCGAAAGGAAGGATTGTCCATGATCTCTAGTTTTGAAAGGAAGGATCACTAGAGTTGTTGGATTGAATCCCGAGTTCTGAAAGGAAGGATTTTCCATGATCCCTAGTTTTGAAAGGAAGGATTTTCCATGATCCCTAGTTCTGAAAGGAAGGATCACCAAATTTGTTGAAAGGAATCCCGAGTTCCGAAAGGAAGGATTTCTCATGATCCCTAGTTCCAAAAGGAAGGATCACCAGAGTTGTTGGACTGAATCCCGAGTTCTGAAAGGAAGGATTGTCCATGATCCTTAGTTCTGAAAGGAAGGATCACCAGATTTGTTGGATTGAATATCGAGTTCCAAAAGGAAGGATTGTCCATGATCCCTAGTTCCGAAAGGAAGGATCACCATAGTTGCTGGACTGGGTCTCGTAATTCCGAAAGGAAGGAATATCCACGATCCTATAATTCCGAAAGGAAGGATCACCATAGTTGTTGGACTGGGTCCCATAATTATGAAAGGAAGGACTGTCCACGATCCTGTAATTTCGAAAGGAAGGATCATGTGTGCTGCATGTGATGATATTCCAGTGCTACAGAAGATGATGTTCTAGTGCTGAAGATGAGGATGCTCCAATGTTGCATATGCTCCAGTGCTGCAGATGTTCTAGTGTTGAAGATGAGGATTCTTCAGTACTGTAGAAGATGATGCTCCAGTGTTGAAGATGAGGATGCTCCAGTACTGAAGATGATGATGTTCCAGCCTTGTGCTGCAGATGATGATACTTCAATTCTATACTGAAGATGATGATGTTGTTGAAGAAATTCCAATGATTTATAGATGTACCAACCTATGTTCCATATGATGTTGTTTATGATGCCCCTCCTCCCTCCGATGATGTTGTGTAGAGTTACACATGTTGTTGTTGTTGTCAGTAGAATACCCTTCTTGTTAAGGGGGATTGTTAAATTAATGTAAATTCAAAGAATATTCTACTTATACTTTATTATTGTAACTCCATTTAGGATGTTTACCTCCATTCGAGGATGTCATTATTATATTTGGTCAAGTAAAAGTCACGAGGTAAAAACTCCATTGTAAGTCGGGTCGTTAGTACCCTAAAGAATGTAATATAATATTATTTGAGTCTTTCTAGGAGAGGTCGTCCCAGTTAGTTAAGTGAGGCTGACCTAGCTGGGTTAAAAGTCAAGTGAAAAGTAAAGTATAAATAAAGAGTGACTTCCTCTCATTTTTACCATTCATTCATTGATGCATTGCGCATTAGAGGAGAGAGAGAAGTCTGCGAAGGAGGAGAAGGATTGGCTTGGCTTTAGAGTTTGGGTTTGTCTCTCTTATTTGTGAGACCTTATTTTGGGAATTGTACTTTGGTTATCTATATTGAGGAAGTTCTTGCTAGGTTTTCTTCCCCTTGAGGGTTTCCCATGATATATTGTTGTGTACCTTGTGATTGTGTATTTTTCAGAGATGCTAGTTATGATGCTATTGTGAAAATGTATTAAATTCTCAAGAAGTTATAATTTAGTCTTTAGTAGCATATAATATTAACATGTAATAAAGTGTAGTAGCATGGTATTTTTATGTAAAGGACTTGGCTTCCTAGGATTTTTCAATCAAGTAAGGTATTCCAAGGATTTTTTTCACTTCTTAATTGTGTCTTGCATTTTAGTAGGACATAATTTTTGAGTTTTTCTCATGCTCCTCCAAAGCTGGAATGCCTGGCATGGTGGTTAGGCCTTAGGAGGTTGTTAAAGTATATGGGTCAATGTATATGAACATGCTAGACACTAATTTTATGTCGTATGGACATGTGCTAGGTCCCCCTAGTTTTTTTTTATGTTTCGGAAAAATATTTTTTTCTCGTAAATTAAGCCATTTTTTAATGGTTTAATTAAAAAATTTGAAAATGTTGTAAAAGTGTGGTCTATGGGTCTTTTCTGCCATGGGGGTGCTCATTTTCAAGATTAGAGCACCCACTTTACCCCAAACCCACTTTCCTAAGTATTCATGCACTTTATTTTTCTTATTTTTTCACTTTTCCCCAACAAGTCAAAAAAGTATGAAAAAATGCCAAAAAATGGAAAAAGTGAGAAAAATCCATTTCCTAATTTGGGGGGATTTGTAAGAGTTAAAGGTCAGAATTATGTAAGAGATGATTTTAGAATGATTTGGGGCAGCTACATATAAGGAATCAAGTCCCCACTAAAGGAGGGTGCATTCCTCTAAAGGGGGGCACATTTCCCAAAGAGGGGGGTGCACAAATTAATGAATTTGCAGCTATATTTGTGGCTTCCTTTTGGTTAATTTATGGCAGCTAAAAGGTAGGAATCGGTCTCCTCCATCAAGCCTTGGTTTATGGCTTGATCCTCTCCATGACAAGTGCGCACTCTCCTCTTAGTTTTTCTATATAAGCATGTCCCTTCTCCATTGTTTTTCATGAGAAGGTGGAACGTCTGCTCAAGCATTGTATATCTTTTTGGAATTTTGTTTAAGAATAAAAGGCTTTGGAGGAAAATCAGTGTGTGGCTCTATGTTATGTGGATGATAATGTTCTAATTTTCACATAAGGTAATCTGTGTCTTTACATTTTTATTTGCATTTGTTTGTTGATCAAAGTATGGCTTTTGAAGGAGATGTATATCTTAGTAAGGTGAAGTAGTGTGATTTAATCCATTATTTCTCTGTCAGGTTATTGTAGAGAAACTAGATTTACAAAGTTATTTTTGTTTAAATACTTGTATCTAAATATCTACATTAGTCTACACCAGTTGCCTTTGATCTTTCTTGTGTGGTTTTTTTTTGTGATTACAGGTTTCCAATCTGAAGAGCTGATCGAGCTTGTTTGCGTCCACATTTTCTTCAGGGTTGATCCAGGGAGAACTAGTCCCTTTGATCCCCACTCTCGAGGACCCCATTTCCCAAGTTCAAGGAGTTTTCCTCTTCTTTCTTCTCATCACCAAAGATTCAAAATTTTCTTGGTTACCACGGTTTGCGTATCTCATATCTACTTCTTTTGCAATATCATAAATAGATCTGATTTATTTTTATTAGATCTTAAGTAAGTTTCAAAGTAAAAATCTTAAATCCAGATCTAGTAGAAGCATATTTCTTGTTACAAGTTGATTTCTTCATATTTTAAGGCTTGAACAAGTAGTATGTTTACATTGATTTAAAATGTTTATTTATATGATTCAAGAGATTTTAATTTGCTTCTCTTTGAGTGTGAAAAGATCCTAAGGAGACAAGGCTTACATCTTGTCTCACTTAGTTCATTTTTCGCATTTTACTTAGTTTTTTCTTTTAGATTTTTTTGGGTAATTTTTTGGTAAGTCCCAAGACACTTTTAAAGTGTTTTTGGGCACTTTTTACTAACATTTGCTTGCTGTTTTTCAGCACTTTATGAAAAAGTAGGAGGAAAATATGGCCAATTTTGGGTAGATTGAGCCATCCAGAGAATCTAAGAGCTATTTCCGTTCAACCATATACTTTTTCTGTGATTTTTGTAAGCCTTGGAGTCAATTTTCAAGGACTGGGGCACTTCTCTTTGCATTGTAAAAGAAAAATTAAATAAGAGAAAGTGGGATATCTAGCACCCACACCCCATTCCCCAGGGGGGGACCATGTCGACTAAAAAATTTGTGGTTTTCATTTTTTAGTTTAGGTTTTCTTTTCCGACTTTTAATAAAATCTTAACTAGGATTAAAATTTACCTTGTTGGTCTATTCCATTGGCGGGCCACAAGTTCACTCATGGCTTAGTTTTTCACATTTTGTTTTAACAATTTCAAATTTTCAGTTTTAATCAACCCCCCTTACTTTCTCGAAGTACAGATTTCAGGATAAGGGCTTTCCCGAGTACTGGCCAAAAAATAGTCTCTTGGGGTTTAATAAAAAATAAAAACATTGTTCAAAAATACATAAAATTAACAAGGCTTTGTCCCCGTATGCTCTAGATCACTGCAGCTTGACTAAACATGCCGATTATACCAGAAAGGGACTTAGTGACTAGTAATTGGTCTAAATTTTCCTAATTAACCACCCATTTATGAAAATCTGGTGTAATCAGTTATTGATACTGTGTGGGGAAATTCCTCAAAGTAAGCAGGAACCAGTGGGTAGTGACCTCGGGATACCGTTAAACTGCACCCTCGTTTGGTGTAGTGTTGAACACCTCTCAGAGATTCCGATCCAACCCAAATTTCCAAGTGAGGAGCCACCTTTGTAAAATTCCATACATATTTGCAGTACCTCACAATATTTTGGAAATACCCCATCCCTAATAATAACTCATTACCACAAAAATAATAAAATTCACCACGAACACTTGCAAAACATTGTCATTTTATTTCAAGTATTTCAACTGCACTTTATTCGACTCCATTACCAACACTGGTCTTGTTGATGATTATTTTATGATGTTGATATTTCAATGATGATGATGCCGTTGGATAAATGAATGATATCATGTTTTATATTTCATTTTTCTTGTAATCAAATTTCTAACTCCTATATCTTTTTTAGTTTTGTAGATTAAACACCTTAGATTATTATTTTTTAGGGCCCACTCCCGTTGGCTTCACTAGGAGTGAGACTAGACAAAGGAGTCGAGTTTTAGGTGAAGACACTTTAATTTGGATTCCCCCCAAGGCCACACCGAGTGGCTTGAATATTTTTTCCACGTTTTCCTAGGTGTGATTCTAGGCGAAAACATTTTGGCGTTGTTGTCAGGTATACATCGTTTTATTCCGGAATATGACTTTTGAGTTTTCCTTTGTTTGATGAATCTTAAGATTAGATTTTTAATTTTTCATCTAGAAACTCCACTAACCTTTTTTCCCTTTTTTAAATTTACAAATAAAAGAAAAAGAGAAATTTTTGTGAGAGATGTTTTAAAATGCATATTTTTACTCTCACATGGCAATTCCAATGAAGGGATAAAACCCTTATATCTCATAAAATTTGTTGAGACTGTTTGTGTGTAGATGACCCCATGCAATACAGTAAAATATTTAAACCTCTTTATTTGACAAGTCACCTGATTCAACACAAGGCATATTTCATGGTTATATCAAATACATGATGACTGGATTTTGATATGGGCGAGTTAAGGGAACTGCTTGGTGCTTAGATAACCAGTCAATTTCATCCCATTGAATTTTCAAGCATCCTTGGTTTTCCTAATATTGTTCATGGTAGTGCAGATGCATATAAATGGCTTCCGGTTTTTCATGGAAATGGAAACTCATCCATCTAGCATATCAAGTCTTTCCTCCAGTTTTTGGCAACGATTTTGGAGTACTCATTACAACTCTCTCTTCGATGCCCATGATTTGGAGAAACCATTCAACAAAAAGTGCTTCTTAGCTCTCTTATAGATCATGCATCGTATTTTTTATGGAAGCATCCCTAGTCGCCTTTGTTGAGAGTATTCCACGATGAGTCACCCTTGGAGTCATACCTAATTGGTATCCATATCCCCAAGAGTAACATGTCACTCCCCCATTAAAGTAATCTCCCTTGGTACCCCAATTGTGTCCTTTCCTTGATCCCATCAAGAAATCCCACATGTGCTCCCACGACAAGCTTGCCTTCATACTATGAAAAAAGTAAGTTTGATTCCATTAATTAGTTACCCACGTATCACCAAATAGTGTCTCAGTTACTTGTCCAATGTCCCTCTTATCTTGGTGGTATCCCTTGTGCTTCTGTTACGGAAACACCAATTCCTTGGAAGTTGCATGTATCCTTCCGTCGACATCAACACATTCATTCCAGAAGATAGACCCAAAGGTTTCATGTAACTTGGTCTCATAACCATTATTGATGAGTCCTTTGGACCAACTATGAGGATACATCAGTGCCCCTTAACTTGGTTGTTTTTCATGTGCTCGATTCCAAATCAATCATCGCACCGTTGATATTTGTACATGACAATGGTTCCTTCATTATTTAGTTGAATACCCCAAATATCACTGACTCTCATCCTTGGAAGAGTCTTTTCTAGTTATATATTTATTGAAATATCTGGGTTGTGTTGGAGATAGTGTCGTAGAAGCCCTAGTTGCATGCTTCCTTTTGTATCCAGTTACAAATGCAGTTCCAAGATCATACTTGATTCATGCTTTCAGTCGTTTGAGTCATCCCAAATTTTTGGACTCTTTTCAGTACCAATAGAGAATCAGTTATTGTGATCCAACATTCCTCCAGAATGTCATTGTTTCGATATCAGTTATTCAGATCATCCATGGTTGGACCATGCTTGTGTACTCTTTGAATTGAATCCCTTCTAGACACTTATATACACAATGATTATTCATATATTGATTCGACCCCCACTCGGTCTAGATCTCCTTATTTGAGACATTGATATAAGCATGGGTATTCCTACCTCATCCATATATATTTGAGATTATATGCACCATTATATTTGCAGGTAAGGGCCATTGTAGTCACGTCAGAAGGCGAGTTCTCTTCGAATCAGTCTCCATTCTCTGCACTATTTTCACACTCATCTCCTAAAATGAAAGAAAATCCTATGATGTATGTCGGCCATATGATGAGCTCTTGACCTCACACATCATGGGACAATCCATTAACAACCAAATTTTTCTTACCTGACATGTCATCAACACCATCACCTTCATATATCATTATTCCACCTCATACATATCTATCTGACCTTAGAAAATCAGTCAAAATCCCAAAAAATGAAAGAAAATCCTTAAAAAAATGCCATCTCCTTAGGTCTCTCTTAATCCTTCGATCAAAGCGACCCAAGTCGCTCATAAAATATCCATTTGAGCAACCCAAATTGCATAAAAACACAAAAAAAGTGCAACCCAACCTCCAGCTTGTCTTTTGACTATCTCTGCTTTTTGTCCGAAAAAAAGAAAGTGCATTTATCACGAGTCTCTACGTTGCTTCAGTCAGATGATGAACCTAGAGCCCAAAACTTAGCCCTATACTCTCATCATCAACTATAAAAGAGACACCAAGATCCTTCATTCCAAACACAATTTCATTCCATTTTCTCAAGTTGTTACTCTACTGCATTTTCGTCGAAATCGAAGTTGGCTTCTTTGCAGTTCCCTCCCACATTTTGAAGATCCTCTTCTTGTGATGTGTGGCTAGAGAATCGAAATATCATTAGGAGAACCAACGAACCTTCCCTTAGACAACTGCAAGGGCTTCTTTCACTGCGATTGTTCAGGTGATCGTTTCCTGTAATACTTTTGATATCAAAACAAAACATTCTTTATTCTTACAAGTATTGTCTTTTTACATGTTGATTGAATGAAAATAATCCAAAAAATATTGTTCATTTACTTTTGTACTCGCACTTTTATTTGTTTACTTCTTTGAAACTATTCCAAAGTTACACAACCATTTGGCAGGTGCATTTTGGCACAGATATGTGTGAAAACTCATGTTACAACAAATCCTGAAATGGAAGTCAAAAGTGGGATCATCGATACACATGCGGATTTGGCGCAGTGGGGTTTCCCAATGCTGCGTCCATTCCATACTCCACGAGGTGGTTTCCGATCTACCATCAGACTTGCTCCATGAAATACCATTTCGCACCCTCAACAGATGTGCAACGATGCAAAATCAAACCTCCCAATCAGACCTTCTTCACGAGCCACCTCGAAGCAACTCTACGGAAACCCGCAGACCTAAACTCTACTACACCCATGGAATTCTCTCCATGGTCCTCATGAACCCATCTTCTTACTGCACCCCGAGGACTCTCTCCACTGCACCCATGCACCTCTCCCGTGCCCTCAGAATTTTCTCTGTGGCACACATGTGAACTCCTTTCCACAACACCCCCGTAGACTCTTCTACATTGCGCTATCATACCTTCCTCCACAACACTTTCCTACCTCTTCTTCGTGGAATCTTGTGGACTTCTCTTTGTGGTACCCTCGCAGACCCCTCTCCATGGTGCTTGCAGATTCTAGATGTTAGCTACCTACATGTACCTCTGGTATGGCTGGTCCACGTCATACCCCTCTTTCCCACATGGCATAGGAGGGGTCCACCTCGAACACCCTGAATTTTGACAATTTCATAACTAAAATGGAATTTTCAATTTCCTCCATTTATGAAATATCTATGCTATGTAACATGGGGAAAATTTGTTTCACCACTAGCTTTGTGAATTCCAAAAATTTTCAAATTTATTTAGACTAGTCTACCAATATTGCTGGTAAAACATGTATTTAATTCTTGGGTTCCATTGAAATACCAACCATTAATTTAAACCGATGGTTTTTACCAAATTTTTGATCAACACTTCCTATATATCTCTAATTTCTCTAATTTTATGCTGTTGAATATGGATTCTGACTCCACCCATCAATCCGACCAACGAATGGGAGTTTTAACCATTCTAGGGTTCTAAAATTTCCCCCATGGGTATAATATGAAATTTATGAAGCATAAAAAAATGCATGTGCAAATACATAATTAAAAACACGACGGAAATAATTCTATCCACACATAGAATGCACATACCAACATAATTATCACAAGCATAACAATAAAAACATTGCATATTCAAATTCAAGGGTAAATTAACAAGTAAACATTTATCTTTCAATGAAGTTTCCTAAGCAACTGGCTATGGAAGGGTAACATTCCACCTAAGAGCAACGTTCCACCCAACCATAGGAACTATGTCCAAAAATTTATCTCTATACTAAGACGAGACCCCTAGTTGGGCTATGTATCCACTAAGGAGGAACTACACAAGCTCACTCATAGCCACACATAGTTAATTCTTCTGCTAAGGCATCATATAGCTAGGTTTTCCAAACATGAGAAAAGACATAGTAATGCAATGCTAAGATAGTGAGATCCCTGCCGAGCTTCATGCATCTCAATTGGTCTCATCCAGCCTTGGCACCCACAATATCTATCACACCCAACAAAAGTAAGGCCCCTTTCTTTGATACATAGTCCCTCGGACGTCCCTCCCCTCTAGTGCTATTCAAGGTGGGGATAGAAAGGCCCAATCTACTGTACCACTAGAGATCTCTGTTGGAGATTTTGTGTGTCATTGATGTTAACATTAATAGATGCAAGAATATAAAGTTAAATTTAGG
Source organism: Larix kaempferi (assembly GCA_027924585.1). Lineage (NCBI taxonomy): Eukaryota > Viridiplantae > Streptophyta > Pinopsida > Pinales > Pinaceae > Larix > Larix kaempferi. The sequence continues at coordinate 5,694,995 of BSBM01000374.1, read as the reverse complement.
TCAACTTAGTAAAAGAAACATGCAATGAACTTAAAGTATCAATATGGGTCCAAGTAGAAGTATTGTGTGGTGAAATAACCATTAAATGCTATCCAAGAAGGCTTGGAGTGGATTTCATGCCTAGATATCTGTTTGGGTATGGTAATGTGATAGAATGCAATGATGCCAAAGCAAGGTGAAGCATATGAAATGTACATTTTGTTCAAAGAACTCAAGATACAAGGTTTGGAAATTCCTGTAATAATCTGTTGGTAAGATTGTAAAATAGTTTCAACAATCAATATGGAAAGGTAAGCCAAGGAAGATCTTGATCATGCATTTCTTGGCCATGATGGGTCCATAAGGTGCAATTCAAACAAGTTTAAGATTGTTCATACATTTGAAGAACCTTCACATTGCGGTCCACTTGTGAAAGAAATATGTCCCCACTCAAACATTATGAAACCAATCTCATGCTTCCAGTCATGAGATTGTCTTGCGAAGATGGCACTAAATCGCTTTTGCGTTAGAGGCAAAAGGAGAATTTGAAAATTGTTGGAAAACAAATTGGTCATTGAATAAGTAGAAGATGTGCATTAGGAAAGCCATATAACTGCAAGAAGATTCTTATTGTTTCCACGATGGGTTATAAGGTCCATGAATTACGCATTAGTTAAGTCTTAAACTAGTTCAGTCAGTAAGAAGGCTTTCATGATTGATTTTTGGATGTGGAGCTTGATTATCTTCATGATTCAAATATCTTGTCATTCATCCATGTTTGTACCCCAGTTTTATATGCTGTGTAGGCAGATTGTACACTCATCCCAATGGGGTCCGGGGGCAAAGCCCTCAAAATAAATTTGTTTATTGCCTTGTAAAATGTTGTAATTTCGTAGTTAATCTGAACCATTAATTTGATCTCATATTTGATGGTAGAAGTTATGTTAGGGATTTTACCCCTAGAAGACAACCCACTTTATGTATGAGAGAAATGTATTGCGACCGTAGAGTATTCTGAAAAAGGATCTTTATGATTGTGTGAGAGACTATGAGAGAGTGAAGAGGAAGTTGCAACGGATCTGATGTGGGTTGTATCCCTTCATTTTGATGGATGGTTTGATAAAATGATTGGAAATTTATCCGTGGACGTATTTGGAAGCAACTTACTTGCACGTTGATTTTACTAAGTTGACCTAAAGTTAACTTTATATTCTTGCATTTATTAATGTTGACGTCAATGACATCTAGGAAGTTGCTCCCAGATTTGAAACATGTTAGTTTGGAATTCTGTGAGAATTGTGTTTATGGAAAACAAAAGCGAGTCAGTTTTCTCAGGGTTGGGAAGCAAAAGAAGAGCGAAAGGTTAGAGCTTGTGCATATAGATGTATGGGGACCGGATCAAGTACACTCTTGGTGGCTCTTGTTATTATGTTACTTTTATTGATGATGCAACTAGAAAAACTTGGGTTTATTGCATTCGACAAAAATCTGATGTTTATGCCACTTTTAAGAAATGGAAAGATTTGGTTGAGAATGAGACATGAAAAAGGTTGAAGTGTCTCAGAATCTATGATAATGGAGGTGAATATTGTGGCAAGGAGTTTGATAGTTACTGTTCATACCATGAGATTTGTAGAGAGAAGACAGTTCCAAGAACACCACAAGAAAATGGTGTGTCAGAAAGGATGAACAAGACAATCATGGAGCATACAAGGTGTATGAGATTGCATGCAGGGTTGCCCTTACATTTTTGGACAAATGTTGTAGATACCGCTGTTTACTTAATAAACAAAGGGCCTTCAAGCTCCTTGGATGGTGGCATTCTAAAGGAGGCATGGGTAGATAAAAAGGTAAACTACTCATTTTTGAGAACTTTTGGTTTTGAAGCATTTGTCTATATTGATAAAGTAAATAGAACAAATCTTGAGGATAAATCCAAGAAGTCTACCTTTATTGGATACGAGGTTGTTTATTTTGGTTATTTCTTATGTGATTATGAAAACAAAAAAAAATCATTCGGAGTAGATATGTGGTATTCGATGAAAAATTCATGTATAATGATCAGTTGCAGGGAAAGAAACATGAAAATGAAAACACATAATACACAGTGCTTGATGAAATCAAAGAAAATGAAAATCCAAAGGTGTCAACAAATGAAGAACAACAACATGTACCTCAAATTCCTGCAAGTGTTAGAATATCTACTAGGTTAAGTAGACCCCATGAACAATACTCTCCTTCCCTATATTATTTATTGATGACTGATTTTGATGAACCATAATGTTATGAAGAAGCAATATAGGTGGAAGCCATAAAGAGGTGGGAGAAAGGCATGAATGAGGAAATGGACTCCTTGTTAAGAAACCAAACATGGGATTTGGTTCAGTTTTTTGTAGGTAAAAGAACATTGCATACTAAATGTGTTTACAGGTTGAAGGAAGAAGATGGAGGCAATACGCGATACAAGGCCATACTTGTTGTAAATGGGTTTGCACAAAAGAAAGGTATATATTTTGATGAAATGTTTTTTCCTGTTGTTAAAATGACTTCAATTAGGACTATTTTAAGTCTAGTGGTAGTATAAGATTTGCATCTTGAACAATTAGATGTAAAAACAATCTTTCTTCATGGGGATTTGGAGGAATAGATTTATATGCAGCAACCACATGGGTATGTAGTCAAAGGGAAGGAGAATTTAGTATACATGTTGAATAAGTGCTTGTATGGACTGAAACAAGCTCTAAGATAGTGGTATTTGGAATTCGACAAGTTTATGACAGAACAAGGTTATAGTAGATGTCATTATGACTACTGTGTTTGTTTCAAGAGGCTAGATAATGGAAGATATATTATCTTGTTATTGTATTTGGATGACATGCTTGTTGCAAGGTCTAACATGCAGGATATAAATGTGCTCAAAATGAAATTAACTAATTCATTTGCGATGAAGGATTTGGGTGCCGCAAACCAAATCTTTTCTAGTAGGATAACAAGATACAAGAAAAATTGCAATTTGATATTGTCTCACGGTGAGTACATAGAAAAGGTGTTGGAGAGGTTTAGAATGTAGGATGCAAAACCAGTTAGTACACCTTTGGCCAGCCATTTCAAACTAAGTAAGGAGATGTGTCCCAAGACACATGAGGAAATATAATACTTCTCCAAGGTTCCTTATTCATCAACAATTGGTAGTTTGATGCATGTGGTGGTGTGCACAAGACCATATATTGCACATGCAGTGGGATTTGTGAGCATGTATATGAACAATCTAGGTTAAAAACATTGGAAGTCAGTAAAGTGGATTCTCAGGTATTTAAGAGGTACTACTACTCATGCATTATGTTTTGGAGGTTCAGAAATTGTCTTACAAGGATATGTTGATGCGAATATGGAAGGTGATAAAGATAAAAAAAAATAAACACCACATGGTATGTATTTACTGTAGGTGGAAAAACAATAAGTTGGATTTCAAAACTGCAAAATGTTGTTGCACTCTCAACAACAGATTCAGAGTATGTTGCTACTACAGAGGCTAGTAAAGAGATGATTTGGAAACAGAGGTTCATGGAGGAATTGGGTAAGAAGAAGGAGGATAGAAGGTTGTATAGTGATATTCAGAATTCCATTCATCTTGCAAAGAACCCAGCCTTCCATTCTAATACTAAACATATACAACTCAAGTACCATTTCATACAATCTGTTTTGGAAGATGAACTGTTGAAGTTGGAAAAGATACACAGTAGCCATAATCCTGTAGACATGTTGACAAGGTAGTAACCAGAGAGAAATTGAGTTCATGCTGTTCAGTTTCAGTTGGAATTCAAGCATGGAGGTGAAGATGATAAATTTTCCATGTTCAAGGTTTGGAGCATAGTCTAGCAGATGCAGTAGCGGTGGATTTGTTGTGACCAGTCTCCAAGTGGGAGATTGTTTGTTGTGGAGCTTGATTATCTTCATGATGAATACATACTGTTGTTAAACCATGTTTGTACCCCAGTTTTATATGCTGTGCAAATGGAATGCATACTCGTCCCAGCGGGGGGGTGCAGGGGTCCGGTGGTAGTGCCCCCGAAATAATTTTTTTTATCGCCTTGTAAAATGTTGTAATTTCATAATCAATCTGAACCGTTCATTTGATATTAGATTCATTAGGGGCGTTTTGAGGTCTAAAATGGGCTTCCTAAGGGAAATGATAAAATAAGAGTTAAAATAATAAAATAAGAGTTCTGAATTTTGTAGGGGAAAAATCAAAACTACTTTTTGTTATCGTTTTTTTACATATCTCCTTATCAATGTATCCAAACTTAAACTTTAGGCACTCGTTGGATGTGAAATTTAATTACGCATCCAATGCATACCCACATGTCATACTTTTAAGGTACCCACGGCATGAAAAATGAAAAATTCATTAAAAAACATATTTTAATACATAAAATACATTTTTATTGAAATTTTCATTTTTCGAGCTGTGGGTGAGTCAAAAGTATGCAGTGTGGGTATGCATTGGATGCATATTTGAATTCAACATCTAAAAGCTAAACTTGAAATTTGAAAAAATCAATAAGGAGATATTTCAGAAATACAATAAGAAAATGTAGCTTTTTATTTTATCTTGTAATTTATTTTACAAAATTTACCCCCATGGTTGACATCATCTTGAATCATATTGGTCCTTATGAAGTGAATTTTGATGGTACATTTTTTTGTTTTGAGGCCCATCTTTTTACCTCAAAACTCCCCTAATGTGACAGTAGAATTTATGTTAGGGGATTTAGCCCTAGATGACAACCCTCTTTATGTATGAGGGAATTGTATTGCAGCTGTAGAGTATTGTTAAAAAGGATCTCTGTGATTGTGTGAGAGAGACTATGAGAGAGTGAAGAGGAAGTTGTGGCAGATGTGCCTGCGGGTTGTTTCCTTTCATTTTGCTGGACAATATAATAAAATGATTGACAATTTCTTCATGGAAGCAACCCACATTGGGTGAACCACCTATATTGGTGTCTCTCTTGTATTGTGTCTATGTGTTTTATTTCCGCATCTTATTTTATGCTATCATTCTGCGATCCTTTTTGTCTAACATTAAACTAATGCTTTCACGATTTACTTGGATCAGAGTTGCTTAAATTGAATTGGTCCTCAATTGTGTAATTTTAACCAAAAGAGAGTGGATATATATATATATATATATATATTGGTCAATTCAAGTTGAGATTGATGTAGAAGCATTGCTTGAAAAATATCATTTTCTGGGTTAAATCGAGGTGCACAATTTGCAGGTGAAAAACACGGTTGTGATTGAAGAAGCTTCGTGTATGATTATTTTATAATGAGTCTTTGTATGTTTCAAACTCGCTTAGATCATCTCTTCCTCCAATTTTGGGTTCAATGTTGATATCGATGGATGTGGGAAATTGCAGGGTACACTCATTTTATTCCTTCACGCTAAGATGGCAGAGATCGTAGCACACCCCTTCTCTATAAAATTGCCGATTGGAAGAAGTATATTTCTGTTGATCCCAGATTGATTGTGTTCATCCTTAATCTAAATACTTGCTCATGATAATGATCTATCAATCAATATTCTGAGAGGTCGATCTGATATTGATCTGATAGCAACTAGATAATGCCTTGCAACAAGAAGGATATGGATTAACCTCTAAATATGATGCATAAAATTAGTTGCAGAATGATATTTTGAAGAGGGATATGATGCATAAAATAAGTAGAGAAGTATCTCTATTATGTAACATGTTTATCGAAGCTGTTCTTCTATGGAAATATAGAGTTTTGAAAGCATGAGGAGAAAAAAGTGGCTATAGTATGCAAAGCATAGTATTAACATATTATAGTCATAATTTAGATTGGGATGTAGAAGGAAGGAAGAATGTGTATATGGTAAGATATGTGATTAATGAGGATTGTGAAGACTGCATGAGATAAATTTGATTAAGAAATATCAAAGAAAATTGTTGCCGATTGCAGATATACATTGTGTATGCATGTCAAAGATAAGATCAATATGAAAAATGTGCACAAAGATAGCTACTAGAAAGATTTCTATGTGGATTGCATGAGAAGAGAATATTACTGATAGAAAGAAAAGCAAAGCAAAGGATGAATTGAATGAAGGGACAAGTTGCAGTACTAAGGAGCACACAATTAAACATGCTGAAATTAGGGTGAAAAGGTGGTGAAAGGGAGAGGATTGGTGTCCTCATCCAAGCAAGCTGGAGCCTAGAAGGTTGATTCCTGATATGGAGTAAGTCGATGCTTACATTGAAGACTGGTTCCCTCACCATGATAGCAGGTTGGTGCTTGCATATTTGAGTTGGTGCTCAAGAGGATTGATTTCTTCATCCATTTGAAAGGTTGGTGCTCGGTTTATGAGTTGGTGCTCATAAGAGGATTAGTGTCCTTTCATATGGGTGTTTTCAATCATCTAGTGGATACTTAATGTGGAAGGTTGGTTCCTGCAGTCATTTAAGTTGCCTCTTACAATAAGGATTGGTGATCGTCACAGGTTGTATCCTGTAAATGTAAAATCTTATTGAATATAAAGAATGATTTTGTGGTTTTCTCCCGTTTGGGTTTCCATGTAAAAATCCATGTGTACTGTGTAAGATTTTGTGTGATGTTGAATGGAATTATTAATGATTAATATTTACATGATGTGCTTGAAGTTAAAAATGGTAAAAAGTTCTCAATATTGATTCAACCCCTCTTAGTATTGGTGAAAATTCCAACAATTGGTATTAGAGCCTTGGTTCCTGTAAAGAATAGTTTAACCACTGGAAGGAAGATCCATAGCACACATGGATTATCAATTGGGTTCATGCATTGAAAAATATCCCTTATTCGATGAGATATATTATGTAGCATGGAGCATAAGGATGAAGGCATTTCTGATTGCAATGGGATTTGATGTTTGTAACTCAGTTGTTTTGGGTTACACTAATCCAAAGAGACCAACAAAGATTGTAGCCGAGAAAGAATTAAAAAGGAACAACAAAATGGAAATGGATTCCATCCTGGAAGGATTAATCAATTCTATGATTTTTGTTTTGGAAAATATAGTTCAACCAAAGAAATCAGGGTCAAAATGCAAAATTCCTACTCAGAAAAAAACTGTCATTAAAGCTAATTAAGGGCTAGTTTCACCCAATGGAAAAGTAGTCACAAAAGGAACACGCAACATTGTCTTTGCAAATGAAGGTGATGTGGAATAATCCTTTGAAAATGAAGATGAAGTGACTATAGAAGTAGACTAGGAAGGATGAATCATCTCTTCTCTTATTGAGTTAAGAAAGGAAAGAAGGAAAAATAAGCAGCTTAAGGAACTACTGCTGAAGTATGAAGAAGCATAAGAAAAGCCAACAGAAGAACCTGAAGTTCCCATTACTATCCTGGAGGTAAAATTATAAGGAGCTTTGTAATCTGAACAAATCATGTTGGATCAACTAAAAGAAAAACGATAAATATTTAATGCTCAAGAGGATGATATTATTTCCTTAAAGGAAGAGTTGGAGACAATAAGCAAGGCTATTCCTACTGAGGAATTTGAAGAAGAACTCCCAGGACTGAGGAAATATAACCAAAATATAAAAGAGTAGCTGCAAAAGTCTCAATAGGAAGATCAAAATTCAAGAAGAGAGATGGAACATAACATTGAATAAGCTGTAAATATCATCACTTAACAAAAGACTCAGCTAAAGGAAAGGAAGAAGAGATTAAAAGATTAGAAACATAAATTGCTTATCTAAAAGAAGAAGTAGAAAATAAACTCACTCATCAATCATCATATGAGAAACTCAAAAAGAGATCTAAAATACTAGATGAGATCCTAAGCTCCCAAAGGTCACCATTTGACAAATCTAGTCGTGGCTATATCATTGAAACTATCTCAAACTCCTTACAATAGATAAGTGAAGAAAATATCTAGAGTCATGTTGAAGAATCTGAGAGAAACAAGAGAAAAGATTAGGATTTTTCCCAAAAGACAAATATTTCTTTACAAGACAAAATTAGGAAGAATATTTCTCAAAGATGGGATCATACATTCAGGTAAAAAATTTATTTTTATGGTTATTGGTATTCTTGTAATAATTTTGGACATATGGCTATAGATTGCAAATATTATGGAAGAAATGCTAAAGCAAGGAATAGATAAATTTACATTGCTCCACGAAATGTTGAATGTTACAATTTTCACACCTATGGACACATAACACAAAATTACATAAGTAAGACAAAAATACCTCCTAGACAAAAACATGCAAAATTTTGGAAAAGGAAATTTGAATGCAAGATAGAGTATGAGGACCCTATACAACAAAATGACAAGACAGGTCAAGTCAATGAAAGATAAACACTAGAAGGTATTCCTAAAGAAGAATGTGAAAAAGCAAAAAAACAAGAAAGAAAATGAATATCCCACACATGAAGTTGAACAAAGGAAAATATCTAGAAGAGTTATGCAAGAAGAATGATCTAGTGCAAAAAAAATGATGGAAAACAAAGTACCAATGATGGTTTTTCAAGCTACACAACATAGTTGCAAATCAACAGTCCACCTCTAGTAGCTACATATGATGAATTGTTAATTTTTGAGCATTAAACCAATATACTCTAGGATCTTTACTGAGAGAATAACATGTATAACATATCAAGTATAACAATGCATATCAATCACACTAAGCAATCACATGAGACAATAGACACATACAGTTTCATTGGGGAAAAACATAAAGGTGAAAAACCCCACAACTTCCTCAGAGATAGAAAGAGCAATGATACAACCAAAGTACAAGAGATAGTCTTCTCCTAGCAGCTGATCCTCCTCCTCACATGTGCGCCACTTTTCGAGTGATGGAAGAGTGAGTAATGAGATGATCAAAATAGAGATCTCCCGATCTCTATTTATACATGACCTGTCCTGCCCAATAACCTAGCAGGGCCGACTTGTCTAACTCAGTCTAATAACCCATGGTTAAACTAATCACGGCCGACCCCACACTTGGTGGTCTAATAACCCATCACTACAAGTTACGACACTTGCAAAACTTGTCAATACAAATGATGACACTTCTGTATAGAGGAATAATAACATCTCTATAGGAATACAATATACATGGGTGAAATCATTTTGAAGTTACATATACATCAACACACCCTCTTAACTAGGAAGGTATTTCTTGACACAGATCTGCAAGCACAAGTCTTCTTCTTTGGATCATCATCAGCGAATCATCGTCCTCGAATCATCGTGATCATCACTGCTGCTGCTATCTCAATCAATCTCCAATATACTCGTCATAGGAAGTTCTACAGAGCTAGTTATTTTTCATACTAGATGTAGTCCCACCACCTGTAGGTCTTCATGATCACTGGCCATACTGTGGAATTCTCAGGATTGATTGCGTGCATCAACAAAACCTTTAAATAGCATCCCAAGACTGATTACGAGCTTACTTCTCAACCTATCAGATCTCCCATGATCTTTTACATGTTGAAATTCACAAAACCTACTCAGAGCATCCTAGGATGTTACGAGCACACCGCTCTACCTATCTGGATCTCGATAGAGCATCCCAGGCTGTTATGAGCACACCGCTCTACTTGTCTGGATATCGATAGAGCATCGCAGGATGTTACGAGCACACTGCTCTACCTGTCCGAATTTTAAAGGATCTTTTCTATGCGAAACCAAATCAAAACCTACTCAGAGCATCCCAGGATGTTACGAGCACACCGCTCTACCTGTCTGGATCTCGATAGAGCATCCGAGGATATTACGAGCACACCGCTCTACCTGTTTGGATTTTAAAGGGTCTTTTCTATGCTACCTGTAGCAAAACCTACTCAGAGCATCCCAGGATGTTATGAGCACACCGCTCTACCTATCTGGATCTCGATAGAGTATCCTAGGATATTACGAGCACACTGCTCTACCTGTCCAGATTTTAAAGGACCTTTTCTATGCTACCTGCACAACCTGTCGGCCATAGAGTATCAACCTGATACTCACCATACATCATCCTGATGTACATCAACACATGATCAACGTGATCATCATCATAGCATCAACCTGATGCATATCATCTGGAGCAACATCCTGAAGCTCGTCATCTATGATCATCCTGATCAAACAATATATCCATCTGATGCATACAAAGTATCTACCTGATACATATCATCATACATGATCTAACTGATCATACAATGCATCCACCTGATATACATACATAAGTACATGATATACCTGATCATACAGTGTATCCACCTGATACATACATAAGTACATGATCTACCTGATCATACAATGCATCCACCTGATACACACATAAGTACATGATCTACCTGATCACACAATGCATCCACCTGATCATACAATGTATCTTCTTGGTACATAAATACATGATCCACCTGATCATATCAAGCATCCAACATGATGCATATACAAATATATCAAGCATCCAACATGATGAATATACAAATATATCAAGCATCCAACATGAAGCATATACAGAGCAGTAACTGGAGCATCATTCTAATTCTCATCATCTAGCACTTACATCCACATCCATGGGAAGGATCCTCCTCTCGCCATGCTTGGAATGGCTCCTGCAAATGTGTCCATCACTTCTTCCTCAAAGTGTTGTCAATCTGAAGAACACCAAGCCTCTCTCTGAAGTACTCAAACTTCACTCTGGCTAGTGGTTTCGTCAACACATTTGCAATATGCTCATCTGTCGCAACATATAGGAGCTTCACTACTCCTCTCTGCACCATATCCTTGATATAGTGATATTTGATCTCAATGTGCTTCGACCTGTTGTGGAACACTGGGTTCTCAGACAAATTCACATAGCTCTGGTTGTCACAAAAGATATCAGTAGCCTCCAACAGGAGATCAGATAACTCAGACAGTAGCTTCTAGAGCCATACTGCCTCACAACTAGCCAAACATGCTACAACATACTCTGCCTCGGCTGTACTCAGCGCTACGCAGGATTGCTTCTTGCTAAACTAAGAGATCACACCTGATACCATATTGAAGCAGCACCCAGATGTGCTCTTCCTATCTGCAGCACCCAGATGTGCTCTTCCTATCTGCAACACTGCCTGCCCAGTCCGAATAAACATAACCCTGCAGGTTAAACTTTTGATTCGCATAATACTTGACCCCATAATCAATTGTACCCTTTAGGTACCTCAGAATATGCTTTATAGCGACCAGGTGAACATTGTTGGGATCCGTCAGGAAATGGCTCAATGTGTTCACCGCAAAGCAAATATCTGGTGTAGTGTGGTACATCAAGGACCCAATCATCTAACGATACATAGTGACATCAAACGGATCAGATGAAGCATCACATAGAAGCTCCAGGTTTGATGCCATAGGTGTGGCCATGGCCTTGCAGTCCATCATCTCGAACCTCTTCAGGATCTCTACTACATACTTCCCTTGTCCAAGGAAGATTCCATCTGCGCTTTGCCACACCTCCATTCCTAGAAAATAGTGCATCATCCCCAAGTCCTTCATCTTGAACTCGACAGCAAGCTTCCTCTTGGTATCAACAATCAACCCATCCTCACCTGTTACAAATAGGTCATCCACATACAAAAGTAGTATCACGGGATTTCCTTGCTCAACCTTGTAGTAAAGGTTGGAATCTGCTTTACTCTTGGTAAAGCCCAAACTGGATAGAAAGCTGTCTATCCTACCATACCAAGTCCTAGGAGCTTGCTTCAAGCCATACAGGGCTTTCTTCAGTCTGCACACATATGACTCCCTATCATGTGTCTCAAAACCAAGTGGCTGCTCAACATACACTTCCTCTTCGACTACACCATTCAAGAAAGCTATCTTCACATCCATCTGGTGTATCTTCCATTTCATTACTGTAGCCAGGGAAAGTACCGATCTGATGGAAGTGTACCTATCTACAGGAGCAAAAGTCTCTTCATAGTCTATCCCATCTTTCTGGGAGAAGCCACAAGCTACAAATCTTGCTTTGTACTTCTCTATGCTGCCATCTGCAGCATGCTTGATCTTGTAGATCCACTTGGAAGTCACAAATGACTTCCCTTCAGGTCTTGGGACTACATCCCAAACATCATTCTTCATGATCGACTGGTATTCCTTGACCATGGCATCCTTCCATTCTTTCTTTTTCACTTCTTCTTCATAACTAGAAGGTTCTTTGTTCATAATGTCATAGAGTAAGGCAACATAACTGGTATGAGATCTAGTTCTCTTCCTTGCTCTATGTTCTTCTTCTGGAATGACATACCTTTCTGCATCTTGAATGAGCTCTCTAGCCCATGTAGGTTTCCTCTTGTGATATTTCTCCTCACGAGGTGGATCTATAGGTATTTATGGATCTTCAACTTCATGACCTACTTTTGGAATTGCTTCATTCATGATGGTGTCTTGAAATCTGGTTTCCTTTGGTTCTTCATGATCTTCAACAGGTGCCTTCTTTGATTTGATGTAAGCTGAGTCCTCATCAAATGTTACATCCCTGTTGACATCAATCTTCTTGAAACCTGGAAATTATATTCTGTAAGATTTCGAGCTTTCAATGTACCCCACAAATATACCCTTGTTTCTTGAAGGATCTAGCTTTGTCCTCTTTTCCTTTGGAACACGTGTATATACTGGACAACCAAATATTATTAGATGGATGCATTTAGGCTTCTTACCAGAGAAGACCTCTTCTAGTGTCTTGTTGTCCAATATCTTGTGAGGTGTTCTGTTCTGCACATATACATCTGTCCTAGCTGCTTCTACCTAAAGATGCATAGGCAGATCCTGGTCATGCAGCATTTCCTGTGCTGCTTCCATGATTGTTATGTTTTTCCTTTATGCAACTCCATTCTGTTGTGGATTGTAAGGAGCAGTCAACTCCCTCTTAATCCCTGAATCATTGCATAGCTTCTTGAAATCACCTTAATTAATTCTCTGCCATTGTCGGATCTGAATGTCTTGATCTTCTTATCAGTTTGATTTTCCATCAAGGCTTTGAATTCCTTGAACTTATCAAACACTTCATCTTTGTTCTTCAAGAAATAAACCCAAGTCTTCCTAGAGAAATCATCAATGAAAGAAACATAGTATACATACCCACTCATAGAACTGGATGACATCAGGCCACATACATTAGAGTGGATAATATCCAATATTCCTTTTGCTTTGGTTTCACTACTTGGAAATGCCTTCTTAATGTTCTTTCCTTTTGCACATCCTTTGCAAACACCTTCATGCTTTGTCTTGATTTCAGGAAGACCTTCTACAACTTTTCTTGCAATTGGTAGTGCTCTATAGTGTACATGTGCAAGCCTTCTATGCCAAAGTTCACTTGGGTCCATGGATTCATGTACCATGGCATGTTCAGGTTTCCCCTTCAATTTGTACAATCCTCCCTCTTTCTCTCCAATCACTACTACATCATCTATAGTTTTACCCTTTGGCCACATTAGAACTTGGCCACATTAGAACTTGGCCATCTACAAATGCAACCCTCATACCTTTTGCATCCACTGCAGATATGGAGAGTAGGTTCTTCTTGAGCCTAGGTACATATAGAACATGTTTCATCTTCAAAGAATTCCCAGAGTCTAGGTTGTAGGAGGCTTCACCACTTCCCTTGATAGGATATTGATAGTCATCCCCAAGCTTCACTTTATGGGGTGAATCATGTTCAGATAAAAAAGATTCTTTAAACCCGGGCATGTGTTTGGAAGCCCCACTATCAATAAGCCAATCATTACAACCATGAGAGATAGTACCTATGAGAACAAAGATTAGAACATATTCATCTTCACTTGATGGAGTATCACTTTCTGCCCTAGCCTTCTTCTTGGGAGGTTCATCATCCTCAGCAGCATGAGCATGAAACCTCTTCTTGTTGTACCTATTCTTCTTATTGAATTTTTTGTTGTTATCTTTCCTCTTCTTGGGACAATTTGAAGCAACGTGTCCTAATTCATTGCAATCAAAACATCGAACATGAGATAGATCTTTCTTCTTGTGATGAGAGTGAGAATGATTCTTGTTATGAGATCTCTCCCTCGTAAACTTGCTTCCCTTGGTGTGTGCTGTGAGGGATTGATCTTCATTCCCCATATTTTCTTCTCAGACCACAAGTCTTGCTTCTTCTTGTGAGCATTCCTCCCATAGTCTACTAAATGAGATCAAATTCCTCCTTACACAGATTCCTTGGATGAAGGAGTCCCATGACCTAGGTAGGCCATTCAATGTGGCCATGACAACTTCACCATTTTCCACTACTTCATCCACAGCTTCAAGTTGTTCCTTGATCTGAGAGACCTTAGAGAAATAGGATTGAATGGTCTCTCCATTCTGAAGCTTTACTCCTTTCAATTGATTCCGCAGAGTCATCTTCCGATTTATGTTCTCCCTTCAAATAGCTTGGTCAGGGAATCAAACATCTCCTTGGGTGTCTTTAGAGATGACACATGTGGTATGAGTAGGTCTTTGATAGAATCAACAATGATCCTCTTTTCCTTGACCAAGTTCTTCTTATGCAAGGCCTTAGCCTCTTCTTCCTCTGGGACAAGGACCTCAGAACTTATGTAGGTGTCCAATTCATTTTCTTCCAGGATTAACCCAATCCTATACTTCCATGCTCGGAAGTTATTAGCCCCTTCAAGTTCATCCTTAAGCTTGGTGTGGTGAGACATTTTAATAAGAAACTCAAATGGAAATAAGAGATTTAGGTCTTACCACTTGATTTGCAGAAATCTAGATCTAGTGTCGGATTAGGGTTTGTCAAAGAAACCCTAAAAATTCTAAATGTGAATTTCAACTTTCTGAAAGGATAGAAATATGCGCCTTGATGAGTGGATCAACCTGGTATATTCAGAATTTGAAATCTGTAAAGATTCACCCTTTAGAAATGCTTTTTAGTCTTCCTGGATTCACTAGGGAGGACCCTGAATTAGGGTTTGAGTTTCCCGGAGCTACACTCAACCAAAAATCTCGATCCAAAGATCTAAAATTCGATTTTCCAAGGAGCTTCCAGCTCTGTCCTCAGATTTCAGAAATTCCTATTTTTGTGGAAACCCTAATTTTTAGGGCCAAAAATGAAAGTGCCCAGAATTGAATTCTGATTGGACAGAAAGATTCTCCTTGATGAGTAGAGTCAATCTACCTTGCTGCCTTTCCAAAATCTGTGGAGAGAAACCCAATAAACAAGAAACCCTAGTTTCCGCCACTGCACAATGTCTTCTTCTCAGGTTAGCTCTGATACCATGTTGATTTTTGAGCATTAAACCCATATACTCTAGGATCTTTACTGAGAGAAGAACATGTACAACATATCAAGTATAACAATGCATATCAATCACACCAAGCAATCACATGAGGCAATAGACACACAAAGTTTCACTGGGGAAAACCATAAAGGTGAAAAACCCCACAACATCCTCAGAGATAGAAACAACAATGATACAACCAAAGTACAACCAAAGTACAAGAGATAGTATTATCCTAGCAGCTGATCCTCCTCCTCACATGTGTGCCACTTTCCGAGTGATGGAAGAGTGAGTAATGAGATGACCAAAATAGAGATCTCTTGATCTCTATTTATACATGACCTATCCTTCCCAATAAACTAGCAGGGCCAACTTGTCTAACTCAGTCTAATAACCCATGGTTAAACTAATCAAGGACGACCCCACACTTGGTGGTCTAATAACCCATCACTGCAAGTTACGACACTTGTGACACTTGTCAATACAAATGACGACACTTCTGTATAGAGGAATAATAACATCTCTATAGGAATACAATATACATGGGTGAAATACATTCCAAAGTTACATTCACATCAACATGAATATGATCCAAGATTCAAATCTTGATGACCTAATCCGTAAAACAATCATAATATCACGGTGAATGTGGAGGAATGATGGAGTGGTGTCATATCTTCGAAGGATCATGGGTAAGGTACTAAGGAGGTGATCAGCCCTAAGCTGATGTAAAAAATTTAACCCAACACTAGTGAGAGGAGAATTTTAATATTTGTTGTAGATGCAAAGATAGTATTTGACCCATATTTAAGGAAAACTTTTCTTAGACCTTGAAGTTTGTTGGTCATACTACCCAAGGCACCCTTGGAACAATAGATCTATCATATCCTTGACTCAAAAGGTTAGATTTTGAGAGTTTGTCTAAAAATATTTTTGGTACAGGTTTGAAGGGAAAATTTGAAAGAATCCTCGAGGTTGATTAGATTCCTATACAAGGGAAACTTCTATGAAACTCTTATGGGTTAAGCTAAAGGGAAATAAGAACAATGCTAAGTGAAGCAATGACAGAGCTTAGGTTTCTAAAACTCGTTGCTTGGAAATTTTGTAAAATGAACCTGTTGGCACATGATGGGAAGACCCAGGGTTCAATATAAAATCACCAACAAAACCCAAGACATCGTCCCTTTCGGCATCACCTACAAGCATATGAAGTCTCACCTAGGGTATCTAGGGGGAATGCAGGAACCAAGCTTCCATAGTGCTGAAGGGATATGAGGTTTCATTTTACAGATCTAACATTCATTCATCTATTGTGCAGAAACATATAGCTTACTCAAATGAAATGATAACTCATTAAACACAATAGAATTAATAGAGCATCCATGTGAAACAAGCATAACATTCATCACATTAAACACATAACCAATATGCTTTAGAACAAGTTTACTTGAATATTAGCTTCTGGAATAGTCTTACAAAACCTGCACAATGCGCATTAGATATCTGTTGCTGAATTCATACTACTCAACATTACACATCAAAACAACGACTACAAAAACAACCACAACAACTGGTGAAGAAAGAACAACTATTCAATAGTAACCTAAGAAATACTATTCAACAACAACCGAAGAACAACTCTTAATCCAAAAATCCCTTACATATTTATACTTTGTAACATGGGATGAGCTCGTTACAAAGTAAAACAAATGGCCAACTAAATTCTAACTAACTTCCACCTTTTGCGTGCTTTGGTCTATTTGCTAAATTGTCACACAGTTCATTTCTGGTGTGCAACTCCCAAGACAGATCGAAAAACCCACTCCAATAGGCCCCCAACACTCACCTCTTGATCATACCAAGCAACTTCAACTATTTTGCATACTTATTTGACCAAGATCCTTCAACTCACTAGCATTCGTACTACTGCATAACACCTTTCGAACCAGAGGTCATTGATATGACATAGTTCCAACCATCACTCAGCTCTGCTCATTAGTTTTCTCTCTATGTTGTTACTCCCCCTTTTGGTGGTGCCATGGATCTCTTCATTGTAGCTATCTTGGATCTCAGCTTATGGAAACTTTGCTTCCTATACCACCGACCTTGTTTCATCATGTTGGCGGATATAACTGAGCTAGAGGTTTCCAGTGTAGACTCAGGTACTTCGCAGTTCAAGGAACCAACAAAACCTCTATTCACCGACCCTTTCAGCAATAGACTGTGAGCATCCTGAGGTCTCACTGGAGGTGAAGCTGAGGGGGTGGTTTCAGAATCAAGTTTCCACAACCTGGTGATGCGAGTGTAAAAGGAACTGATGAGTAGCGCGGTAAAGCACTCTTGTTGCAGACAAAGACTGCGGGAAGTCTCTACTTCACGGCGGATACTTCGACAAGCTATGTCACTTGTGCAACCAACACATCCAAAGACTGCGCGGTAATGGGTACTTATCATGTTACAACGATAAGCTATCAACAACTTATCTCGCATCACTCTCAAATGGGTCAGCACATCGAGTAGACCGCGCGTAGACTTTAGGACTTGATTAACTCTAACCAATCTTACTTAACGTTCTTTATCCATTCAACAACACTTAGGTTATTATCTCTATGGTGTATGTAAATGAACGAAACATACAATACTGGACGCTCCAATGCTGTGCTCAAATCCAGTGTTCAACTATGTGATTAATCAACAGATTGATACATTCAAAGACTTATAAGTGATGAATACTTAACATTAATTTACACATGTATTACTTAACATATTATTTCCACCATTCTTGCGGTGAATACATATAAAAGAAATCACATAACAGATAACTGCGGTACTAACATCCATACCAAGCAAATGAACAGTTTCAAAACTCAAACAATCACACGACACAGAATTTAACGTGGTTCACCCCCCGGATGGAGTCTATGTCCACAATAACTGTTGTTAGATTAGTCTTTTTGAAAGGGTACAATAGTTGTTAGTCTATGCACTCAGCTGCAGACTCTCTTCTCTCTCAGATAGGTCTCTGCGCACACAGCTGTAGACTCTCTTCTCTCTCAGATAGGTCTCTGCGCACACAGCTGCAGACTCTCTTCTCTCTCAGATAGGTCTCTGCGCACACAGCTGCAGAGCCTTTACAATAGCTTCAACTTGAAATATTCTAACAATATTCAACAATGACCAAAATTGAAGAGTAATCCTTTCTCATACAAAAATGCCCTTATTTATAGATCATTCCCGTAGGTCATGTCTTTACAAATCGCAGGAAAAAACCCTTAGGTTTACAAAATTGTCACGGTTTCCCCAAAACCAGACTTCTGGCCTCTAGTAGCGAATATTCCATCGTGGCGGTCTTCCACGCATGCATCATGTCCCTATCGACCTTCCTGTTGCGCGCATGCCAATAGGTTACTTTCACCAAGCAGTTCTTCCTCTAACGGTTTCGTGCGACTGGCTCAAGTAGTGGCATCTTTCTCGTGTGCGACCAGTCGCTTTCTTCCCGATTTGCTCCTATCCGCTGCTTAGCACTCCTGGAGCATCTTTACCAAAAATAGACCACTGACGGTCTAATCGAAACACGTGCCATATTCCGTCCAGCACTCTTCTTTGCTGGCATTCGGCGGACTGGACACTTCGCAACACTGCATCCTCGCAGCTTCCTTCGTTGCTGCACTGCGCACAACTTCACATCATCCCAAAGCTTACACAAAATTGTTTCAGCCAAACTCCGCTCAGCTCCGTAGTTCCAAAACACCTTCTTGCTCAAAATTGCCCCACTTGGGCTAGGACCAACTGGCCCCTAACACTTACATGTGGCTCGCCCCTGAGCCACCTGCAACTTTGGCTTCCCTGAGCTGTTTTTCCTCCTGCGGAGCTAGCTTTGCAACAAACTCATTATATGTGCCGATGAGCTTTTCTACTGTGTCCTTCGTATCTTGCTCGACTTGCCTGACTGTATCCATCATCTCGGGTGTTATCTCATCACCTAACTGCCTTTCAACCCGTTCCTGATTCTCGCGCAGCTCCTTTAACTTCTCCTCGATCTCCTGCGAGATTGTGCTGACATCTTCTAGTAAAGGATGCGTTTTGTCTCCCAGTTTGGTCTCTTTTCTTCGTAAGGTCTGCACTTCCTTCTTAAGCACACTTCGCAATCCTGTCTCTTGGAAGCAGGGTCTTCACTTCCACATCCAACCTCTCCAAGGCAGCTTGCTTCTCTTTCGCTGCATTCTTTATTTGTAGCAATGCAGGATCTTCTTCGAGGGCAGTGAATGTATTTGATGCTGCTTCTAATAGATTCTGGTACTTAACCACTTCAGCATCAATATTATCTGCTGCGGCCTTCACTGCTTCTGGTCTGAGCTGCTGCTCATTCGGTGGGGTCTGAGGGTTTATCTGCTCCTTCAAAGCAGTGATGTCAGCCTCATGTTCAATCTCCATATCGTGTAACTCTGTCTTAATATTGGTAACTAGCTCGCCAATCTTAAGGTGTCTACCTGGACTTCAAAGTCATCTATATCGTCTGTTATCACAGTGATCGTGGACTCTAGCCTTTTCCGATGATCATGCTCATCCTGTAGCTACATAGCACTCCATGAGATAGACTCTTCCAATTGCCGATTAGTTGCTTGCAGCTCAGCCTGCCCCTTCAACGCGTCAGTGGTTCGCTCATGCATTTCCTCCATACACTGCATATGTAAATAATGCAGGCCCGATAGTGGTATTTTTTCCAATTCAAGCTCCACATGCTCGACATCCTTTGTATCCAACATGATTTTCTTTGGCATAGGTAAACTTACTGTTATCGGGTCCAGGTGGACGATACGGTACTTTGAAGGAATGGTCATTGCTAACTGCAGTGTCATCTGTTGCGAAGTTCCTCCTGACTTCCCTTTGGACTTTGAGTCACGCGGTGGAGGTAATCTCTTGTGGACTTCTTCAATTTTCAGCGTGATCCCCTACAGCACGATTAGATTCTTTTCTAGAGTATCTTGTATTGCCTTATCCTTTTTCTCTTTATCCGACATCAGATCTTCCATCTGCTCTGTGAACTTTACCCTGATCATTTCATAATCGTCGCTCTTGAGTACTGTGTCCAACTTACCCTTATTAGCTTTCTTTTTCTTCCTTGCCCCCTTTTTCTGTCTTGGGATCTCAGGTTCCTTTCTTTTTCCTGTCTCCTTCTCTTCGGTAATAGGACATGGAATAGGCTCATCCTCACCGGAGTCACTTGTGACGTCTACGATTTCCACGCGGAACTCTATAGGCCACTCCTTCATGATATTGTTGATATCCTCTTCGTACATATGGTAGTTCCCTGGAAACCATTCCACCTTCTTCTTCTGCACCTTTGCTGAAATATAAATGCTACGCATGTCAACATAAAAATTCACAATGTGGATATACCTACTGGTTATCTGCTTTGTTAACCACGGCGTCAGTATGATTACTGCACGCAGCTAGTCATAATAATGGTAGAAGACCTCAACGTTCGCGTGCTGTCTTTGTGAGTTTAGATTCGCCCACAGATTGGAGTAACACGGTCCTCTGCACTCGTTGGTATCGGTGATTACACCAACATAATCCTTCAGCTCCTTCGAGCTGACAAAAGTGATCAGTACTATAAGCCAGGTATAATGGAAATTCTCTCCATTGAGCTGCGTGTCATTGAGCTTCTCCAGAAACTCATTTAGAAGGTATTGACACCAATTAAATTGTTCTCCCTCTGCGGCTGAGGTGCCAAGAAGTTCTGCACCCGCACTTACCTCCAGCGGACTGCATGTGTGGAGAATCTTTCCTACTAATAGTTGCGTGACATATCTTGTTGTTTTATCATCTATTTCTTTTGTTTGGAAATCCCTCTTCCCTTTGACGACTGTCTGAGTTTTCTTCATCTTTTCCACCGCTTCTTTGTCCTTGCTCTTCCCTTGGAAGAATTGCTTGGGATCCTTACACCTTTTACTCAACCTGGTAATGTGGTGGATGATGTCAATAGTTAGGTCAACATTGTGGTCGAGCCACAAGTAACCCTGGTGAATGCGTGCCATCAGCGTGTGCACTACCGCATTTAGCTCTAGAGACCTATCGAAATGCAGAAGTTTGAGTAGATTGAGCAGCCCAGACTGTACTACTTCGGATAACCAACTTTGGGAGACCAGGTTAAGCTCACCCTTTGCATCCTTTTTCCAGCACATGTACTGGTCTGGTTGGAACCGTGGGAATTTCGATCATTGGGATCCTACTTCTGCACTGCAAGAAAATCATAATCCTCCCATCTACATTATGGGATTTTACCCAGCAAGTTTTTCTCCACCTCAACATGTTTTGAGATCGACGACAGTGGTATCTCATATTTGGCAGTCTTATGGAGCTTGAAGACTGGGGCATCTAGTGCGTGTGGTGAGATGTAGTCTGGGGTTAAGGTCAAAGGTATCTCCTTATCCATTAGCGGTGGCTTCTGAACTGTCAACGCCATATTAGGTACCTTCATTCTTGGTCCTACTAGATTTTTTCCTCTATCTTCCATCACTGGACCGTGTCTAGGTGATCGTCTTGATTCCTGACCTAGTTCGAAGACAACCTTCTTAGCTGAGGTTCTCATTAACCCTTCGATCCCCCCATATTGGAATAATTTCACAGTCTCTTGGACCATGAACTCTTCTTTTATGGAATACTACTCAGACATCCACTAGGAAACTCTCACAGGTTTTTAGATAGCTTACAAAAAATAACTTGGACAGAATTGTTCACAAGAAAATTCTAAGTGTTTGGTAACGCCCGCAAGTCTGATTGCGGCATTACTTGCAAGTGTAGCTGACCTCCCCCGCGCCCCTCAATGGCTAGATGAGCATTAATTGTTGTATATGTTGGCCAAATCCAGTGGATCCTTCGGTCCTTTCCCTCATAAACTTGCTCAAAATGGCTATCTGTGCATTTAATGCCCAATTGATTGCTGGTAACGGCTATATAATGGCTATATTCTCCGACCGACATTGTAATGGATATTTTCCTGAGTGTTGCATCGAACTGCGTGGCAAGTCCTGATCTCTCTTACGTAGTCTCTTCACGGCACCTGATTTATTGCTTCTGAACTGAATGCCTTTCCATGTTTACTTGCTCATTGCAATTTCCCCACTTGGGCCAGGCCCAACACATTACTGCTGCTTCTTTTATAACCAAATACCAAGTATGTTGACTCTCTTTGTCATGATTTTCCTTTGCCGCCTATTTTGAATTCATGGGTTTGATTCTGATTTGATCTCATGTGGGAATCGTGGCTGTTGATTTTTCCAATGATGGCTGCACGTGTTTCCTGTCCCGCGTCACTTCAAAAATTTTGTTGCACTGCCTTCACTATATCCATAAGCTTCTAAAGTGTTTCCTTCACAGTTGTAACTTGCTCCTTTTCTTTTGCTTCCTGCTCAGTGATACCATTTGCTATATGCGATGTAATAGGTTCCTTTAGCTTCCCCTTAGTGACTTGAATTCTCTACTTAACACCTTCTTGCACTGCAACAAGTTCTTCTATCACTCGGTATGCTTCCTCTTGCAATGGATCCAACTTCTATGCAGTCTCCTGTTGCTGGGTCCTCAACTTATTAACTTCCATTAGATGATTCCTATGTTCAACCAGGTCGGTCATA
Organism: Larix kaempferi; assembly: GCA_027924585.1. NCBI lineage: Eukaryota > Viridiplantae > Streptophyta > Pinopsida > Pinales > Pinaceae > Larix > Larix kaempferi. Next base: position 5,672,097 of record BSBM01000374.1, on the reverse strand, counting down.
CGCATAACTGTTGACAAAGTTCCCATTGTGTATTTTAGTTTCCGCGCCTTTGTCTACGCAACTTATGCTTTATGTTCTATGTCTTTCAATTCCACATTCTCAATGAGCTACATCCAAATTTTTGTGATTTCCTCATACATCTATGCGTAATTTTCTTCTAGATTTTTGATGTTTGCTGTTGTTTTCTCCCCTTGCTGTCTTTCCTCTAGTGGAGTAGTGGGTGACTTCCTTACTTCCAAGTCCACAATATTTGCATGGAAAAATTGAATAACTTCACTTATTTTTCGTCATCTTCTCTTCCATTCGAACATATACCTCCAGTTGAATTTCTGGGATTGCATTATATATTCTCTCCACTACCTGTTGTAACTTTTCCTTCTGTTGTACAACCTCCTCTTTCTCTTTGTGCAACTTACTATTTTCTTCTTGCAACACTTCCTTAGTTGTATTTTCTATGGTCCACTCTACTAATGTCATGACTACCTGCAATTGGATCTCTTGTGTCACACATGTCTGTAAAGTATGCAACACCTCTATTAGTGTCTACGATAAAATAACTCAATTAAACTTACTGCTAGTGCACTCTTTTTCATTTATGTTGTAGGGAACTCCAAATCTCTCGGTGCAATATTCATACTTGTTTGCAAAATTGATATTGTTGATGGTTGAGAGACCATCTTCCTAGGCCCCATAATCTCCGTATTCTCTTCCTCTGATCTATAGGGTGTTATTTTCGCTGCTTGCAAAACTTGACGCAATGTAGCTAACTGCTCCTATGGGATTGTTTGCATTTCCTCCTGCTTCTGTGCCACTTTATCCAATGCTTCTTCTGTCACTTCCTTGACTTGCTTGCCGATATTATCCAAATCGTCTTACGGTAGTGACTATATAGTTGGTTCTTTTGTCGCCTTCCTCTTATTATTTTTCTTAAATTGAGGGACCTTCCTTGGTCTGCTCATTCCTCTTTTCACCTACCCCTGGTGCAGACTCTTGCGTAGTGTCACCTGCACCATTGCCTTGTTTTGGTTCTTTTTCTTGCTGGTCTATGTGTTCCTCATATTGCTCTTTGTTTGAATCTTATTTTGAATCTTTGTCCTGTTCTTCATCCTGGTTTTGTTGTTCCTCCTATGGGACTATGACCCTCCATTCTGTATCCCAACACTCACAATATGGCTGACATATTGCTACGCTAGTCTAAAGTTTTTTGGTAACCATCACGCTTACGGATCCCTTCTTGCCTGGATATACATGTGGTGCATCCCGACCTTAAATCACGCGATACCCTTGTACATATCTACCACCTGTGGATAAATGTGTGGTGCTGTCTTGATGATATGCTAGATGGCGTCGTTATAGACAAATACTGCCACATTGCTATCAATCTGCCTCTTTTTGTTGGTGGTATGACACAAATTAGCATATCTAGCTCCTAGACACGGGTTCTTCTCAATGTCCAAGAACTGTGAATATTCTGGCTCCCTCCATGCAAATAATGCAATTAATATCAACAACCTTGCATAATGGAATGGTTGAGCATTTTCTTGCACCTCTCTGCAATCCTTTAGAAATTCATTCACTAAGAAGGTTTCCCAATTTAGCTGCATGACTACTGTGTACTTCTCTGCTGTTGCTATAATTCTTGGTGTGACTTGATCCTTGTGAATTTTTCCAAACAACTTTCAAGTCAACACTTGCGTCACAAACTTCACCACGTCATCATTTATGCTTTCCACATATAGCCTATGTTGTGCTCTATGTGTGCCATGCTTATCTTTCATTTTCTCGGCTAGTGTTTTGTCATATTTTTTATTCTTGAACAATAATGTTGGGTCCTCCCTTACTGCCGGCAGTCCTGTTAGCTACACAATAAGATTATTTTCAATGGACACTAGCTTGTCCAACCACATGAATCCTCCGTGTACGCAGGTTAGTAACAGTTGTACAAAGTTATTGATCTCTAGACTTCTCTTGAAGTGTGAAATTTCCAAGAATTTCAATATGTCTGTGCGCTTCAACCGTATTCCCCATTGCTGCATCTTCACTGTAATAATTGGTGAATCCATACTGGCATTTGTAGTCAAATATTTTGTAGGGGAAGTATTGAGGAAGTGGTCTGTATTCATAATGTCGTGGTCCATATACTTCAAAATTTTCACGGTTCCTAATAGATTTCCCCATACGGTGACCTCCTTCGGAAGCTCAGGTGTTTCCAAGGGATACTTCAACGCCTTCGGGAAATCCACCGACTTTGCATTCATCTTTCTTGGAATTGCGTATGGCCTTGGAAACCTTGCTTGCGTAGATACTGACGCTCCTACTCTTGGTACCTCCTCTTCTATTGCAATTGATGGCTTCTTGGTACATTCCTTTCTTAGAACTGAGGGATTCTACCTATGGTGCCATTACCATGTATTTCAATGATTGCACTTTGCTCTTTACTCAACTTTTCTCCTCTCAATTAAGATCTAACTGCTTCAGGACTTATACCTTGCACCTTTCATTTTATTTGTGGTTTTAAATCCCTCTTTTAGCTGTCTTGTCCATCTTCATTACCATTTTTGCATTCAATGCTGAACTAGATTAATGTACCCATTCCCATATTTAGTTTGGATTTGCTAGGCTATTCAAATCCCATCGACGATCTTTTGAATTTATTATGCTGCATACCCACAATTTTTCCATAAAATTTGATTTTAATGCTTCCAGCCTAGCTTCCCTTCTTCCCCTCTTTCTTGTCCTCCAACATTCTTCCTTCTCTCTCTCTACGACATACTTACCCCTTCCTCCGTGATACATTTTTTTCCACACCTATTCTGACTACTACATAGATGGACGATTGTCTGTATACAATTTCGAGCGAATTCCGTTGATAAATCCTTCTAGGGGTTCCTTGTTCAGTTTCTTTAGCTAAACGACCCCTTCCTCTGTGACATATTGTATGACATAAGGACCTAAATAATGCATTATGAACTTACTTGGGTGATTCATGAACTTGCTTTCGTACAAAAAAACTATATCTCCAATCTTGAACTACTTCTTGATATATCTATCATGCCAGGACTTCTTTGGCACTTTCTGAACCTGTTGGTGAAATACTACAACAACCAGATTTTCCTCCAATTCCATTAGTTGTGATACTCATCTTTCTATAGCACCACTATCTGTAAGCTCCGATAACACATCAATGCGTAGACTTGGCACAATGAATTCCATAGGCATGACTGCCTCTTTCCCATATACTAGCCTGAATGGTGCTTTTCCTGTAAGCTTCTTGCATGTTGTTCTATATGCCCACAACATTGTACGGATGCTCAAGTCCCAGTCGTCTCGATTTTCATTGCAGATCTTTGCTAGTGTATTCTCTAGAATATTGGTAAATGTTTCAACTGTTCCATTTGCTTGAGGGATAGGGGGTACTCTTCTGATGGTATGTCTGGAACTCCTCTGTCAAAGAAACAATTTTCTTATTCAAGAAATGGGTCCCCTAATCACTCATTGGGATTCTTGGACATTTGAAACTTGTCACAACATTCTAAAACAGAAACTACGCAGCTGTTTGTGCGTTGCAATCCTTGATCTGCTCTACTTCTACCCATCTGGTCAAATAATCTGTCACGGTAATTATGTCTCTTTTTTCACCTCTTTGTTGGTGGATTAAATTTCCCAACAAAATCCACTGCCCATTTATCAAATGACTGCAATGTTACTTGGGGCATCAAGGCCATGTCAGGGCTCTCCTTGATGGCTTCCCACTCGCTTGTAGACATCACACATCTGACATAATTCCCTAGCATCCTTGTGCAAAGTAGACCACCAAATTTCTACGCACAAAATCTTCTGCATAGTCACTTTCCCAGCGTAATGGCCTTCGCCAAATCCTTCATGGGCCTGTTTTAGTATCATATGCCTTCCATGCGCTAAGACACATTGTCGCATAATCTCACCTGCACTTAGATTGTAAAAATTCCTTGCTATTAGCTGGTAGTCTTCCACCTTTACCACTAGCTGCTTCTTCTGCGCAACTATGTACTCAATTGGAGCTACTCTGGCACTCAAGAGCTACACAATATATGATAAGTAAGCATAAACCATCTGAACTGCAAACAGGTGCACATATGGTAGAATATCATCCAATTTTTTTGCATATTCCATTGTTTCTCTACTCGATAGGTGGTCAGGTCCCGAGTTAAACTTCCACGGTTTCACTACAAAAATCATATTCCTAAAATAACAACAACCATATGCATATATTCTTCTCCAACACTATCTTGTTGACTAGGTATCGTAGTGCATAATTGTCAGTGTACTTCTTAAATGAACCCCCCAACAAATAATGTTCAAAATTTTGCTGTGCATACACCAATTTCAACCTCCCACTCTCTGTAGTGGTGTAATTATTTTCTACAATCGACAACTTTCTACTCACAAATGCAATAGGGTGGTCTAAATATCCTTCGCTTGGTTGTGCTAGAACTACACCCAATGTTATGGATGACACATCTGTTGATGTATTTGTAACTTCAGAAGATATTCACTTGTATATTGTATGTATTACATTTGTACTTTATTGTATCCCCAACGGAGATGTATTATCCCTTCGATTGGAAGTGTCATCATTTGTACTTGCAAGTGTCGCAAGTATTATTGTAAGTGTCGCAACTTATATTTGATGGGTTATTAGACCACCTTGGTGGGGTTGGCCCTGTATGATTTGTGTGGGTCAAAGGGTTATTAGACCACCCTAGTGGGGTCGACCCAGTTAGCATTATGTTAAGTGGTTAAGTCGGGGCCGAACTAGTTAGAGTTAAAAGTCAAGTGAAGTAAAGTATAAATAGAGAGTGTGACTCTCTCATTTGTTCATTCACACACTCACTCACTTCGCATTAGTGAGAGAGAGGAGGAGTTCGCACAAGTGGAGGAGGAGCAGCTGCTAGGAGACTATCTCTTGTTGTGGGGTTTGATCTTTGTGATCTTTGTATTGGTGCTCATTCTATCTTTGAGGAAGTTGCAGGGTTTTTCACCTTCTTGGTTTTCCTTGGTGAAATGCTTTGTGTGTCTTGTCTCTTGTGTTTGTTATGTTGTACATGTTGTTCTCTCGGGATCCTAGATAAGTTTGAATTAAATGCTGAAAAACTAACAACATCCACATGAACATGAAATTCCTTCTTCTAGTATGGAAATACCACAATTGGCGCAATAACCAACTTTTGCTTCAAGATATCCAATCTCTGCTGACAATGCGTTCCATTGAAACTTGAAATCCTTATTCAATAGCTTTTCCAGTGGGGCTGTGATTTGTGCATACCCCTTGATAAAATTCATATAGTATCTTGTGTGCCCCAATGTAGCATGTAACTATTGCATTGAAAATAGGTGGTGGTAAATCAACAAAGCTGCAATATTCATAGGATCCACCAACAATCCTTGTCTACAAAATACATGGCCCAACATAATACCAAATGCTGCACATAGAATGCACTTCTTCAGATTCAAAGAGATCCGGAACTGTCAACATCTATCCAACGTTAAGCGCATAACTTCAATGCAATTCTTCAATAAGTTGAATATTGTCCAATCAACTAGATACACTTCTAGAAACCTATGAATTAAATCTTTGAAAGCTGTGATAACCACTCAGGAGAATATTATGGCGCATTCTTCAGTCCAAATGACATCACTGTATATTGATAACATCCCCACTTGTCCGCAAAGGTTGTCTTATGTCGATCCTTTAGAGAGATATTGATTTGATGGTATCTTGAGAATCCATCAGTAAATGAGTAGGATTGATGACCTCCTACATTCACCAATACCTCATCTGTGAATGGTGTGGGAAATGGAACACGTAGACAAGCATCATTTAATTTGCGCAAATCCACACAAATTATGATTTCTCCTGTATTCTTATCTTGGACCACCATTGGACTAATCCATTATGATTCTTCAATAGGTTCTATAATTCCAGCTTCTAGCATCATGTCTATCGTAGTTTTGAATTTCTTCTTATATACTAGATTCAGTCGGTATGGTCTCTGCTTTACTAGTTTGGCATCGGGCTTCAAAGGTATCTTCATTTCTTCTAATTCACCAACAATCAGTTCATTTCTGAAAATTTAGTAGGAAATAAATCCTCATACTCGCACAGTAAATTAGTGATGTTTTCAAATGTTTCATCATTCCAGTAGTCCCCAATGTTTTCAAACTTGGGATTCTCCTTCGTTCCAATATTCACTTTATGGTTCTTCAATGGTTGTCTCTAATTGACAGATCCCAGCTCAGGTCCTCCTATTAAGCGCTCTCCCTCGGTCTCTGGTATTTGCACATTTCTTGGGTTATCCTCCTCTTGGTCTTCTTTGGTCATTTTATAGTATTTAAAAATCTCTTCAACTGTCGTAGATGATCTATGTGCATTGCATATGGGTATGGATTTGGTCGCATCTTTGGGTGCAAATTTTTTATCCTTGATAGTCTGCATTATTGCATCTATTGAAGGGACCTTGTCTTCAAAACTGAAGGTTACCTTGAAATTGTGCATCATCTCCTCCTAGTTTGTTGTGCATCTACACAATTCCAGACCTATATACCAATTCTTCAGAATGGTGTCCAACATGTGCACAAATAGATGCATCCATTCATGCTTTGGTACTACACTCCATGTTGTGATACATTGCGCAACATGTTCTGATGGACAAATCAACCCCATGTACTTCTACGCGGTATAATCAATGCCAAATATGAACTACAATAGCCTTTTGTATTACTAATAATTACTCATTATTTCCTAATAAGCAACCCACCATCTGGTAGGGGCTGCTTTCAGCATGACATCTAATGCTAACAACCTTTGTCGTTCTAGTATCTGCACTTCAAACCTTGTTACAAAAGAAGCTACATCTGTGATGCCATCATACTTTGGGGGATTACATACCTTTGTTCTAAACTAGCGTAATGAACATATGATGTACTCACACCTTCTCATATGTATTTCATGCATCCATTGTTTCCAGTATTCAAATCTTCTTCAGAGTTTGAAGCACAAGAGTTGATACTACGTCAACTGAGCATACCATCAGCAGTAGGATTCACATAGTCTTCCATTCTGCCAATCATGTTCTATATATATTTTAGTTATCCATTCCTGACCGGTTCCACATATCTTCTCCCTTCTTTTGGGTCCAATGGTGCAATGAATCTTAGATTTTCCCCCTAAAAAATCATTTGTCTCTTCTTAAGGTCAATAATGACTTGGTTATCAAAATACCACCCAAGTCCCAATAATGCAGGATATGGTTTGCTGTCATCTACAATCTTAATAAATTCAAAATTGGTTGTGCTGTGCACTGTATCCACATCAACTATTACCCCCATCAACCTTATAATTGGAACAATTATGTGTTGGTTGGCTAGTCTCAATTGAAATTTAAAACAGATTAATTTTTTCCTACCCCTCATCTCCCATGTTTGTTTTGGAAGGACATTTAAATCAGAGTCCAAATCCAAAATGATATAGTCCATATCATAATCTCCTATTTGCGCACTCAGGATAAACTCCCTAGTTTTCCTTCTATTGCGCTACACTTGGTTAACTGTAGCAGGTTCTCCCGTCTCTTGCATGCACTGGTTGATCATCCAGTGTAGTATATTCAAAGTAGATTCATCCTTTATCAATTCTAAAGAATTTTTCAAGAAAATTTTCAGATTTATTATCTTTTCATCTGGACCCTCTGGTACCGAGTAGTCATAAGCTGGAGGCATGTCATATACAAGCGGTCTATCATACACTTGTTGTGATGATGATGCTCCAAAGTCTGACTTTAGCAGCTCTTTCCTTGCTTGTTTTTATTTGTCTTTCTCCCTCTGAGGATCAAACATTGAGATTTTTCCTATGACTCTCCTAACCCACTGTCTTGTGCGTAATTCTTGTTCTATCTCATGAGCTCCTGTCCTTGCTCCTACGCGTGTAACTATTGCTACCCTTGGTTGGTCCTTGCGCTCTTCTGCTGCAATCATTTGCACATTTTGATTTTGGTTCTGATTCTAATTCAAATTTTGATTTTGATTTTGGTTTCTCATCTGGTTCCATTTTGCGATCAACAATGGAAAATGTTCTATCGCATGGTCCAATTGTTTGTAGCATGTGCATGTTGTACATGGGCTCTAGCATTCTTGTGCAAAATGTCCCTGTTGACCAGATTTGTGGAATATGATTGGTCCTCTACCTCTAACAAATCCTCCTCTTCCTTGACATCTACATCCTCCTTGACCTCCTTGATTGTAGTCCCTTGGGGTATTGTTTTGTTGTGCCACTACTTCTGGTCCAAATTCCCCTTTGAATTTGTATGTGTCTGAAGTGCGATCTATCATGAGGTCTAGCATATGACAATCCTTTTCATCATGTCCTACCGATTTACAAAAATTGCAAAACAGGCTTCTTGGAATGATCACAAGCTTTTGTAGCAATGGACAAGTAGCAGGGGGATGATTCCATCTACATATTTTGCACCATACCCCTCCATTCGGGGGAAGATGATTCGGGGATCTCGTTTCCATATACTCCCTATATGTCAGACACTCATTCTTATGATGGCATTCCTTTCTGTAGGTTGTACACTATATTTATTCATGCTTCTCCTTCCCTTTGTAAATATCCTACAACTGAATCACCAATGCTGCTAGCTATGATTGGACTTGAGCCATCCTCGCATTGTTATCTTCTACAGGGAATGCTTCCGACTTCATGGAAATATATAGCATGTCTGACTACGATGTAATTTTCTTCTACATCAAGGGACTGTGTATATGTGGCAAAAACCTGCAATGAACCACTCCTTATGGTGCTCCTCGTGAATCTGGAATGTTACCCTGTCCATCAACAATTTGAATCTCTAGTCAAAGTCCCAGACCAATTCATTCGACAACTGTTTAATACCTTTCATTTTGGTAATGCAATGTGACTCCGATTTTGGTTTCTTGAATTCCTTTATCAAAGCTTGTTTACCATCCAATGTCTTGGTTTGTACAATGTTCTGATACTTCATGTACCAAGTCAACGTGCATTCCCTGAAAGTTGTTACCAACTACACAATCTTTGTAGCATCATCTTGGAATTGTTTTTCTTTCCACATTGCCTCACATACAAGCAAATGTTGATCTGGATCATCTATCCCCAACCCATGGAAGGAAAGCATCCTCAAAGTGGGGTTTACCCCTGCCATTGTATTCTGCATATTATTGCTACTAGGTGTCACAGACTGTGTCTGAGAAGTCGAGTTACTCCCGCTACTTTAACTACCTTTACTACTATTACTAACTACAAGTGACAAACTTTGAGTTCTTACCTCGGAATTTGGGGACGCGCAAGGGGTTGTAGGTTTGACGCAGATATTGGCCTGAGTAGGGATTCCTTCTTTGATCGGACTGAGTTGATGGTATTTTTCCTTCTCTGGGTGTGATATTCCTTCAATCCAGAGTTTGTGCACATATATCTCTTTTCAAACTCACTATGCTTCTCCTCTATAACAGTTGCAATCCTCTTCCTACTCTCTTTCCAAAATATTTTTCCACCGCGCAATAATCTAGTTTCTTCTAACATCGTATCTCCTTCTTTTCTTAGTATTCTCATCTCATCCACTCTTGATTCATTCTTTACCCCTTTTACTCAGACCATTCTCTGGTAATATCCCATTTCCCTTATGTACACATAGATGCTTAACTGCTAGGGTGATCTGATTCCAACACCATATTTACTTTGTTGCACAACAATATATTGATCCAAGTATATAATGACTTCAACTATCTTCCGCATGGGCCTTTAAATGGAACTGTTGGCACGTGGTGGGAAGACCCAGGGTTCAATATAAACTCACCAAAAAAACCCAATACATTAGCCCTTTCCACATCACTTGCAAGCAAATGAAGTCTCACCCGAGGTATCTAGGGAGACTACAAAAACCAAGCTTCCATAGTGTTGAAGGGATATGAGCATTCATTTTACAAATATAGCTTTCATTCATCTATTGCGGAGGAACATATAACTTAATCATATGAAATGATAACTCAGTCAACACATTAGCATAAACATAGCATCCATGTGCATGATAAGCATATAATTCATCACATTAAACACATAACCAATATGCTTCAGAACATGTTTACTTCAATATTAGCTTATGGATCAGTCTTACAAAACCTACACAATATGCATTAGATCTCTGTTACTGACTCCATACTACCCAAAATTACACATCAAAACAACAACTACAACAACAACCACATTAGCTGCTGAATAACGAACATCAATTCAACACTAACCCAAGAATTGCTATCCAACAGCAACAACCCTTAACCCAAAAATCACTTACATATTTATACTTCGCAACATGGGCTGATCCCGTTACAACGTGGACACAAATGCCCAACTAGCTTCTAACTAAATTCTGCCTTTTGCGCGCTTTTGTGTCATGTCCCAAATTTGGCATTGGGTCACAATGGCCTAACCACATTGGACATATTCATTAGAGTTTGTCAAATTGATGTTAAGGGTCAAATCATTTCCAAGGAGGAAAATTACTAGTTTCCTAGGTTTCGGGTGGAAGCTTTGGGATTTGGAATAAGGGGGATGATAAATTATGTTTGAACATTGGACTGGAATAAATATTTAATAAAGGAGCTAAATAAATATATACAAGTGAAAATCAAAGTGGCATTTGATCATGAAGACACATGGAGGAAGTGGGACCCACATATGGCTAGATTTCTTCACTACACTTGGCATCATTCTCTCACCAATTTGAATTCAAGGTGAATGGTAACATACTTGGGAGAGTTCAAAACATATTATTCATGGCATGACTCATCCAAGGTCGAAATATATAGGAAGAGTAACTCCCATGAAAGAGGAAGAGGCAATTTGGAGCTAGTGGGACACTTGGGCTAGATTCCCTAGCTCTATGACAACAATGATGAAGATGCTATGACACCTATGACACAAATCAGACCTGAAGGCTGACATATGACATATATGACATGTCAGGGCTAAAAATAGCCTCCAAGAGGGTGCTCAAGGGATTTAGGGCAGCTAAGATGCTTCCACATGTGATTTGGTGGAAGTGGGAAACTAGGAATTGTTGTACAAGTGGCATTCTTTGGAATCTCTTCCCAACTTGAGTTGGCATGAGTCTCTTGGAAGGAATTCGACCCATGGAGGAAATTAGAAGTTTTTAAATGTCAATAACAAATAAGAAAACCGTCTTTTGATCATTTGTAGAATTTGCAATTGCATTTGTGAAGAGGGAGAGCTAGTGGATGACTAGTTTCTTGCCTTAGTCAATTTCGAGGGTGAAAGATTCCCATCCAAGTTGGCAATTCGAAAGGCCATTCAGACCTTTCATTTGTAGATTTAATGGATTCTTTTTTTGCAGGTTTAATCTACAGGGCAGCTCATGGTTTCTTCTATTGCATCTCACTCCAACCATTTCCAGTTTTGATGGCATATTCTTGATCCTTGAGGGAGGGAATTTTGGTGAGATATTATACTCTTTGGGGGAGATTCTAATGCCCAATTTATTTTTTAATATGAATTAAATACTTTTTTATTCATCTCCAGAAAGTTTTAGGTCAAAATTCCAAGTAGAAATGTATAAATCTCATTTTTAACAAAAGAACAGTGCCATTTCCCCACTACCTTGTTGTGAACCAATGTAATGCTAATGATTTTGAATGAATGCATGATTCTCTGATGAATTTTTGATTAATGGAATTCCATGTATGTATTTTACAAGTTTCATGTATTGTACTTGAACATTTGATGTATTTTTACTCAGTTTAATTGCATTGGGAGAAGAAATAGTGTCATTTCCTCAAGGGTCGAATTGGTGATTTTTGCAGCTGAATGGGAGAGGGTTGGAACAGATATAATAATTAATTAATGGTGCAAATTAGAACTTAATAACATCCTTAATAGATTCCCTACCTTTGTTCATAAATTTGAGTGGGTTTGGAGGCATTTGGGAAGCCATTTTCAGTACTTACCCCAGGGGGATTTGAACCACAAATTACTAGTAAAATTGCATACTTGGTCCAGAATCTTAAGAGATTTTTAAGAGGTATTTTGGTAGCCATATATCATCCCTGAACATCATATTCAATTATTAATATCATTCATACAATTTCCTTGAAGATTTGAAGGAATTTGGAGTCAATTTGAGACCTAGAGACCAATACTAGTCAAAGGGAAATTACTAGTAAAGTTCCCTACATTGGCTAGAATTGAGAGAGGATTTGCAGAAGTGTTTTAAAGGTCCAAAAGAATCCTTGAAATACATATTTTTTTTCTAACATCATCCATATACCTTCTCAAAATATTTGGGAGCAATTGGAGCAATTTGGGGACCTAGAGCTCAAAACTAGTCTAAGGTATAACTAGGGAAAAAAGTGAAAAATTGCCATTTTAATAAAATTCATAACAACGGACATTACTGTGGTATCAAAGCATGATCTTGGAACCTGATGTGGTTTGATATTCATGAGGACAAGAATTTAGGGACCACCATTAGATATTGAAACCAAAATTTTTTTTGTTGAAGAGGAAAAAGTGAGGAAAACAAGCCAATGGGTGAGTATATTTCCTCAAGCACAGGACCCCATAATAGAGAAAATGATTTTCAGAGAACACCAAGGCCTACTGTACCAAAATTTATTGAATTCAAATATGTGGAAGAAAGTCATCTCGAATGGAAAAATTTGAGTGAAGGTTTCAGAAACACTATACCATTTTATCAATACCTCATTAAAAGAAACAAGGGCAAGATGAAGGAAGGTAATAAGAATCCATGTCAAAATAGAGAGTCCAAAGATATTGATCCTAGAGAAAACAAGGGGAAAAATGCATCAGCTTTCTTGAAGGAGCAAAATGAAGAGACGTCAAAAGAGCATGAAGAAGATTCTATTGAAAATATGGAAGATCATTTTGAGACACCTTCTAGCTTAGACATGAACCAAAGAGCATCTATTGATGGATGCTTAAACTATGAAGGAATACCTACTGATGGGTGCTCACACCTCTATGTTGGTGACATAGAGATCACTTTTGGAAGTGTTGCTGCAAGCCCAAGTTCCATTAAGCATTATAATGAAGACCTTGTAGCAGTTGAAGAAGAACCAAGATCAACTTCCCCATCACCACTTGAGCTTCATGAAGTTGGTCCAAGCAAAAATGAAGAAGATGAGGAGGTTCATTTGCAAGAGCCTCATTTTCTTGAAGGATCCTTAAAGATGAATGAAAAGAAGATCCAAGAGTCCCTCAACATTCTCCATGACACTCAAGCATTGGTGTCAAATTCTTGTTGGAGAGCTACTTCATTGGAGGAAACATCCTTCCTTGAAGACATGGAGAAGATTGAAAGAGCAATGTGCCACATCAAAGGTAATTTCATGTCTTTGATTTTTGATAGAAACCATTTGTTTGAGCTTAATGAATTGTTACATGATGCATACTTGAAGAATAATGAGGATAATCATAAGCTCACAATTCAAAATGAGCAACTTCTTGAAATGTTGCAAGATACTTGTTTTTCCTCCTATGCTTTAGATTGTCAAATGGTAGATTGTTTGGAGGATTCTCATGACATGGTGGATCATGAGAAATGTGGAAATTTGAATGTTCTTGATGTGTTTGAAGATGAACTTGAAGAGATCCAGACACTTGATGTGGTGGAAGAGGAACTTGGATTGTCTCTTGATGAAGGTTATGCAATTTTTAAAGAAGAGCATGATTCCTCCACATTGGAACCAATCTATGACAAAGGTTTCACACTTTTGAAGGAGCTGCATGATACTACCCATATGGATCCTTCCCATGATGAAACTTCTGCATTTTTTGATCATTTGGGTGAGTTAGTTCATTCTCGTACATCCTACAATTCCATGTTTTGCAGCATTAGTCTCAATGAAGAATGGGTGAAAGGGTTCTTTTTGATGGTGCCACATGAGGAGTATGGCACTCCTAGATTTACTTTTTATGATGATCTGGTTGGAGCACATTCTTATTTACATTTGCAGCAGCATCCTTTGTTACTTTATGATGATGCACATCTACATGGATGCACCTATGATATGCATTTGAGTCACTTGAAGACTCATGTTTTTTTTTGCTCAACACTTGATTCATTTGATGTTGGAGGAACTTAATCCAACACTTGGGTGAATAGATTTATGATTGGAGAACATTTTTGTTGGAAGCCACATACTTTGTTATATCTTTATGATTCTCACATTCAGGGATGTATGGGTGAGACTTCTTTGAGTCATTTGAAGTCTCCTTGTTTTTTTTGCTCATTATTTGGTTCAAATTTTAGTGGAGATTCTTCATTCACTTCTTGGATGAAAGAATACATGGCTGAATATTTTGATGCATATCACATCCTTTTGGAGCAGCATTATAGGACATGGGATCCTCACCTATGTCATTGGAGCAGATTTGATTGGTCACTTGAAGCTTGTATGCGCTTGAAAAATGGTGGTCTACTTACTTGAAAGTATAAGCACTTTCATGACTCTTTGATGAAGCATATCCTTGATGTACATTTTCATTATGTTGTTATATACTTTGATGATATATATTTGGTACTCATGATGTTTGGAAGAATGCATACAAGAAAATGGGATCCAAGAATCCTCTTATCTAATTGTGTGGGTTGGAGAGCACTCTTAATTGTTGGGGTGCAATACAAGCAATGGGACCTTGGAATAATTTTTATCTAATTGGTTTCAAATTTTTTGGGGAAACAAGCAGTATGAGAGATGGATTTCCCACTTAATAAAGTGATTTTTATCGGATTAGTGCAGCAACAAGCATGGTGGTTCCTCTCTAAAATCTTCATGGAAAATAAAAAACTCAAGGTTGGGCAATTCAATGGAAACTTCAGAGAATCATACATAAAGCAGGTTCTTCAACACCCATGTTTGAAATTTCTTGAGGACAAGCAATATTGGGAAGGGAGGATTTTTCATGTCCCAAATTTGGCATTGGGTCACAATGGCCTAATCACATTGGACATATTCATTAGAGTTTGTCAAATTGATGTTAAGGGTCAAATAATTTCCAAGGAGGAAAATTGCTAGTTTCCTAGGTTTGGGGTGGAAGCTTTGGGATTTGGAATAAGGAGGACAGTAAATTATATTTGAATATTAGAATGGAATAAATATTTAATAAAGGAGCTAAATAAATATATACAAGTGAAAATCAAAGTGGCATTTGATCATGAAGACACATGGAGGAAGTGGGACCCACATATGGCTGGATTTCCCCACTACACTTGGCATCATTCTCTCACCAATTCGAATTCAAGGTGAATGGTAACATACTTAGGGGAGTTCAAAAGGTATTATTCATGGCATGAATCATCCAAGGTCGAAATATAGAGGAAGAGTAACTCCCATAAAAGAGAAAGAGGCAGTTTGGAGCTAGTGGGACACTTGGGCTAGATTCCCTAGCTCTATGACAACAATGATGAAGATGCTATGACACCTATGACACAAATTAGACTTGAAGGCTGACATATGACATATATGAAATGCTAGGGATAAAAATAGCCTCCAAGAGGGTGATCAAAGGAGTTAGGGCAGCTAAGATGCTTCCACATGTGATTTGGTGAAAGTGGGAAACTAGGAATTGTTGTACAAGTGGCATTCTTTGGAATCTCTTCCCAACTTGAGTTGGCATAAGTCTCTTGGAAGGAATTCGACCCATGGAGGACATTAGAAGCTTTTAAATGTCAATAACAAAGAAGAAAATCAGCTTTTGATCATTTGTAGAATTTGCAATTGCATTTGTGAAGAGGGAGAGCTAGTGGATGACTAGTTTCTTGCCTTAGCCAATTTTGAGGGTGAAAGATTCCCATCCAAGTTGGTAAAGACCATTCAGACCTTTCATTTGGAGATTTAATGGAGTCTTTATTTGCAGGTTTAAGCTACAAGGAAGCTCATGGTTTCTTCTATTGCAGCTCACTCCTTCAACTATTTCCAATTTTGATGGCATATTCTTGATCCTTGAGGGAGGGCATTTTTGGTGAGATATTATACTCTTTGGGTGAGATTCTAATGCCCCATTTCTATTGTAATATGAATTAAATACTCTTTTCATCTCCAGAAAGTTTCAGGTCGAAATTCCAAGTAGAAATGTATAAATCTCATTTTTAATGAAAGAACAGTGCCATTTCCCCACTACCTTGTTGTGAACCAATGTAATGCTGATGATTTCGAATGAATGGATGATCCTACGATGAATTTGTGATTAATGGAATTCCATAGATGTATTTTACAAGTTTCATGTACTTCACTTGAGCATTTGAAGTATTTTTACTCAGTTTAATTGCATTGGGAGAAGAAATAGTGCCATTTCCCCAAGGGTCGAATTGGTGATTTTTGCAATTGAATGGGAGAGGGTTGGGACATATATAATAATAAATTAATGGTGCACATGAGACCTTAATAAAATGCTTAATACATTCCCTACCTCTGTTCAGAAATTTGAGTGGTTTTGGAGGCATTTGGGAAGCCATTTTCAGTACTTACCCCAGGGAGATTTGAACCCAAAATTACTAGTAAAATTGCATACTTGGTCCAGAATCTTAAGAGATTTTTCAGAGGTCTTTTGGTGGCCATATATCATCCCTGAACTTCATATTCAAGTCCTAATATCATTCATACAACTTCCTTGAATATTTGAAGGCATTTGGAGTCAATTTGAGACCTAGAGATCAATACTAGTCAAAGGGAAATTACTAGTAAAGTTCCCTACATTGGCCAGAATTGAAAGAGGATTTGTAGGAGTGTTTTAAAGGTCCAAAAGCATCCCTGAAATACATATTTATGTTCTAAAATCATCCATATACCTTCTCAGAATATTTGGGAGCAATTGGAGCAATTTGGGGACCTATAACTCAAAACTAGTCTAAGGTCTAACTAGGGAAAAAAGTGAAAAATTGCCATTTTAATAAAATTCCTAACAAGGGACATTACATTTTTCCCATTTGTTGAGTTGTCACATGATCCATTTTTAGTGTAGGATTCCCAAGACAGGTCCAGAAACCCGCGCCAACAGAAACTTTAAAGCAACCTTGATAGAAGAGGATCACAACTTAAGTATTATGGCAGATTCAAGCATTTTTTGAAAGTTTGAGAAGAAGTGAAACAATAGATGAAAGGACCAATTTAATCTTGTTTCTATGGACAAAATTGATTTTTTTTTTTTTTTGGGCAGATTTGAAGGACTTTGGTTTGGCATTGGTTTGACATGTGTTGACAAAGGAAATTTTGTGAGTGCTTAGCCATGGAGATAAAACCTTGTATCAACATTAAAAGAAGATGCCCCAACTTGAATCTTATGGCAGTTTTGAGTTTTTCTTGAAATGTCTTGACTGTGTGGATCAATTGCAGTAACAGGCACGTGAAGGCTCAGTGGTAGATGGCTTACACATCTTACATCCACTCTCTACAACAACCCATTGAAGTTCACAAGAAGGAGTATCATTTATAGGGGGAGTGCAGGAAGGTGGAGAAACATCAAAGGATTCCTTGTCATTGTTGTCAAAGGAGGATAGAATGTCCAGTAAAACAAATGACTCAGAAGAGAAGAATATTGACAAGGGGATCCAACATAGTCATAGGAGGAGCAATTGAGCAAGGTTGTTTTACTAAGTTTCCATCAATGACAAGGGTGATATTGTTGGAGCTTTTGTGTGTCATTGATGTCAACATTAGTTGATGCAAGAAGACAAAAACTTAGGTCAACTTAGTAAAAGCAACATGTGAGGATCATAAAGTCTTAGTGTGGGTCCAAGTAGAAGTCTTGTGTGGTGAGGTAACCATTAAAGGTTATCCAAGAAGACTTGCAATGGCTTGCATCCCTAGATATTTGCTTGAGTATGGCAATGTGATAGAATACAATGATGCCAAAGCAAGGTGAAGAATATGACATGTACATTCTGTTTAAAGCACTCAAGCTACAAGTTTTGACAATTCCTATAATAACATGTTGGAAAGATTGTAAAATAGTTTTAATAATCAATATGCAAAGGTAAGCCAAGGAAGATCTTGCTCATGTGTTTCTTGGCCATGATGGGTCCACATTGTGCAAGTCAAACAAGTTTAAGATTGTTGGAACATTTGAACAATCTTCACATTATGGTCCACTTGTGAAATAAATCTATCCCCGCTCAAGCATTATGAAACCAATCTCATGCTTCTAGTCATGAGATTGTCTTGTGAAGATGGTGCTAAATTCTTTTTCATTGGAGGCAAAAGGAGAATTTGAAAATCGTTCGAAAACAAACTGGCCATTTGAATGAGCAAAGGATGTGCATTGGACAAGCCATGTCACCACAAGAAGATTCTTATTGTTGCCATGATGGGTTATAAGGTCCATGAATTACGCATTATTTAAGTCTTAAACCACTACAATCAACAATAAGGCTTTCACAATTTAGTCGGCTCATAGTTGCTTAAATCGAATTGGTCCTCAAATGTGTAATTTACCCACGAGAGAGTGGATATGTATATTGATCAATTAAATTTGATATTGGTGTGGAAGACTTGCTTGAAAGAGAAATGAAAAAGATCAATTTCTGGGTTAAATCGAGAAGCACAATTCGCAGGTGAAAAACAGGGTCGCGATTGAAGAAGCTTCGTGTATGATGCTTTTCTAAGGAGGCTTTGTATGTTGCAAACTCGCTTAGATCATCTCTGCAACTAATTTTGGGTTCAATGCTGAGATTGAAGGATGTGGGAACTTGCACGGTACACTCATTTTATTCCTTCACGCTGAGATGACAGAGATCGCAGAGTACCCTTTCTCTATGAAATCGCAGATTGCAGGAAGTATATTTTTGTTGAGTTCATATTTATTGTGTTCATTATTTATCTAAATACTTTCTCATTGATCATGATCTATCAATCAATATTTTGAGAGGTCGATCTGGTAATAACTAGATAATTCCATCCAACAAGAATGATATGTATTAACCTCTAAATAGGATGCATAAAATTCATTGAAGAAATGGTATTTTGAAGAGGGTTTGAACACATGAAAATAAGGAGTTAAGTATCTGTGTGATGTAACATGTTTATGGTATCATTATTCTATGGAAATTAGTGTTTTGAAAGCATGAGAAAAAAAAATATATAGTATGCAAAACATAGTATCAACATATTGTGTGCAGATGAAGAACTCTGTGGCAGCCATAGGCGTTGTAGGATTGTATTGTATCCATAATTTAGAGGGAGATGTAGAAGGAATGAATCATTTGTATATGGTAAGATATGTGATCAATGAGGACTGTGAAGACTGCATGAGAGAAAGATGATTAAGAAAGACCAGAGAAAACTGTTGCTGATTGCAGATATACATTGTGTATGCATAGTAAAGACAATATCAATATGAACAATGTGCACAAAGATAGCTACTGGAAAGTTGGCTATGTGGACTATATAAGCAGAGAAAATTACTAACATAAAGAAAAGAAAATGAGAGGCTAAATTGAATGAAGTGACAAGTTGCAGTACACTAAGGACCAAAGATTTAAACACACTAAAATTAGGGTGGAAGGGTGGTGCAGGGAGAGGATTGGTGTCCCCGTCCAAGTAGGTTGGAGCTTGGCAGGTTGATGTCCGATATGGAGTAAGTCAGTGCTTACATTGAAGGTTGCTTCCCTCACCATTACAACAGGTTGTTGCTTGTAGATTCGAGTTTGTGCTTAAGATGATTGATGACCTCATCCATTTTACAAGTTTGTGCTTGTTTTAAGATTTGGTACTCATAAGAGGATTAGTGTCCTTGCAGATGGGTGTTTGCAATCATCAAGTGGATGCTTGTTGTGGCAGGTTGGTGCTTGCAGTTATGTAAGTCGTCACTTACAATAGGGATTGGTGTTCCTCATAGGTTGTAGCTTGTAAATGTATAATCTTGTTGAATATAAATAATACTTTTGTGGTTTTCTCCCGTTTGGTTTTCCACCTAAAACTCCTTTTGTACTGTGTATGAATTTTTGTGATGTTGAATGGAGTGATTAATGAGTAATGTTTACATGATGTGCTTGAAGTTAAAAATGGTAAAAAGTGCTCAATTCTTATTAACCCCCATCTCACTGTTGGTGAAAATTCCAACAATCTCTACCTACATTAGGTTTATCAAGCATTTCCAAGTTCTTGAGCTTCCTTGGCTTCTTGTTCATTCTTTGGTCAGCTGATTATGAATTTCCCCACGAAATTCAATTTCTTGGGTTCACAAGCTTGGATTCCCTATAGATTTTTGGACTTTTGGCACCCTCAAATTCGCCTTAGGGTTGATGTCTATGGATCCCCATTGGATTTAACAAACCACATGAATTTATGGGCACTTTAGACACTTTAAGACATGGCTTTTTCTTTGATTATGATTTCTATTTTTTTTCACTAGTAGGAATGCATAGCTTCCAAAAAATTCCAAGTTCTATTGCCCAAACATGGAATGGGGATGAAGGAAAGTGAATTCCCATGAATGAAATCGACTTATGGGTATAGAAAACTGAGCCCATATTCATCCATATGAATTTCTGGGTGCAATGGCATACTCCATTAAATTCTTGAGCCGATTTCTCAGCAATTTTCTTACAACATAGTTAAAGATCAACAAGGAATTCGACATGGGTGGTTGCTTACCATTTCAGGAACATGGGTTCTCAATATGACAATTGGAAAAAGATGATTTAATCTCACACACCCTTCTCCTCTCCCTAGTGGATAACATGGACCCTCATTTAGGTTGCTTCCATAGCCTGTTATACTTTTATTTGCATTATAAATATTTACATTGTTTTTACATTTTTCCATGGATTCTAGCACATGCCCACAAAATATAAAATACTTGCCTTTATAAGTCAACTATTCACTACCGGGGCCTTGGCTTTAACTCCACACTAGGAATAATACATCACATATTTACAACATCTACATATTAATCCAATACATTCAAGGGGAAAAAATAGGTGTATTACATAGAGGGGGAGATCTAGGTCAATGCTTGCTATCATCACTCCAATTTGTTTCAATATATAGTGCATTTTCCGACCATCGAGCTCTAACCCTAAGGGTTAGATAATTCACAATGGAGATGTATACAACTTAAGACTACAAAACATTGTGTTGTGGAAATCAATCTACATTGGAGAAATATCAATGGACTATTATTGAAATGATTATTGGAAGCTAAAATTGAAGTTTGAATTCAAGATATGCACCGAGGAATCTGTGGAGCTTAGTTTGTAGCAAGAACTACAACTTATAAAATTCTTAGGTTTGGGTACTATTGGTCCACATGTTTTCATATATCCTTAAGTTTGTGAGGGATTTTATAGAGTGTCAAAACTTTGTTGGAGGAAAAAATATGTCAGAATTACTTATGAAACTTGTCTAAGTCGAATCTTCTTTCCACCAACAGGGCTTGTAATTCATTGGAGAGGTACACCCACCTTCCAATGGTCAACACAGATGGATCTTAACAACTACATATCACTTCACCAAGTGGTGGAGGCTATCCCTACTAAACATGCTACATAGATAATTTTCATTGGGTTTCTTGAGGAAAATATTCTATCTTTATTTGGATGCCCCAAAAATTAGTGATAGATAATGCCAAATCCTTCAACTCCATCAGGATGGTATCCATTTTTCAATAGTATAGAATCATCCTTGGTCATTCCTCAAATTAACGCCCTCAAGGGAATGGCCAAGATTAGTCGTCAAACAAGAACCTCATTAAAATCATAAAGAAGAATTTATTAGAAAATAAGAAGGCCCATAACTCATAGCTTAGGTATGCACTATGGGAATATCAAATCACCATGAAAAGGGCTATTGGGAAAGCTCCATTTTAGATGGTTTATGGTTTGGAGGTAGTACTATTCACTTATTTGGTGCTTTCGATAATTAAGTTGTTACAAGGTTTAGTGGTAGAGACTAATAAGAAAAGAAGAGGATAAATCAATTGGTGGAGTTTCAAGAATAGATGAATCATGTGTATGATAGGTTTAAAGAATATCAACATAAAATGAAGATATTTTTTGAAAAAAAAAGGCTAGACCCAGAGAGTTTGAAGAAGGAGACCTGGTACTTCTATGGGATAAAATACATGAAGACCTAGGCAAGCATGGAAAATTTCATAGCCTATCGATTGGACCCTATGTCATCGATGAAAAATGTAGTAGATTGTCAAATAAATTTCACCTAGAAAACTCAGAAGGTAAATTGTCTGATTTCCCTGTCAATGGAAGGTATCTTAAGCACTTGTTCTCATCATGGTAAGAATGGAAGGTTCACCTTTTGGATTATATTCTCTTTCCCAATTTGTATCATATTTTCCCATTTTATTCAACTATATTTATTTTTTTCTCCCATCTCCATTGAGTTTTATGTTTAGAGGATGAAATTGATGTTTTCAAAACACATATAATTTTTTTGACTTCATAGCCCAATGGTAAGGCATTGCTATGCCCACCTTGATATTTTATCAGATCCTCGATCCCTCAAAGGGAGGTGTTAGGAATATAATCACAGAGCAATAAAACAAAATGAATGCGAAAATAAAACATAGAAAAACACAATACAAGAGAGACACCAGTATATGTGGTTCACCCAATATGGCTACATCCACAAAGAAAAAACCAGTCCTTCCTT
Source organism: Larix kaempferi (assembly GCA_027924585.1). NCBI lineage: Eukaryota > Viridiplantae > Streptophyta > Pinopsida > Pinales > Pinaceae > Larix > Larix kaempferi. Next base: position 5,649,390 of record BSBM01000374.1, on the reverse strand, counting down.
TATTCCATTCAAAAAAATGAAGGGATAAATCCTATAGAACATCTGTTGCAACCTCCTCTAGTCTCTCTCAATCTACCCAACCATATTACAATTCCCTCATAAAAATAGGGTTTTCTTCTAGGGAAAAAACACCAACATAACTTCTACCGTTATATTTGTGACCTAATGAAGAATGGTATAGATTGAATATGAAATTACAATGTTTTATAAGGCTTTTTTTCCAAAAACCTCTCTATGGGGGTGATACCCCTGAACTCTCACTAGAGGGACCCACTAGTGATAGAAGTGGGGGGGGGGAATCCCTCCACACCCCCTACATCCCCATGCTAAAACAAGACCTCTAAATCATGAAGATAATTAGGCTCCAAAACCAACAAGAGAAACCATCCCATAGAAGGAGCTAATGTTGTCGCTTTACGTATCCCTTCACAAAAGAATCATCATCTTGTCTGAATCTTGATTGATGATGTATATATTTCCCCTTGAGTGGAAATATATGGTCCATGATTCTCTATGCTATAAAATCCTATTGGGGTCCTGGGAAAGAGAGTGGTAGTGCCAGAGAGAAATATTCTAGTTGGCTCCCTAGATTAGTGGCTTTGAATCTATAACACCATGGGATCTTGTTGAAGCCCCAAAAGGAAAGTGATAATTCCAATGATCTAGATTTACTTGGGCTCTCGAGATGTATGAACCACATATATTCATGCAAGGAGGTCTCATTAGGGTCCCATAAAGGAACTTGAAGCACAAACACTTGTAATTTAGTTGGGATCCCAAGATCTATGACCCGCGTCTCTTCACATGAGGAGGTTTCTTTAAGGTCTCATAAAGGATGTTGAAGAATGAATGACCATGACTTGAGTCAAGATCTAAATATCTATGTCCCCAATCTCTTCATGTGGGGAGATATCACCGTCACCGGGGTCGCAAAAATAAGTTGGTAACATGAATGATTAGTATTTAATTGGGCCTCTAGATCTATGGTTGATATGGCTTCATGTTGGGACAAACCATTGAGATCCTAAAAAGTGAAAGATAATGTGAGTGACTAAGATATACTAATTTTTTGAGATTTATAACTCATGGATATCTGGGAGATTCCCTCATTTAATTGTAAATATTGCAATGTCATGTAAAATATTTCCCTAGATTAAGTACAAAATATCCATTACAAACCAGAGCTCATAGGTGAGGCTCGACTAGTGAAGAAAAGAAGATCAATGGTGAGTTTCCACATGCTTGACCAAATTAGACAAAAATGAAACCATGGCCATGGTCCAAACTTGAATTCAGAAGTAACAATAATTTAATCCAGGAAAAATTACCGGTCTCCCCTTCTTAGAGCCTCAAATGACTTCCTCCTTACACTTCATCACTCAATTTTTTTATTGTACTCAAAGGAGAAACATTTCCAAAGTTTTCAAGCAATTTTCAAGCTTTATTTTAACAACAAATTTATACCACCTTCACCACCAATATAAAAAATCAATCGATCTCCCACTATTTCCAGGTAAGTGGATCCAAACCCAAACTTCTCAAAATCATAGTTAATTCCTCAATCTGAAACCACTATAACCTATTACCTTACCTTTCTTTTTATTCAAAATAACTCTTGGTTATCCCACCCTTGTAATTTAATACACCAAATATTCCTAAGGCTACCAAGACCTCCTTATGAGGATTTTATTCCTATTATGTGAGCATCCACTATGATATGAGTGATGTCTCTTCTTATAAGTTGTCATCATTCATAAACAATTTTTTTTGGGTTTCCACCCCATAGGTAACTATTTCTCCTTCTTTCCAATTGATCAAAGGTCACTCTTAGTTGATTTCTAGATTGACACAACATTTGGTCCTTGATGCTTACCTCTTTGTCGAGTTTATGGAACTTTGCACCAAACATTTCAATCCTTCCACCTCAATTGTTATGTCTACTGATAGTTAAGAATAAATCTTTATAAATAATGCTAAAATGATCTCTCAAATGATTGGAACATACTTGGGTATTGTGGCCTTATTAGATGAGAGACAAAACCAATGATTTTGAGTCCTTATCTATTCCTAGAAGGGATAAATATTTCAAAGGCTATCCTATAACTAGGGAAGAGATAAATTTCCTCCACTCCCCTGGAAGATAATATATTTTTCTAAGTGGACCCAAGAATGTATTTCTATGTTCACTATGATCTTAGGGAAACATGATAATTAAGTTGTTGATGAAGAAATAATAACTATAATAGATTCCTACAATAAACCTTCCATTCCCTCATTCAAATATGTAGAAGCAATAATAGTTGACATTAGAGAGAAATTAGAAAATTTTCAGGCAGATAGAGTGTTTAGGTATCCCTCATACCTAGTTTTTAAATGTTCAACTTTTATTAGAGTGCCCATCTCTCTTCCATGAACCTAAATTAAATGCATGATGGTCAACCAATTAGATGCATATATTAGTTTCCTTGGTTTAATAAGGGGGAGCCACGATCATCATTTTTCAAGTTCATCAATCAATTTATGTACACTGCCTTCTCCATAATCTTGAGATGTGAGCCTGATAGGATGGCTGCTAAGATAAGGTCCTACATACAAATATTATATACACATAATAAAGGTGATTGGTTCTTGGAACCCAGTTTCATTGTAATAAGGATGTATGGTACAAAGGTAGCCCGTTATAAGCTTCCCAAGATAATTATCCCAAGGATATTCATCTTAGAATATATCAGGCACTTGGTGGAGATTGATGAAACTCATTTACTTAGGTCTAGAAAGAAGGGAAGATTATCCTTCCCCATAGCGAGGGATATGCAGTAAATGATAAAAGAGACATATATAATGTCATTGATTAATTAATGCAACTTATTTCTAGATTAACCATAGAGGTATGACCCTCACTTATTATTCAGAGTTGAAAAAGGGACAAAACACCCTATTTCTCAAGACCATGAGCTTGGAATTTTCATTGAAATGCTAGAAAACAAGGACACATATGAGGAATTGGAGGGAACTTTAAGGACATATGACGATCCCTCAAAATCACTAACTCAAGATTTCGCAACACCCTAGCCTAAAAAATTAGAGATGTATGCATGTTACACTTTTTATAGGTCTTGGTTCTAAATATGTTCTTTAAGCTTACAAGATAGGCCCAGGTTCTCTGTGCGGTTCAGGGAACCAACAAAACCCCTTTTCACTGGCCCTTTCAGAAACAGTCTGTGAACATACTGAGGTATCACCCGAGGCAAAGTTATGGGGAGGTTGCAGAATCAGGTTTCCAAAATCGGGTGATGCGCGCTCTATGGAAAGGGAGACTGCGCGAATTTCACCTTCTTCGTGGTTAATACTTATACAATAGTGCATCCGTGGACTACACGGCTTGGCACAACTCTTCGACAATAGGACAACGTAACTGAGATTGCACTTCCTCTTGGTACTTAACCACTTCAATGGAATTTACTTAGTGTAAGTTTATGTGTTCAACATGCATCTTAGACTGTAACCTTGCAAACTTATACACTATAACAACAACATTGTAACTACGCACTTCCGGTGCTGCGCTCAGGGAATCGCACTATATAGACTTCGTTGGATAAGTGGTTACCCGATTAACTTATGCATTCATCTGACTTGGAAATATTGGTGCATTCAATCATACATTCACGCATGTTGATACTTAACATATTATTCCCATTCTTATCCTTATGGTGAATACATATATAAGCAAGAACACGTGAACTCATAAACAAGATCTTAACCATTCAACATAAGCAAATACATAGATATAACGCATAATCAATCACATAACACAAAATTTAATGTGGTTCACTCCCAGGATGGGAGCTACGTCCACAAGAATTGTTGATTATATTATCAATGGGAAGGGTTTCAACAGTTCTGTCTGCGCACACAGCTGCAGACTCTCTTTTCTCTCATTAGGTCACTGTGCACACAGCTGTAGAGCCTTTACAATGAATCTCTCTCTCAACAGAGATTAATCTTCAATCATAAACCAAAAGAATATTACTTAACCCTTTCCCTTACAAAATGTGCCCTTTTATAGACCGTGCCCTTAGGTCACGTCTATTACAATCATGGCGGGCTCAAAACCCTAAGGTTCCCCAAAACTGGCATGGTTGCTCTGCTAACCTGGACTGTTAGGCTCTGATAGCGACTTCTCTGATGTGGCCATCCTTTTGCGCATGGTCACGTCACTTTCAACCCTCCTGTCGAGCGCATGCCTACGGGTCGCTTTCACCCTGATGTTCCTTCTCTAATGGATTTGTGCGGCCGGTTCACGTAGTGCTGCCTTTTCCTGTGTGACCGGTCGCTTTCCTTCCGCGCCACTCCTTACCCACCTACTAGGAATCATGGAGTACTTCAACAGAAATAGGTCGCCAATCAACCTTACCGGAATGCATACCGATTTCCTTCCAACATTCTGCCATGCTAGATCTTCGCGGAGCTGTAACTCCACAGCGCTGTATCCCGACAAAGCTGTAACCTCACAGCACTGTATCTTCACAACCCTCTTTCTTTTGCTTTGCTGATGCTACGCTTCACTGTTATTGCGTAGCTTCCAAAAATGGCTTATCAAAAATTCCTTACTTGGGCTAGGCCCAACAGGCCCCTAACACTTACATGTGGCTCATCCCCGAGCCACTTTCTACTTCTGGTTCCATAAGCTGCTCTTCCTCTTGCGGAGCTATTTTTGCAACGAATTCTTTGTAAGTTGCGCTCAAATTCGCAACTGTATCCTTGGAATCCTGCTCAATTGCTCTGATGGTTTCCAACACATCTGGTGTTAGATCTTCCTGTGTCTATTCTTGTACTGATACTTGTGCATCGTGGAGTTCCTACAATTTTGTTTTGATCTCTTGCGATATTGTATTTGCTTCTTCCTGCAGGGGTTGTGACTTTTTCGTGGCGTTAGCCTCCCTTTCTTGCAAAACTATGAGTTCCCTTTTCAATTCCTTGACTTCCTGAAATCAATGGATTCTGTCTTTTGGTAGTAGGGCATTTATCTCCACATTCATCGTATCTAACTGTGCTCTTTTTTTTTTTTTTTTTGCAAACTGGTTTGGACCTCGAGTAGCTGAGGATCCTCTTGCAGTGCAGTAAACACTCTTGTTTCTTTTCCCAACAAGTTTTGACACTTAGCTACTCCACTGGCTATGCTCTTTGCGGCTGCTTTCGCTTCTGCTGATCTGAGTTCTGCCTAATTTGATGGTGTCTTTGGTTGATTCTCTGCTTCCAAGGCGGAAATATTTTCTTTACAGTCTACCTCCATGTCTTCCATTTCAGAATTAAGATTGCTGACTACCGAGCCGATCTTCTTTATAGTATCTACGAGCTCTAGCTGCTTGTTGCACTCTGGGATATCCGCGCAGTCTGAAGCGATAGTTTGCTCTATTCTTCTTTGCTGCTCTTGTTCGCTTTCAAGTGCCTTAGCCCTCTTTGCACTTGCTTCCTGCAATTGTTTATAATTTGCTTGTAATTCATGGTGTTGGTTCAGAATAACCATATCTCTATCATGGATCTCCACAACCTGCAGGTGCAGATTGTGTAGGCCCTCTAGTGGCAACCTCGCAATGTAGATCTCCACATGCTCGAAGCTAACTCCTCGCGCGATAACATTACACTTAGCGGGTCAATTTTTACGATGTGCAGTTTTGGTGCCATGGTCAAGGCTAAGGGTATTTTCTTTGGCTGCGATGTGTCCCCTGACCTTCCTTCCGCCTCTGATTCTCGAGTCACGACCAAGTCACGCTAGACTTTCTCAAACTTCGTTGTTATGCCTTGCAGTGTGGTAAGATTATCTTTGAGACTCGCTTGAATTTCCTCATTTTTAGTATCTTTTTGGGAAAGCGCATCTTCCAGATAGGAGATGACCCTTCCCGCGATGAGCTCATAATCCTCATCATGTAACTGTGCTTCAGATTGTGGCTTTACTGCTTTCTATTTCTTTTTATGCACTTTGTCATGCACATAATTTCCAGGCTCCTTCCTTTTTCCTGCTGGTGACTCTTCGACGATCGTTGTTGGTATTGGATTACTTTCATCAGAGTCACCGTCGATGAACATTATTCCTTCGAATTTCCATTCATTTAGCCATTCTTTCATAATGAGGTCAATATCCGCTTCGTCCATGTGATAGTTCCCTTGGAACCATTCTAGGTTCCTTATCTATGCCTTTGCTGAAAAGTAAATTGAATGCATGTCTACTCGAAAATTCAAAGTGAAAATATGCTTAGATGTTACCACTTTGGAGATACTCGGTGTCTGAAAAATGACATCGCACAATTGCTCATAGTATGTGTAGAATACTTCATTCGATGCGTGTTGTCTTTCTGGCATCGAATTAGCCCAAATATTTGGATACCTGGGTCCTCGACAGTCATTGTTGGGAGAGATGAGGCCAACATAGTGCCTTGGGTCCTTCCATCGTACAAAGGCAATCAATACCATTAACCAAATGTAATGTAAAGCAACGCCGTTAAATTGAGTTTCGCGGACATCTTCCAAAAACTCGTTCAGTAAGTATTAACACCAATTGAATCTACCTCCCTGCGCTGCCTTCGCAACGAGCAAAATTTCTCTTGCTGGTACTTCTATCAGTCGTGCCTTGCACAAGATTTTTCCTGCTATCAGTTGTACTGAAAAACTTGTAGCATCATCACTTAGATCCTCTGTGACAAATCCTCTTTTACCTTTGGGAATTTGATGTGTCTCCTTCATCTGCGTGGCTACTTGCTTATCTTTGGTTTTGCCGACAAATAAATTTTTAGGGTCCTTGCCACGCTTGCTTAGCCCTGTCCGATGGATCAGGTCTATGTTTAGGTCAATGTTTCTGTCCAACCAAAGGTAGCCTTGGTGTGTGCGCAATATGAGTGTGTGCACCACCACGTTAAGTTTTGGGCTCCGGTCGAAGTGTGGAAGCCGCAGTAGGTTTAACAACCCTGATTCGACAACTTCAGCCATCCAGCTTTGCGCAACCAACAACGGGTTGTTCTTGACGTCCGTCTTCTAGCACATATATCTATCTAGCTAAAATTGTGGGTATTTCGGCTTGTCTGGATCCTTCTACTATTGCAGCAAGTCGTAATCTTCGAATTTACAGCCTATGATCTTACCCAACAGATTTTCTTCTGGTTTTACATGTTTAGACATGGGTGGAAGTGGTATGTCAAACTTGGCATTTTTGGAGAGATTTACCGCCGATACATCTATTGCGCACAGTGAAATATACTCTGGGGTCAAGGTTAATGGCAACTCTTTGTCCCCTGGTGGAGCTTTTGGTAGCTTGGATCCCATTACCTTCACCTTGAATTTCTCAACTACGAGTTCCTTACCCTTGCCTTGCATTTGTGCAGAGTGTCGTGGTGATCTGCGTGAACCTTGGCCTTGCTCTGTGATGACCTTCTTGGCAGGGGTTCTCATCAACCCTTCAAGGATGGTTTGTTTGAAATCCCTCACAGTCTGCTCGATTGTGGATTCTTGCTCAACTGTGGAATCGTCAGACATTCACTGGAGTCTCTCTGTAAATTCACAGAATTACTTAGCACTTCACTGTAACAGATTGAGATTTTGGCTTGCAGAAAAATTTCAGAGTTTCGGTAACGCCCACGAGTCCAGACTTAGCGGTATTTATAGGCGCAGTTGAGCCTAGCCACACCCATCAACGATTAGAAAAGCATTAAATGTTATTTCCGTTGGCCAAATCCGTCGAGGATTCGTGTCCTTTCCTTCATTAACTTCTCTAGAACGACTATTTTTGCATTCAATGCTCAAGCGGTCATCGAAAAAATCACTGTATAATGGCTAGTTGTCCGACTGACATTTTAACGACTAGTTTCTTGGAGCGGTGCATTGAACGGTGTGGCGGGTCGTCACTATCCTGACGTGGTTACTTTGCGGTGACATGCTTCTTTGTTCTGAACTTTGTATCTTTATTGTTCTATTTGATCTACGCAACGACAGTTGAGCTTCGTACTGCGTGCTTTTTCTTTTCTTTTCATTTTCTTTGTCTCTTCTCTTTTTTTTTTGATCCGCGAAGCTTCACTTCTTGACTAGTGCTGTGTGGTACATGCATCTTCTTTGTCAAATTCGTGTATCGGACCAAAACTGTGTACAGACTGTTTTGCATTTCTAGTTCCCAATTTCAATTGTACTTGACACTTAGAATTTCTCGTTCTTTTGATCACTTAGGGTTCTGCGAAGTAGGACTATCCCTGTAGGGTTTTAGTATACTTCCATTAACCAAACCTAGTAAGTTGTCACTAGCTAACGTGGCTAACTGAGCTATGCCACCGTTAGTAACATGCATAACAATATATGGGCCAAGCCAATGCATTTTAAATTTGCTAGGAAATTTCATAAACTTACTATCATACAGGAGGACAAGGTCTCCTACCTAGAATATTTTATGCTTGATATGGCAATCGTGCCATGCTTTTTCTCTGTCCTTCTGCACTTGCTGGTGAAATCCTGCGATGAAGCGATCCTTCTCCAATCCAACTAAGTGTAGAATCCTTTCTTGTAGTGTCTGTTCATCAGCCATATCTGTGAATGCAATGATCCTTAAGCTTAGTACACTATACTCCATATGCATCACAACTTCCTGTCCATAGACCAATATGAAAGGTGTATGGCCTATCAGTTTCTTACAAGTTGTTCTGTAAGCCCATAAAACAGTTGGAATGCACAGATCCCAATCATCTCTATTTGTGTTGCATACTTTGGTCAGCGCATTCTCTAGTATTTTGTTGAAATCCTCAACAGTTCCATTGGCTTGAGGATGGTATGGTGTACTCCTCTGATGGTATATGTGAAACTCTTCAGTAAGGGCTTCAATAGTTCTGTTCAAAAATTGAGTGCCTTGATCACTCATTAAAATTTTTGGGCATCCAAATCTGGTAAGGATGTTCTCGAAGATGAACTGCGCGGCAGTAACTGCGCTATAGTCCTTTACTGGTTTAGCTTCTGCCCATCTGGTGAGATAATCAGTTGCGGTGATAATGTATCTTGTACCAGTTCTTTTTCTTGGTGGGTTAACAGGTCCCACGAAATCAATAGCCCATTTGTCAAATGCATGTAATGTCAATTGTGGTCTTAATGGAATTTCGTCTCCGCGCGATGGCTTTCCTGTCCTTTGGAAAAGATCGCAACTCTGGCAATGATCCTTTGAATCTTTATGGATTGTAGGCCACGATATCCTTGCTCTGAATATCTTCTACGTAGTAGCTCTTCATGCGTAGTGATCTCCAGAGATACCTGAGTGTTACTCAGCCAAAATAAACGGTTTCTCATGCTCTAATATGCATCTCCGCAACACTTCATCTAGTCCCAACTTGTATAACTGGCCTACAATGATAGTGAAGTCTGCGGCTTTAACTACCAGCTACTTCTTTTGCTGCATAGTGAACTCTATAGGTGTCAAACCAGTAGTAAAAAAGTATAAAATATCCTTGTAATAATCATATGTGATTTGTATAAAAAATAACTGCGCATTAGGTAGATTGTCTTCAATATTAGTGGGTTCTTCGCCTGACTCGATCCTTGAGAGATGGTCAGGTCCTAGGTTTAGTCTACCTGGATTAACAATGATCTCAAAGTCATATTCTTGGAAAAGAAGAAACCATCTGCAGATTCTCCCCCCTAACACTGGTTTATTGACTAGGTACTTCAATGCTGAATGGCCAGTAAACATTGAGAAGTGCATACCCAACAAATAGTGCCTAAATTTCTAGAGTGTGTAAACCATAGCTAATCCTTCTCTTTCTGTGGTCATGTAGTTCTTTTTGGTTGAGGATAGCTTTATGCTTGAAAATGCAATGGGGTGATCAATGCCCCCTTCACTTGGTTGAGCGAGCACAATGCCCCTCTATACATGAAGCATCAACATGCACATGAAATGGATTATTCCAATTTGGAAAGACTAAGATAGGTGCAGTTACCATTTTCTCTTTTAAAGTGTCTAATCCTTTCTCGCATTCTGTATTCCAGATGAATTGCGCTTCTTTCTTTAGAAGTTTCTCCATTGGCGCGTTTATCGACGCATAACCCTAGATGAATTTTCTATAGTACCCTATATGTCCCAACATTGTGTGAAGTTGTTTTACTGAATTCGGTGCTGGCAGGTTCACAATAACTGCGATCTTCGTAGGGTCAACCATCAATTCATGTTTACAAACAATGTGTCCCAACAGAATTCCATAGGGCACACAAAAGATACATTTCTTTAAATTCAAAGAAATATGATGTTGTCTGCATTTTTCTAACATCATTCTCAGGTTCTCATAGTGGTTCTTTAGTAAACCAAAGACAGTCCAATCATTGAAATAGACTTCTAAGAACTTATGGATAAAGTCCTTGAATGCAGCCACAAAAACTCTGGAAAATATGGCAGGTGCATTCTTCAACCCAAATGGCATTACTATATCCCGATATTCATGTAGAAGGTCTGCGATCCGCGTGACCGTTTCATCATCCCAATAGTCTCCAATGGATGCAAACTTTGGCTCTTCACTTGTGCCAATATTAACCTTTCTTGTCTTTACAGGGCCGCTCATGTCTGGAATTTCTAAGGGAGGTCCCTCTACATCGCACACTCCTTCTGACTCTGGAATATTAACATTGCGCGGATCCTCCTCATCACTTTCCTCTGGATCTTCTCCATATTCAGCGAGGTTATAACATTCAAGGGCATGTTCTATTGTTCTTTCCCATTCTGGCTATAGGTTCACAGGTACTTTTACATCTTGAAATATTTTGTCTTTGATTGCCTCTAATGCCTCGTTTATACTTGGTCATTCTTCTCTGAATATTCTTTCTTTGATGACCTGCAAAGATTCATTTATGCTTATACAATCATCTTCAAAGCTGAAGGTTATTTGGAAATTCACAGTTAAAATAGACCAATCCGAGGTTCCTCTGCGAAGTTCTGCTTCTGTGTACCAATTCTTTGGAATCTGCTCTAGTGTGTACACAAATAGATGAACCCATTCTGTTTGTGGCCTTGTTATCCATGCTTGTGAACAAGTCTCTATGTGATCCCTCAGATCTGTTTGTCCATTGTACTTTTCCATGGTCAGCGCAAATTTCTCTGCGAATCTGATTTGCATCATATGTTTGCACTGATCCCATGTGGTCAAAGTGTCCTTATGCGCGGCCCACCATCTGGCAGGTGTAGCACACAGTGCTATGTCTAATGATGGTATGCGATGTTCAACTAAAATTGATACAGTATATTCTTGAAAAAATGTATAAACGTTAGTTGAACCATCATAAGTGGGGATTGGACTTACCTCTGTTCCAATCCAGCACAGTGATCTTGTGAGCTACGCGCATATTCTTACAGATACTTCATGCAATTTGCCTTGCCACTTCTCCAGTCCTACGTCGGAGTCTGATATGCAAGAACTATCACATTGCCAACTAAGCATTTCATTAGCTGTAGGATTGATGTAATCGGCATGGTTAGCTGTCATCTTATAGATGTGATCAAGGTCATGAGCTCTACATTCTTCTTTGATCGGCTCATTGTATCTTGGTCATTGCAAAGGGTCCAAGGTCGCGATGACCCTGATATCTGCCCCTTCAAATATCATTTGTTTTTTTTTCAAGCCGATGATCGTGAGGTTATCCATGGCCCAATCTATCTCCAATAGTGCAGGATAAGGTTGACTGTCATCTACAATTTTGATAACCTCGAGTCTGCATGAATTCGCACTCCATCAATGTCAACAGGAATATTGGCTAGCCTTCCAAAGGGTATGAGCTTCTACTGATTTTCTAGTCTCAACTATATGGGTGACCATGACAACTTCGGTTTCCCTATCTGTATCCATGTCTGCTTGGTCAAGACATTTACTTCAGATCCTAGATCAAGGATGATGTCATCCATCTCATAATCTCCAATTTGTGCACTTAGCCTCATTTCTCGGCCTATTCTCTTATGGCTCTTGATGTGGTGAAATGAGCTCTGAATAGGATCCGTGCAAGTTCACTGTTCATAGTGATTTACCAGCTTTTGCAGTTCTACTAATGCATCTTCTCTCTTTAGCAGCTTCATACAGCTCCGTAGGAACTGCGCAACATAAATTCCTATTTCTGCTGCAGTGCTCATTTGATCATATGCTACTGGAATATCTTCTATATGCGCTGTTTCATTTCACAATGACATTCTTGGTGTCATAGGCGCTGTGTCTTTGAAAGTATCCCTTGCCTCTTCACAGAATTCTTTATTTCTTGCCAGATCGAAAGCAGGTGATTTCCTTGTTTCTTTTCTTATCCAGATCCCATCAGTAGGTATCTGGTTAGTGTGGTGCTCTCTAGAAGTCGAAGCTTCTGGTTCGTTAGCCTTTCTTGTTGCAGCTCCACTTTGCATCACAACATTGATGTTTGGATCTATTTTCTCTGTTGGGATCATCTGAACGTTCGGGTTTGGTTCTTCTTGTCTTCTTTCTTGCATTTTTGCTTGCAATATTGGACATGCTTCGATAACATGGTCAAAATATTTACAATATATACATGTAGTATTAGCGTTTGTACAGTCTCCAGAAAGATGGCCAGGCTGAGCACAGTTATAACATATCATCTGACCTCTTCCTCTTCCTTGTCATTGCCCGGTGTTTCTTCCTCTTCCGCAGAATCCACCACGGCCTCTATATGCGCCTTGATCATACTGCGCATTATCATTATGTTGTGGTGTTTTCTCTTGAACTCTGTACACATCATGTTTTCTTTCTATCATTAAGTCATATGCTCTACAGTTGGAATCATCATTTCCAACTGACTTATAGAAACTGCAATACAAGTTCTTTGGTGTTCTCACATATTTCTAGATCAAATGACAATCCTCTGGTCGATGTCCTCTGCATCGACAGATTTCACACCATGGTCCTTGCCGCTGATGATTTAGTGGATTTGGTGCTCCACTATCAATTTATTCTTTGAATATTGGACAATGTTCTTTGGAATGTCCCTCTGCTCCACATTTTGTACACCAAATCTCTTCTTTGACTTCTTTTCCTTTCTTAATGTCCTGGAGTTGTAATGTTAGGGCTGCTAATTGGTTCTGAATCTGGATCATTCCTTGACTTGTTTCTCCTATTGGTGAAGCTTCTAGCTTCATCGCGATCTCTAAGGCTTCTGTCTGTGACGCAACCTTCTGTTGCATCAACGACAATCTGATATGGGGCAACAACGTAGTTATGAACCATTCTTAATGTTGTTGCGGTGTTATGTCAAAACTGACTTGGTCTAATAGTGCTTTAAACTTCTGGTCAAATTCCCATACCGACTCAGTTATTTTCTGTTTAATTTCCTTTAGCTCTATTATACATTGTGATTCAGATTTCAGTTTCTTAAATTCTCTTAAGAGAGTAGCCTTTATATCTAGTAGGGTTCTATTCTGTCTGACAGAATATTTCATGAACCAATTTAATGCTCTGTCTCTAAATGTGGTGATGAGCTGCATATGCTTAACAACATCATCTTGAACTTGCTTTACACTCCACACGGCTTCACATAGAAACCAATGTTGCTCAGGGTCTTCTAGACCCATTCCTTTAAATATCGACAGTTTAATGTCGCCAGTCATTCTCCTCCTAGGTGGTACAGTGTTCTGCATAGTAGTTTGAGTGGTTTTAGGGATGGTACTGCGCGGAATGTTCTGAGTCGAAATGTTCTGGGTACTCACTCCCATGGTTTTACTAGTATTGACGTTCTGAGGATTAGGAATATTAACAAGTGGAGGATTCTGAACTGACGGATTCTGAACAATAGGAGGTGCAGTATTCACAACTGGAGGATTCTGAGGCGTAATGGGATGATAGGTAGTGGATAGAGGTGCTGTGTGGCTATCAGTCTCAACTGGGAACTCATTTTCTACGCGGAGTTCAGGTTCTTTAGGATTCTTTCCGGTGGTATACTTATATATTTTTTCACTTCTTAAATTGTGTGGATCTTTGTCAGAATCACTGTATGTGTTATCTACCATTACAAAATTAAAACAACTATGAATCTCATTGCATTCTTAAAACTCCTTTCTCAATTAAAATCATTTTGATATATAAACTCAGATTGTTGAGGTACTTACCTCTGAAACCTTTGAAGAATTCGGCCTCTATTGCGTTGTAGGACTTCAATGTGTCCACAACGAACTCTGTCACGAAGCCTTCTAAAATACTGTCAACCCAAAAGTCTACTGCTCGTGAGAGTGGACTATCTACTTCTTTAAGCCTTTGAATAAGCTCTGGATTCCACTCGATAGGTGCTCCTTCTTGGAAACAATCCTTTTTCTCTGCGAGCCTTGATAACAACTCATACAACTCGTTTCCAAAGGTTGCGAAGAAAATTTCATGGATGTCCGCCCACAAATATTTGTTTAACCATTGTAAGTCAGATTGACGCGGATGTCTATTCTCCTTTCTAGAAAAATCTCTTTCTGTCTTGTCTACCCACTTCCATATTTCTGTTTTCTCAGGATTCCAATATTCAGTGCTCATTAGTAGTTCAAGCGCGGAAACATCTATTCGTTACACTTCGCGTATCACCAATTCTTAGCGCGAAAACATAACCATTTGTTGGTTCAAAATATGTTCTTTAAGCTTACAAGATAGACCCAGGTTCTTTGCATGGTTCACAAAACCAACAAAACCCCTTTTCATTGGCCCTTTTGGCAATAGTCTGCGAACAGACTGAGGTCTCACCCAAGGAAAAGTTATGGGGAGGTTGCAAAATTAGGTTTCCACAACCGGGTGATGCGCACTCTATGGAATGGGAGACTGCGCGAAGTTCACCTTCTTCGTGGTTAATACTTATACATTAGCGCATGCGTGGACTGCGTGGCTCGTCACGACTCTTCGACAATAGGACAACGCAACTGAGACTGCGCTTCCTCTTGGTACTTAACCACTTCAGTGGACTTTACTTAGTGTAAGTTTATGCGTTAAAAATGCACCTTAGACTGTAACCTTGCAAACTTATACACTATAACAACAACACTGTAACTGCGCACTTCCGGTGTTGCGCTAAGGGAATCACACTATACAGACTTCGCTGGCTAAGTGGTTACCCGATTAACTTATGCATTCATCTGACTTGGAAATATTGGTGCATTCAATCATACATTCACGCATGTCGATACTTAACATATTATTCCCATTCTTATCCTTATGGTGAATACATATATAAGAAAGAACACATGAACTCACAAACAAGATCTTAACCATTCAACATAATCAAATACACAGATATAACGCATAATCAATCACATAAAACATAATTTAACGTGGTTCACCCCCATGATGGGAGCTACGCCCACATGAACTATTGATTATATTATCAATGGGAAGGTTTTCAATAGTTCCATCTGTGCACACAACTGCAAACTCTCTTCTTTCTCAGTAGGTCACTGTGCACATAACTGCAGAGCCTTTATGATGAATCTCTCTCTCAACAGAGATTACTCTTCAATCATAAACCAAAAGAAGATTACCTAACCCTTTCCCTTACAAAATGTTCCCTTTTATAGACCGTGCCCTTAGGTCATGTCTGTTACAATCATGAAGGGCTCAAAACCCTAAGGTTTCCCAAAACTGGCATGGTTGCTCTGCTAACCAAGACTGTTAGGCTTTGATAGAGACTTCTCTGTCGTGGCCATCCTTCTATGCGTGGTCACGTCGCTTTCAGCCCTCGTGTCGAGCGCATCCTGACGGGTCGCTTTCACCCACCATTCCTTCTTTAACGGCTTTGTGTGGCCGGTTCATGTAGTGATGCCTTTTCCTGTGTGACCGGTTGCTTTCCTTCCGCGCCACTCCTTACCCACCTGCTGGGAATCGTGGAGTACTTCAACCGAAGTAGGTTGCAGATTTACCTTACTGGAATGCATACCGGTTTCCTTCCAACATTCTTCCATGTTGGATCTTCACGGAGCTATAACTCCGCAGCGCTGTATCCCCGCAGCGTTGTAACCTTGCAGCACTGTAACCTCGCAGCGCTGTATCTTCGCAACGCTCTTTCTTCTGCTTTGCCGATGCTGCGCTGCGCTGTTACTACGCAGCTTCCAAAACTGTCTTATCAAAAATTTCTTACTTGGGCCAGACCCAACAATAGGGATAAGGGTGTTGTGGTACCCAAAGAGAATCTAAAGTTTACTACCCTTATAGAAGTAAGGACGAAATAGGCTCATGAAGATAACTTTAGTAGACACAAGATGGGTACTAGTAGCAAATGAGGGTGTTCATACAAGATAAAAAAGTTCCATATCAAAGTATACCCCAAGATGGAGAATTATCTAGGCCATATGATGAGATACATGATGAGGATGAACAAGACAATGATGAAGAGGCATACGAAGAATGAGTGAAATGATCTCAATAAGAGAATATATGTTGAAGGTTGAGCTTGGCACATGTGTTCCCCTTGATGAGACCAATACATCTCAACCCTAGGAAATTCCAACATACCCAAAATCCATGCCCATCATGCAGGATATGGGATTCTCATAAGAAGGGGGGCTAGGGAAAGAAGGATATGGAATTACCAAGTCCATTGAAATAAATGAAATATCGAAATGCCTAGGTCTAGGGATAGATCGAAAATTTCTTGAGGTAAAAAATGCAAACTTACAGTCCATTTTTTTTACTCCTACAACACATGTGTCCCATGATTGTTTTGAATTTTTCATCCTTATGTCATCTACCTCACTTATTCACTTGCTACTGGATGTTGTCTCACTTGTTCATTTGATTAGATGTTGTCTTACCTATTCACTTGCTAATGTTTTTCCTCACATGTTCACCTACTCAGATGCATAACCTCTATCGATATTGCCTAGACGTTTCTTGGATGATTATTAGACGCTTAACCTCCACCTCACATGTGCACCTACTTGGATGTTTGACCCTTGCCAATGTTATCCAAACACTAACTAGATGATGCTCAAAATGTTGCTTTGATACTTGACCTCTCCCTCACCTATCACATAGTTAGATGTTCAACCCCTACCTCACATGTCATGTTGTTAAAGATCCTTATATAGACATAGTCATTGCAAATATGGCTGGAAGAATGTGGCTTATTGGAAGGAGTCATTCATATCACATGTTTGTTCATATGTTACATTATTTAGTTTGTATTTTTTTTCCCTTTACTACTTAAAAAAAGGAACATAGTTTGATATTAATAGTTTGAAAAATGATAATTAAGTAATTAAAAATGTTAAAGTTATTTTTCAACCAAAAAATTACTAATATTAATAATTTATTCAAAATTTAAATTTAAATAAATTATTTACTAATTCCTAATGAGTTTAAACTTGAAGGGAATGTATATTTGAATAATAATACCTCGATATACAATCACTTATTTTCATGTAACATTTAAAAAAAATCATGGTAACAACAAAAAGATGTCCATCCAACCAATATCAAAGATTAGTTAGCTCTACTATTCTTGATTCATCTGCTCAAATATTAACATTGACTTTACATTTGGCATGGATTGTGAGTTTATTGGGTGGAAAAGTGGTTTGTGGCTTATTTAGGGTTGCACAATTCATTATTTTATATCGCTTGGTAATACCATGCCTCAAATTCTTTGTTGGTTAGTTGTTTGTATTGGTACTGAATGCAATGGCTTTTAATGAGGCACTTTTTTGCTAGAATAAATGATATATGGATATATTTCTTATTTATGTTCACCTGTGAGCTGAAAATATCGTTACCCGGGGCACACTGAAAAATTCACTTTAATATGCCTTAAATAACTATTACAATGTCACGAGCTTGTTCACAATTACATCCATATTAATGTCATCATTCATTATTTTATGAGAACAACATTATGGTCCTTTCCATTACTAAGAATACAAGGAGTATTCATTATTTTATGAGAAAAATCATTATGGTACTCCCCATTGCTAAGGAGTATTCATTATTTTATGAGAAAAACATTATGGTCCTTTCCATTACTAAGAATAAAAGGAGTGTGTTTGGAATGTTCCATATGGACACAAAGGCACTTCCTACAAATTATAAATAGTGACATTTAAACAACCAAATTAAACCACGAGATTTAAATCGTTTACTCTAAATAAACAAAAATATTAGAATATCTTGTGTATCCAAAATACATTTAAACTCCAATTAAATGTCATCATTCATTTATGTACGTTTTCATGATTATCAAGTATGAAAATATCAATGTATGATTAAATTTAATTCTTTGATAATATTACGGTACATGACAAACCTTTATAAAATGTCACATATGTATGGACCCAATTTAGCATCCAACATGCAACAACCTACATACTAACACTTGGATGGCATCTCACCTTTATATTTTATATATCATCAAGTTGATGTTATAACATTGACGTTGCATGCTTTACATGTATTAAAAAAATGTAGTATTCATAGGTTTTTGTAGGTATAGATATTGCTAATGATAGTAAACTAAGTTTATATATGGATATTTGGTTTTTATTAAATTCAATATTTTGTTAAGTTGATGTTATAACATTGACTTTGCATGCTTTACATGTATTAAAAATATGTAGTATTCATAGGTTTTTCTAGGTATAGATATTCCTAATGATAGTAAACTAAGTTTATATATGGATATTTGGTTTTTATTAAATTCAATATTTTGTATATAACATTTTTTAATATCGTAAGTGTTTAGATTAAGTGAACGACGAGTATACCAACTTTATAGTTTAATTATATGTAGATAGATAAATATAAGGAAGATTAGACGGTGTCACCCTAGTCTAGTTTAATTATAAATAGGTATAAGGGGGATTATATGGTGTTACCCTAGTCTATAGGGTGTAGAAACCCTAGGGAGTTTGAGAAAGAGCCACGTCTCTAGACTCATTCAATCACAATAAGTATAAGTTGATTGTGCCCATTGTCGATTGTGCTAATAGAGTTCATGGTATCTACAAGTGCACATATACAATTTTGTTTGTTCACATATATTACATGCATATAATATTATTCTAACATGAACAATCTAATTTAGTTGATCCTTTTATGGACACATTTCTTAGGGTGTCATCCCATCAAAGTGTGCAATAGGTGGGTTTATGCCTAGGCCATTGCAACAAGTGTCATCTAATTTAGTTGATCCTTTCATGGACACATTTCTTAGGGTGTCATCCCATTAAAGTGTGCATTAGGTGGGTTTATGTGCATTAGGTGGGTTAATTTCTAGGCCATTGCAATAAGTGTCATGCCATTCAATGGATAGTTAAGTGCACTAGATAATGTTTAAGTCATCACATCCATTAATGCATTATGATCAACACATTAAGTGCTCTTCCTCTCTAATGTTGGAGAATGAACAAGGCCTGCCATGTCCACCACCTAGTATAGGTAAATTACTTAAATTTACATATGTATTTATACAAAACTTACAAATATATATTTTTATTTGTTTTTATATATTTGTATATATGTAATGTACTCCATATACTAAGAGGCAAGGTGTATAGGAATTTGGTGCTTAACACAAGGACCTCGATAAAATGCTAGTCTATATGAAATTTGATGTTTCCTTTTTATGCAAATGTTTTACTAAAGTTACAAGTGTAACAACAACTCCATGTATATCTCTATGTCCACCCATTGCAATAGATTCTCATGATCTTCCAAATAATTTGATGGAAATAGCTAGGTTTTTTTTATACATTATGCTTTACCCTTACCTCTTTTATGGGATTTTAACATTCAATAATGTGGTAGTCTTTTTCAACTTCTGGTAATTCATCAATCCAAATAACATTTTCAATTGTGCAATCGGTAAATGATCTTCGAAAAAATTGTGAAAATATCAACACACTTTTGTATAGTACGAATAGTACATGAATAGAATAGTTATTCATATAACAATGTTCTCTAAAATGTTGTCACCAAGTTGGATATCATTGTGACTACCCATTTGTCTTAGCATCCACAATGTATTAACCTCATCTCTAATTTGTTAATTAATGGCATGTTCTATATTAGCCTCCTCTTTGATATGTTCACAAATCCATGTTGTTATTCACTGAAGCTAGATACCATTTTATTTTATTCCCTTTTTCCCAAGGAAAAACCTCATGGAAACCCTTTGAGTACTTCCCCATGATTCATAGATGGTAAATGGGGTAAACCATCGACTTTGATTATAGAGCCTAACCCCGAGGGGACATGTAAATTATATGCCAATGGATAGATGATTCATTGACGAATCCATTGGTATGAAGTACACCATTTAAGGTGCACTCTAGGATATGGCTTATGTCTGGAAAAAAGAGTAGTAAAAATAAACTTTCAAACAAAGGGGCTAAAAGCTCGTTTTAAACCCCTCGATTGAGCAAAACCTCAATCAGGCATTTGTACATATTTTTAAAATACCTCAATTGAGGGTTAATGTGCGGTTAAGCGGAAGCTCGATCGAGCTATTAGCTTGATTGAGATATTATTGGATCAATATTTATAAATGCTCAATTGATCATTCAAAAAAAGTTAGATCGAGCTTAATAGCTCAGCCGAGCTACTATTCGTAAACTTTTCCATGGATTTTGCCTTTGATTTTTCCCTCTAACCATACCTGCAGATCAAAGGGAACACATAGGTGAGAAACCTATGAGAATTCATGGATGGCTTGTGTTGGAGCACTCAAAGGGGATGGGGACAACTTGAGGGATTGTAGAGTAGAAAAGGGGGAACCATCCCTTGTGTTGTGCATGATAATAGGGAATGAGTGCATGATCCAAACTTTAGGGGAATATGGTCTAAATTCAGATGTATAAGTCATCAAAGCATTAAATGGAGAGGCCACCCTCTCCCATTCATCATAAAAGAATTAATGAAGAGGCCACCCTCTCCCATCCATGGTTTTGGAATATTCCATGCAGCCCACAGCTTAGAATACACCCATCCATGGTATTTGGTAGCCCATGGTTTTGTTCTATGGCTTCAAGACACATTGTAATAATATTATATAAATGGATTTATTCCTTCTCAATAAAGAAAGCTATTACTTTTGGCATCCTACATTTCTCTTATTTTATTGAGTTATTATTGGGGTATTGGTTATGAGTGTCTTTCTTAGTATAGTTTGAGAGGTGAGGCTCAAAGAACCCTCTTTGAGTCTCACCCCTCCTTGTGGCATATTTACTTTATGTTTCTCTATTTAGGCTTTTCACAGCCCATATTTTGCTGATGTGTCTTTCTCACAGCTGATCCATAGTCCACTTCAGCTTTGAGGCTATCTCTTCTCCTCCTCTCTCGACATTCAAGTATTTCGGGTCTCAGCCCCCAAGATCCGGATCAATGGTATCAGAGCAGGTACACTCTCCATTGGAACAAGGGTTTGAAGCTTACTACGGGTTCAAAGATTTTTTTACCCTCAAATCTTTGTTCACCATTACAAAGAGAACCATACATGGATCTAATACATCCATTAAAATGCAAATTTTTAAATAATTTTACAGGGTGTCCATGCTTCCCATGGAAGTTCTACAATCTCTGCAACAATCCATGCTGCTTTACAAACCCTTGGCACTCTACATTCGATACTCTCACATTTAGAAAAAAAAAATGGATGTTGTGAACTCTACAGTATGTTTTATAGGGTCCATGATAGCTAATTGGAAAGGTTTTTCCGTCATCTCAAATGGGTATTTTATGGAATTTCATTTTGTTTCCTGGTTTGTGAGATATGCTTGTTTGAAGTAGCACATGTCTGTACACAATGCGACCATACGTACAACAAATTTAAACAAGTGCTGTAGACTCCACAGAACGTTTCAGAGACTCTACCATATCTAATTGGAAATGTATTTTTGTTATCTAAAATATGTATTTCATGGTTTTTTATTTGGATTTTTGGTTTGAGAGATATCATTGAATGAACCAACACATGTTTGCAAAATAGTGTGCGCATGTCTCCTGGGTTTCAACAAACATTTTATCACTCCCTGGGCCACCACTGAGAAAGTATGTTATATGGATGGAAAGTTCTCTTCGAGATCTCAAATGAGTTTTCAATGGAATTCAATTTCATCTCCTGCATCAGAATCTATGAATGGATTTGCAGCAAGACATCAACTGCACCAAAGATCATGAATTTTTCAATTTTTGGACTTTATTAAATCCTATTGTAATCATGGTTATGGGTTAACCACACAAAACCCATGGTTATGGGTCAACCATGCAAAACCCATGGTTATGCGACAACCACACAAAACCCACAGTTATGTATTGTAATCATGGTTATGGTTCACACAAAACCCACGGTTATGGGGCAACTACACAAAACCCTCAATTATGTATTGTAATCACGGTTATGGGTCAACCACACAAAACCCACGGTTATGGGTCAACCACACAAAAATATTCTCTTCACTGGAAACAACCTTGACATTACCACCATGGTTATGGATCAACCACATAAAACCCACGGTTATGGGTCAACCAAGGATAATTTTAGGGGTGAAATTTAGCCCATGGGCTATTTTTCCATGTTTTTTTCCAAAAAACGATTCGCCAATTTGCATTTTTTGAAGCCCCATTTCTCCTAATTTTTATGGGGTAAAATTTTTTCACTCTAAAATTCGCCAAATTATTATATAAACTATATAAAATCCTTATAAATTGAAATAATTTTAGAAAAATATCGCCAAATATTTTATAGTTGACATTTTAAGAATTGGTAAGATTCACCAAGGTTTATACACTTTTAAATATGTATAGGTCCTTAAAATTATCCATGGGGTCAACCACACAAAACCCATTGTTATGAGTCAACCACACAAAACTCTTCTCTTCATTGGAATCAAGCTTGCCATTGCCACCATGGTTATGGGTCAACCTCACAAAACCCACGGTTATGGGTCAACCATGCAAAACCCATGGTTATGGTTCAACCATGCAAAACCCTTCTCTTCATTGGTAATTAGCACATTGTAATCATGGGTCTCTTTTTAGCATGAAATGATGGGGACCATAATTTTCTAAGGGGGGAGGAATGATCCAAATTTTAGGGGGAATATGGTCTAAATTCATATGTATAAGTCATAAAATCATTAAATGGAGAGGCCACCCTATCCCATTCATCATAATAGCATTAATGGAGAGGCCACCCTCTCCCATCCATGGTTTTGGAATCTTTCATGCAATCCATAGTTTAGAATACACCCATCCATGGTATTTGGTAGCCCATGGTTTTGTTCCATGGTATGGCTTCAAGACACATTGTAATAATATTATATAAATGGATTTATGCCTTCTCAATAAAGAAAGCTATTACTTTTGGCATCCTACATTTCTCTTATTTTATTGAGTTATTATTGGGGTATTGGTTCTGAGTGTCTTTCTTAGTATAGTTTGAGAGGTGAGGCTCAAAGAACCCTCTTTGAGTCTCACCCCTCCTTGTGGCATATTTACTTTATGTTTCTCTGTCTAGGCTTTTCACAGCCCAGATTTTACTGATGTGTCTTTCTCACAGCTGATCCACAGTCCACTTTATCTTTGAGGCTATCTCTTCTCCTCCTCTCTCGGCATTCAAGTCTTCCGGGTCTTGGCCCCCAAGATCCGGATCAGTGAAGGGGTGGGGACAATTATGGGGGTTTCTACGCCTTGGGTTTTGTGAGTGTGATTGAGTGAAAAAATTGGGAACTCTCACCCCTTGTGGAATGATAGCCTTAGCTTGGGGGTGGCGTTTTTCAAAGAAAGAGAAGGCTTGATAGAGTACCTATGGTTGGGAGGAACATCCTCTACTTGCAACTGGTTGGTGGACATTTAAAATATAAATGTCTCAATGGTGTATAAATAAATTCCATGGGTTTTATTTATGTTATGTGTTTGTTTCCAATTATAGTTATAAAATTGTTTCCATGCATGAATTAATGAGCATGGTTTGAATGCATTCATGGTAGGAATAATCTGATAAAAGAGAATGAGTATTTTGGATAATTGACTGTTATATGAGTGTATTTCTTTTTCTATTAAAAACTAGAATTTTAGAAAGTCAACTTTGAATTTGGTATCATTCATTAGAGTAAATTTGGGGTCTAAAATGGGCCTCATAAGAAAATGAGCCACCTCATAAGAAAAAGAGCCATTGAATTCAAGAACTAATAGAATTTCAAGAAAAGAGTCAACCATAATGGTTGACATGGCATATTTTGTAAATTTTAATCCAGAGATCACTACTCCCTCTAGAGAGCCCCGAGATCTCAAGCAGTTTGAGTCTTTGTAAATCGATAGTAGTGTAATGAAATAAGAATCAACAACTATAGATCTCTTTACAACTTAAACACTGAAATGCTTAATCATTCACACATATAACACTTCATATACCCTGGAAATCCCAAATGGGGAAAATTAGCAATCCTGTGGGGATTTATTCTATCTCGAGCCCAGAGGAATATATGAAATAAGTAAATACAACAATGTTATCTCAGATGTAACACTCAATCCTGAACGGGTCAAAACCCTTGATCTTCATGCATCAACTGATGCATGCACTAAGGAAATGTGCCCTAGTTGGAAATCTGGATCTGAGTCTGTCTATAGGTAGATTTGAATGTACTGCCTCTCTCAACCCTTTTCTCTGATATGATCTGCTATGGAAGAAGGCCAACTGCTCAACTGGTGAATGCTCCCTTCCTTTGCATGGAAAAGTGCACCCTCCCCTATGGATGCCAAATGCTCGTAGAAGATCATATCTCAACAGATTTGAGCTCTGATCATCACAGACCTTCCTCAAACATTGAGGCAAGGCTACCCTGAAAGTCTCAGACACTCAATCAGCAGACCAGACTCTACATGAGCTCCTCTCTCCTCAGGTAATGTGCCCCTCTCCCTCTCTGGAAGTCATCCTCCACAATCTCTGTAGAATCCACTCAAGTGAACTATCTCAGTCCGTTGGGTTCCAAGTGCCTCTGGAGCAAGTGGTGTCTGATCCAGCTCAAAATATCACCACTCTCCCTCCCGCAGAAGCTCCTCTCTCTCTCTCTCTCTCTCAGAAAGTCACCCTACATGAACTAATGCTCCCTCCTCACTCCAGAAAAATCACTCTCTAATAAGTCAACTGAGAAACCTCATATGTAGACCCCCTGCCTCTGTATATAATCTCACCGATCAATTAGGTTTACCAAAAACCTAATATCGGTGCATGCAAAAAGTTACTTTTGCATGAATCTTTTAATCACTAACTGGCCATGCAAATATCATGCATGCAGGAGGAAAAACACCCCGGAAGGTCCGCATGCAGTCACCAATGGACTCATGCCACCGAGTAGAGTGAATCTCACCCTCTACTCCATACTGATTCCTATACTGCTGATGTACCTCTATGCAAGGAATTTGAATCATGGAGGACATCCCGAGATACCATAAAATCTAACACTCCCTCTTATCGAGGGAAGTCCAACCACTGATTCCTGGATCCAACAAGTTCTCTATTGCTGACACTGGCCCAACTGTCTTTCCTATCACTTTTGCCATCTGACCTGAAGTACCCTAATATAGCTCCATCAAGGTGGCTCCAGAAGAAGTCCCCTGATCTACCATTGACTCTGTCACTGAACTCTAATTTAGACTCCCTCTGAATCTATACTGTAACCAGTCCCGAAGACTGTTGTCAAGTGGATCCATTGGTATGTAAGTGGACTCCCTTTGTCTCTAAGATGATTCAGCTCTCTCCTTAGCTAAGTCCATCTCCACCATATCGTACCAAATCAATATCCGACTGGTGCCTGTATGAGCATCATGCTCATCCATCTGATATGAATCCAAGGGCTCAAGCCCCTGCATCTCATCATCGTCATCATGGTGAGCATCTCGCTCACCCATCTGCTAACTGGACTCACATCTACTACCATCATCTTTGCTGTGAGCATCTCACTCTCTATCGCCCTATGACTCTGAAGAGGATGCACTCAACCAACCTTATGTGCCAGAAGTGGGATGTCCCCAAATCAAGTACTCACCATCGATCCTGTGACCCATCAAGACTGTATCAAATCTCATAGGATAGGTGAAGATGAGATCCCTCTGGAATACCACAGAATAACCATAAGCATTCAGAGCTTCCACTTAGAGTATACTCCCTCTCAGTCCTGGAATGAACAACACTCCTGATACCTCCAAGAGCTCTCCAAGGTCAAGTAGAAAGCGAACTCTACCTACTCTTGTGACCAAGTTATCAGTACCCTGCACATCTTGAATCATATTCGTAGGAGTGTGCTCAAGGATGAGGATTGCATCTCGCATCCCTGTCATGTGACTGCTCTGCATGCAGTCAACTCTCCATCTCTGATCAAACTGAATCTTCGGATCACTGCTATCATGCCCTGAATGATATGAGGCTAATGAGAACTCCCTCTCAAACCGAGAGGTAAACTCATCCACCTCCTCTGCTGCTTCCAATTGCTCATCCTTTTCCTGCTTAACTTTCTTCTTATGCGGACATTGTCCTGCATAGTGTCCATAATCATTGTAGGAAAATCACTTGATCTTGCTTAGATCCTTCTTCTATTTGAACCTTTGTTTTCCTTTTGCTGCAAGTTCCACATCCTCCTATGGAATTGCAGAAGGTGATCCTTGAATATAACCTCTCTGGATCTCCTCTTGGGTGAAGTTGTCCCACAGACAATCCCACTTGGGAAGGTTCTCTCTAGCACTAATGGACTGGAAAAATACTGACCATGGCACAATCACGCCATTCAGGGCTTGTCTTACCAACTCGCTATCCTCAACCTTTTCATCCACAACTCCCAACGCATCCCTCACCTGAGTGATCTTGGTGAAGTATGTGGACATTCTCTCATCATTTCCCAGCTTGATGCTTCTCAGTTTCTCTCTGAGAACCATCTTCCTATTGGCGTTAGAACTATGGTACAAACTAGTCAATACATCCCACATCTCATATACATTGTCTTTGGCTGAGACACGTGGAATGAAATGATCCTTAATAGATTGAAGTAGGATCCTCTAAGCCTTTACATTATTTTTATCATATACTACTTTGGCAGTAGCATATGATGGAACTGTGACTGGATTTGTGACCATGATGTTCACAAAATCCCACAGTTCACACTCTTTCAACAAGAGTACAATCCGTGCCCTCCATGCACTGTAGTTGGAGACTCCATCCAACCGGTCCTCCACTCTCAAGTTAGTGGCCATACTCTCTGAACTTAAATACTAGAACACACAGTGATACAAGAATCTCTCCTGATCACAGATATGGCCTCCCCTCGCATAGATATGATAGATCTATCCTCCAAACTCACAGATCTGACCTCTACAACCACATATCTGAGCTCCGCTCTTCATATCTGGTAGATCTGGTCTCTATCTTCACTGATATCAGTGTGAATGATCTCCCTAACCCTTACCATGGCTCTGATACCATGTAAATTTTAATCCAGAGATCACTACTCCCTCTGGATAGCCCTGAGATCTCAAGTAGTTTGAGTCTTTGTAAATCAATAATACTCTAATGAAATAAGAATCAACAACTATAGATCTCTTTACAACTTAAACAATGAAATGCTCAATCATTCACACATATAACACTACATATACCCTGGAAACCCCAAATGGGGAAAACCAACAATCCTGTGGGGCCTTCTTCTATCTCAAGCCCAGAGCAATATATGAAATAAGCAAATAGAACAATGTTACCCCATATGTAACACTCAATCCTGAACGGGTCAAAACAATAGATTTGCATGCATCAACTGATGCATGCACTAAGGAAATGTGCCCTAGCTACCAATCTGGATCTAAGTCTGTCTGCAGGTAGCTCTGACTGTACTGCCTGTCTCAACCCTCTTCTTTGATCTGTTATGCTCTGGAAGAAGGCCAACTGCTCAACTGGTGAATGCGCCCTTCCTTTGCATGGAAAAGTGCGCCCTCCCCTCTGGATGTCAAATGATTCTACAAGATAATATCTCAGTAGATTTGAGCTCTGATCATCACAGACCTTCCTCAAACATTGAGGCAAGGCTACCCTAAAAGTCTCAGACACTCAATCGGAAGATCAGACTCTGAATGAGCTCCTATCTCCTCAGGTAATGTGCCCCTCTCCCTCTCTAGAATTCGTCGTCCACAATCTTTGTAGAATCCACTCAAGTGAACTATCTCATTCCATAGATATAGGTTCCAAGTGCCTCTGGAGCAAGTGGTGTCTGATCCAGCTCATATCTCACCACTCTCCCTCCTGCAGAAGCTCCTCTCTCTCTCAGAAAGTTGCCCTGCATGCACTAATGCGCCCTCCTCACTCCAAAAAAATAAATCTCTGATAAGTCAACTGAGCAACCTCATCCGAGGACCCCCTGCCTCTATATATAATCTCACCGATCAATTAGGTTTACCAAAAACCTAATATTGGTGCATGCAAAAAGTCACTTTTGCATGCATCTTTTAATCACTGACTGGCCATGCAAATCTCATGCATGCAGGAGGAAAAACACCCCGGAAGGTCCGCATGCAGTCACCAATGGACTCATGCCACTTAGTAGAGTGTATATCACCCTCTACTCCATACTGATGTACCTCCATGAAAGGCATCTGAATCATAGAGGACATCCCGAGATACCCTAAACTCTAACATATTTGACATTAAAAAAACTACTTTATTAATTCGTATTTTCAACATATCTCCCTGTTGTGTTACTCAAATTTCGAGTGGGAGCACTCTCCCGATGAGGAATTAAATTGTGCATCCAACGAGTACCCACACTACATAATCTTGAGGTACCTCAACCCACGAAAAACGAGAAATACATCCAAAAAAATGTGTTACTTAAACATGTTTTTTTGGATGTATTTCTCGTTTTTCATGGGGTGAGGTACCTCAAGAGTATGTAGTGTGGGTACTCATTGGATGCACAATTTAATTCTGCATCCGGTGAGTGCTCCCGCTTGAAATTTGAGTAAAATGACATGGAGATATGTTGAAAATAAAAAGAAAAAATGTATTTTTTTTTTCTCTTTTCCTCTAAAACTCATAAATATTATTTTATTATTTTCCTTAGGAGTCCCATTTTAGACCTCAAATTTTCTCTAATGATACATGGATTTGGGTACCCCATGGTGTCCACACTGTAAAAAGGTTTTTGGGTACGTTACAGAGTGGTATCATAGCCAAGGTTGCAACATTGGGATTGCATGGGATGCATTTGAATTATACAGGTAGAATTGGAAGTTGCATAAAAAGTGTTTGACAAAAACCAAACCATGTTAAGTTTGTTAGATAATTAAATCCAGACGTGTAACAATTATTTAAATGGTTGGGTTGAATATGAAAGGTAACTGGAGAAAATTTTCAAGGTTTAAATGGGTTCTATGTAATCCAGGTAAAAAATTCTAGTTTGCATACTAACTGTTTGATGGAATTCCTTGAATAAATTCATGGCTTCAAATACCCAGGTGTTATTTTAGAATTAACAATGGATTTAGCATGATAGATGACAATGGAAAATTCAATTATGATAAATCATGCAAGAATTCTAACCAGTGCCAAAGATTACTATTTCTATCAGTTGATAGAAAAATTTCCATTTTAAGGAAAAGGTCATGTGTAAATTTAGGTTGTACACTTATGGATGGAAATATTCCAAGTGTAATATTTGACACCTACCTATTGAGATCTTAACCATACATACATATACATATGTAAAAATAAAAAAAATAAAAATATTTGAGGTGGGGCCCACTAGTGCCACATGGATGCAAGTGTGATGTGGAGGATCCATGTAGATAGGAGGTGTGATGTGGATTATCTACACTAGACAAGTGCATAGGTGGCAGTGAAAAATTCCTTGTTGGGCATCCAAATAGATGTAGTTAGATCTAGGGTTTGTTGTGAATGGATAAGACTAGCTTAAGCAAGTTTTGAGGGAAAATCTAAGCTGCTAGCACTAATGGAAAAGCTCAAATATTATCAAGTGAGTAAACACTACGAACAACCTAGATCAATCGATAAAGTTCGATCAAAAGATCTACACCATTCATGGGGAAAGAATATCCACAAGGTTTATTTTGGTAAACCTGCCGTGAATGGCCAGGATTTAATCGTGTAGGTTTTATCACATGATCTGGAGATCCTTCATGGGAAGGTAAAGTGATCCAAGGATTATTTTTGGGGACCTGTCATTAACAGCTAAGATTGCATCAAGGTACCATGGATATTTACAGAAGGGGTATCACATGCGCCAAGGGGGTAAGTTCAAATGCCACAAATGACTCAGATTAAAAGTTAAAAAGTGCACGGAGCAATCTATATCATTCACGGGGAGGCAACTCCCATTAATGCCCAATATAATTTATGTGCCACAAATGGCCCATATTTAATATGGGAAGTTGCAAAATGGATCCACATTGTTCATGAAGGGTGTACCATTGGATAACCATCAAGCATGTTATATGTCATGAACGACTAAGATTTAAAGAAGGATCTTATTCTGATCGTTCACAAGGAAAAGATGCAAGGAGTTGGGTGTTACTTGGCAGAGATAGGCGGAAGTTGTCTAACATGGAAAATACTTAGAGGTGGGAACGTAGGACCCCACTACCACATAGGAAGCTATGTTCCATTCCACATAATCAGTATGCCACATTAGCAAAAAAAAGTACATAAAAAATTCGAGAGCCCAAAAATTGTTTTTTCCATAACAATATCAGATTAGCTCATAATTCGATGAAATATTCAACATTTTGACTCCACTAAGGGGTACTACATAATTTCCAGAGAGGAGTGCAAACCTGTTCTGCTCTATATTTCCTAAAAATGGGAAACAATGGTTTTTAAAGATCATCACCTAGCAACTAGACAACGACTCGATTGGGGATGAAATTGTTATGGTGCATTCATTCTCCACACATACAAATAAACCATGTGGATTTTGGCCAAATTTTGGTAGAGGTTTTGAAGAAGGCCAAAATCCATTATTTGGGCACGCACAAGTGTGATTTTGGAAAATTTCAAGGAGGTAAAAGTGACCCAAGATGTAAAAAAAAATACATTTTTATGAACTTGGAATTTTACCTACTATTTGAGATGAACAACTTTGGTTAGATGGAGTTTTTCCATAAATGCTTTGTTTGTGAGATAGCAGTTTTTGCTAAAAGTTCAAGTCTGGAGAAAATGGAAAAGTAAAAAATTGACAATTCTAGGATTTTATAGAAAATGAATGGTGCACCAGATCAGCGATATGAAGGTGTCTAAGTACTTAGAATCATATGGGATATCATCCCAACACACACACACACACACACACACATTCCATTTCTTCACAGATTTTCTTCTACAAGTCTTTGAAGTTGGTCCCCGAGAATGAGTGTAGTTATAGGAATAGTGCAAAATTGGGTAAATTTGCAGATTTTGGAGAGCTATAAATTTCATCTGTGAGATAAAAAATGAGAATGGGTATAGTCATTGGAAAGAGTATCAGTAGGAGAATAAATAACATCAATCACATCATAAATAAATATTTTCAAAAATTGGACAGAAAAGTGGCTTGTAGCCATGATTTGAAAAAAATGTCAAATTGGTTGTTTCTAGAATTCTTTCTTTTATACACACACACACACACACACACACACATATATATATAATTTGTGTTTGGATAAACTGACAGATGGTTATGTAACTGTATTTGCATATATATATATATATATATAGGTTGGTGAGCCAATGTACTAGTTAAGGTTGGTTCTATGACTGTATTCTGCTCTTGCTGGTTAATATAAAGGCTTGTCTCTCTCTCTCTCTATCTCGTCTCGTGTATCTGTATCATTGTGTATGTTTGCTTATAGTATGTAATGTATCCATGATAACCATGTGAACCTTGGGACTACAACATCTGGTTCCGTTTCCGGTTGATACATGAAAAATTACTAGTAGCATGACCTATGATTTCAGAACAGGAGATTAGAGGTTGGTGGGAGAAGAAAATTGTGAATTACCTACAGAACTATGCGCGACGTAACAAGCTGACGATTAGCCAAGCGAGAGATCGATTCTTCTCCAAGACCCATGAGCGATTTGTAGAATTTGTGCCGACCACCTTGAAAAAACTTCTGGATGAACAAACTAGTTGATGAAACGGAGCGGAAGCTATTGTCGAAGCTAATCAATGGAGGACGTACAAATCTGTCGGAGTGGTGCAAAAAGATTGCAGACGATTTCTGTGAAGAATAGGCGATTGAAAATCAAGTCTCAGTAGACGAAATAAGAAGAAAGTTCTTCACCGGATTAGCTGATCAATTTCTGTGTTCTCTGTTGACCTTACTGTTTAAATTTTTGATCGACAAAGGTATCACACATATTGTCGAAACAAGACCGTTGCTACTCCCGCCCCTTCCAAACTCTAACTGGGAGGAGAAAGAATGCAAGTGGGAAAAATTTGTAAAGGAGCGTGAATGGGAATTTTTCTTGAACAAATGATGGTCTGCACTTCCCCAATAATCTAGAAACCTTTAGGCTGACATTGGGGGGGTGATGAAGCATGCTATGATGTATCTAGTTTGATGAAACTTGACATATGGAAAATGACATGACCAACAGTGGAAAAAAATCCAACAAAGACATACTTTTAAGTCACAAAAGCACCCCATATATTTAGAAAATCGAAAGAGAAAAGAGGAGGCAGCAACGTGAAGAGTTGCGGGAGCAGGCAATTTCACTCTGGAGGACGTGAGGATCAAATGTCATGACAGATGCAGAAGAGAATCTTCCAGAATCAAGCCGAGCCCGTGATGATCGGGGTGTCGAAGAAGGACTGTCGCCGATGGATGAAGACTTGTGGATAGAGCATGGTAGAGCTCTCCAAGTTCAAATACCTGAAATGGTAGCACCTTCATCTCCATTTTGTTTAACACAAAGCATTCGGGTGGAAGAAATTGTCGAAGAAAATATTGGTCTTCATGCTGGTCAATCGAGAATTTGGAGTCGTCAAAGCATAGAAGGCGATGATATTAATAGAGTATTGATTCATCGACCGAAGGAAGGAAATTGGGTATCTTTTCAACTTGAATTTTCAAACAGAAGTTTTCATCTAGTGTACTTAGAGAATGAGGAAGCAGCCCCCCACCAATACCAAGTTTGAGAGACTCGACAAGCACGTCGGAAAGCTCGAGATTTAGTGAAATCCCGTTTGAGCAAAAATTTAACTGGATTTCGACAGAAGTGGTCGAAGAAGGCAGATCTAGTGATACCGAAGAAGCTGTAGTTACTGATTCTGAAGAAAGAGAACCAAGTCCAGAAAGACAGCTAATCCAAATGAACAAAGCACCAAATTTTGATTGTGGAAATAACCCACCCACGCCTCCATCAAATTCTCAGAATAATACACCAGCAGACATGGCACACACAACAACACACCTCCCATTCTACGAAGGAGACGAAGACCCAAGAAGACATTGGTTTGTGTGCGAAACAATATGGACAACCAATCAAATTACCAATGAAGAAAGACAGATTGCTCAGTTTGTTGGTTCATTAAGAAAAAGAGCACTGACATGGTACATGGGGTACATAGCAAAATCACCAAATGCAACATGCGACAAATCAAACAAATCTTTTTGGCCTTCTTTATGATTGAATATGTGACATACCTGGCGGCAGAACGGCTGAAGACGATAGTACAAAAGCTGACAGAAACTGTCAAGGAATACGACAAGAGGTTTAAAGACCTTCTGAGCAAATTAGACTATGAAATTGAAGAAAAACTATTAATCAAATGGTTTATTGCTAGTTTAATCAATAAAATTAGAATACATGTCCATCGACAAAATGTTAATACATATGCAGATGCACTAAGAGTAGCACTAGAAATCGAAATGGATGACGAATACCCTTTAGTATCCATGGATAGAAACGTCGACGAATACCTTGAAAGTATGGAGCAAGCTATCAGAAATATGACGCTAAAAGGACCAGAACTATGGTGTACAAATTGTCGAACTTCAGGACATACCAAAGATTCTTGTCGAATTGAGGATCGACGACAAGAAGTGAAACTCATTCAATCTAGATGTTTCTGTGATTTATGCAAAGAATATGATTCACATACCACAAATGATTGTCCATACAATCTGAAAAATAAGAAGGAAAGATGGTGTCAAATTTGAGAAGTGAATACACATACAATTGAAGAATGTCAACTGAACCTGAAAAATCAGCAAAATTATCATGTAGTGTACCAGACGAATTCTGTCGAACAGAACCAAGACGTAAATCCAGCAAATGACATATTTGAGAGAAATAATGGAAGAAACAACCGGTATAATCAAAACAGGAATGACAGATACCCAAGATATAATGATCAACGGTACGATCGGTGATATGATGGCTACAATAGACGTGGGGGATACCAAAATCGCGGTCGTGGCAGTGGAGGTCGAGACATTCGATTTGGTCGACCTGGTGCATGTTTTACATGTTTCAGCGAGAATCATCGACTTGCAGAATGCCCTTATAAGGAAAGAACTGATCTTAAATTTTGTACAAAGTGTGGGGTAGGTGATCACTATTTAGAGGATTGCCCTACCATGATAGAGAAAATAAATAATAAAAAGAATGTTCATGCTTTATCTTGTATTCAAAAATATGATGTGCTTCGTACAAAAAACTTGCAAATTGTAACAAGGCAAGGCACTCACATTGGTCAAGATAAACCCCAGATAACTAGAATTGTCGATAAGGAGGATTATCCAAATCCTATAAAACAAAAATCTGTGTACAAAGATGCATCCGACATATTTCATGACTTAGTAGCACATGAAGATGTTCTCAATGAATTTCTCAAATTAATTTCAAAGGAAGAAGCTGTAGGAAAAATGATTGATCTGTTGCATAAATTAAAACAAGTCGAGCAAAGACAAACTAAAAACATTTGCCGACTAAAACAAAAAGAGAGAAATGAGTCGATCTCGACATAAATGGATATCATGCATGACAAGTTGTACTAGATTTTGGACCCAAGTGAATATCATGACTCGTGATACCTGGGACCAACTCGGTCGACCTCAACTATAGGAATCGTGCATCTACTTAAAGCTCACAGATCAAGGATTATTTGAGCCGATTGGAGTATGGAAAGGAGTCGAAACTTCCATTAAAGGTATCACGACGATAGTAGATTTTGAAATCATCACCCCAAAAGATGATGCAAGCTCATTCCCTGCATTGGCCAGTCGACCATGGGGACGAAAGATGAAGGCCTCAATTTCCTTAGATAAAAGCCGTACCAAGTTGAAAGGCAACGGTCAGAAGGTTATCGTACCAATCTTCCCATCTCAGGGAGAACCTTGGTCAGAACCTATAGAAGTCGATAATGATGTCCGATAGCTTCACTAGATAGACAATAATGAAGATCGCATTGAGCCAAACACCCAAGGAGAACTTCACCTTAGAGATCCTATCTCGATCGGATACAATTCCGATGCAGAACTCTATGACTAGAAAATAGAGAATTATGATTTGCATGCAAAAGAATGCTGAACTGTGGAAGCCATCTCAAGGAACAAAATAAAGAAGTGTCTCTTAGTATCTTAGACATCGAAGATTTTTGAACGAAAAATGCTAGCATATCCAACACTTGTTCTAGATAAAAATATACAATACGGAAGCTCGACATTAAGATATAAAGAATGTGATTCACCTGATGTTCATGTCGAACAGGTATCAAAACATGTCGGAGAGCAAGGCCGACTACAAAGTTTGGTAGAGACATTTGCTGGTCAAGCTGCGAGATGGTGGGACACTCATCAGTCGAAACTCCAAAATTGGAATACCGCATCAACATCTTTCATAGAAAGGTTTGGAGGAAGAAAATTGACAACTCAGGCTGACATTCCCTTGTTTACACAAGGACAAAACCCGAAGGTCACATTGACTGTTGCGAAAAAGAATGGAGAAAATTAGGCTATAAAGATGAAAGAAAATGGCCTCATCTCTTCCCTAGAACACTTGATGATCTACCTAACAAATGGTACAAGATGGAAGAAGCAAGAGGAGAAACTTTCTTTTGGAAAGACTTAAAAGAAAATTTTATTAAGGATTTCCAGTTTTCTCCGCAGGATGAGAGAATGGTCGAAGCAAGCAAAAGAATCAAAGAATTTCTGTATCCAACAGAAACTTTAACACTGGGAGACAAACAAAAGATTATGCACCCACCTAAGACCTGCTACAATATAAATTCGACAAAAAAACAACATTCGACAAGACTGAGTCTAGAAACGGAGATGTCAGTAGGAAAAAGTTTTCAATGGAGAAAGGATCATCCCAATGTGTCGAAGCCCATAAGAACAATCTTAAGCACAAAGATTGTAGAAAAAGACGAACCCGAAAGGTTATCAGAAAAAAGACTTTCCACCAACTTTCACACAAATCAAAGAAGGTGAAAAACAGATAAGTAACAATCATGCACCAGAATGGATGGACGCGAAGATTAAAACAAAGGAAGTAGATATTTCAAATGACGACTGACCGAAAATGGCAAATATTGGCGATTACTGGAATGAGGAACAAACAACATAAATCTCCAGTATCCTCAAAGAATTTCAAGATGTTTTTGCTTGAGACTATAGAGACTTGAAAGGACTTGTAAAGGAAATGGGCGAGATAAAAATTGATATTAAACTTGACGCCAGACCCATAAAGAAAAGACCCTACAAACTTGCTCACAAATATAAGGATATTGTCAAAAAGGAGATCAATAGCATGCTTGTTGTAGGAATCATATATCCTATCGACCAGTCAGAGTGGGCAAGTCCAATGGTCGTTCAACCAAAGAAACAAGACCTAACACGACTGAGATTCTGTGTCGAATTTCGAGAGTTGAACAAGGTAACACTAACAGATCCCTTCCCTACCCCTTTTGCAGATGAAATTATTAATGAAGTTGCAGGGCATGAGTGTTACTCTTTCACGAATGGATTCTTGGGGTACAACCAAGTACCTATAGCAAAAGAAGATCAGAAAAAAGACAACATTCGTGTGCGAATTTGGGTCATTCGCGTATAAAGTTATGCCTTTCGGTTTCAAGAATGCACCTGCGGTCTTCTCAAGAATTGTCGTCAAAGAATTTCAAGAATATATTTACAAAACCATGGCTATATACTTTGATGATTGGACAATTTATACAATGCTGAAAGATCACAGCAAGTGGCTTTGACTAATGTTGGAAAGATGTTGACAGATACAATTGTCCTTGAACATTAAAAAGTGCACCTTCACGACACCTATCGGCATATTACTTGGCCATGTAGTTTGCAAAGAAGGAATCAAGGTCGATTACGCGAAGATCAAAATTATCCTCGACCTAAAGCCTCCAGTTAATCCTAAACAAGTACGAATCATGTTGGGTCATACCGGATATTACAGGAAGTTTATCAGACACTATTCCAATATGACTTATCCTCTTGAAGAATTGCTAAAAGATGATCGAGATTATCGGTGGACGGAGGAATACGACATTTAATTCAACACATTGAAAATAAAAATGGTCGAAGCACCAATCCTACGATTTCCGGATTGGTCAAAGAAATTTCATGTACATATTGATGCATCTGGAATAACAGTGGGAGCCATTCTAACACAACCCGGATAAGATGACATGGATTATCCTAATGCATTCAACAGTTGGAAATTCAATAAAGCTAAAAGAAATTATTATATGATCGAAAGAGAAGCATTAGGTATGGTATTTTACCTTCAGAAATACCGTCATTATTTATTGGCTAATCCCTTTGTATTTTATACAGATCACCAAGCTTTAAAATACTTAGTCAATAAACCATTGCATCACGAGAGACTATGTCACTGGTTATTACTGTTTCAAGAATTTGAATTCGAAGTAATCATTCGACCTGGAAAAGCTAATGTCGGACCAGACCATCTGTCGAGAGTCGACACAGGAGAAGAACCGACAAGAATTGAAGATGACTTATTGGACGCACACTTGTTTCGCATTGAAGCAGTACCTTCATAACTTATGGAAATTGCACAATTTCTTGAAAATGGGCAAACTCCTAAGGGAGTGAATGAGAGAAAGAGGAAGATATTAGCAATGAAAGCAACCGCCTATACTTTGATCAATGGATTCCTCAACAAACTTGGCTTGGATGATATATTACGCCGATTTGCACTTGAGCATGAACGACAGGATATACTTACAGAAGCCCATGCTGGACCAGCGAGAGGACATTATCACACAGACATAACAGCTAGAAAAATCTTGCAGGCAAGACTTTGGTGGTCGACAGTTCATAAAGACTATCGAGAATTTGTATCTAAGTGTGATAAATGTCAGCGCATGGGTCGACCAATACCAAGAACATAAATGCCATTGGTCCCAATTAACCCTAGCCGAACATTTGAAATTTGGGTTATCGATTTTATTGGACCATTTCTAGTAGTGGGGAGACAAACAGGTGCTCGGTATATTATCACTGCCATTGAATACGTTACCAAGTGGGCAGAGGCAGAACCAGTCGAAACATGTTCAAGTGAAGTTGCCGCTAAATTTATTTATGACAACATCATAATGCGTTTTGGATGCCCCATAACATTGATAAGTGACCAAGGTACACACTTTGTATGTAAAACTATTGAAGCATTGACTAAGGAATTTGCAGTTGATCATAGAATAAGAACAACATATCATCCTCAGTCGAACGATGCAGTAGAATCGTTCAATAAAACACTTATAAAAGGATTGACGAAAAATTTGCAACATAGAGAAAGATGACTGGGATTATAAAGTACTTGCTGTCCTTTGGGCATATAGAATAGCATATAAGAGAACGACAGGATAGACACCATTCTCACTTGTTTATGGGAAAGAGGCTGTCGTCCCGTTACATTTTCGACGACAAGCACCGACCATTGCAACAAATCTACATATCGACGTCGAAGATACTCGACATGAACGGCTACTACAACTATCGAAGCTGGATGAAAGTCGACAGTTGGCAATAGAACATTAGAGAGTGCAAAAACAACAATAGAAAGCATGTCATGATAGAAATATCAAACAAAAGAATTTGTCAGTTGGAGATTTAGCACTCCTCTATAATAGCTGAGTAAAAAGGAAACCAAAGAAGTTACATACAGAATGGATGGGACCCTATATCATCAAAACGTTAAATCCTAATGGCTTAGTCCGATTGAAAACGTTACAAGGAACTATTTTCAAGAAAGCGGTAAATGGCGCTCGACTTAAAAGGTATAAATCATGAATATTCAAAAAAAAAACCGGTTAGAAATAACCGAATGAGAGTACTATAAGCATTCAAGCAAATATGACAGAACACGTCAAAAGCAGAAATGATGAGAGAATGGTAGAAGAAGGATGGAAAAAGCAAAGAAACAAGTACGACGCACAACCGTCGATATTATAGACACCGAAAAGAACATTGACGGTTTGCAGAAGAAAATCCGGCACGACAGAAGCATTGGAGCTCGGACCGACCAAACCTAATTAGAGAAGCTCGTCGACATAACACAAAGAATGAGGTGTCGCAACGCCATGATGATAAATCAATAAAGGCTAAAGATACCCGCGATGCCAGAAGTAATGCATCTGACGAAGTGTCGATATTTGGCCAGTCTATTTTAATAGCCCCATCAAATCAACCATTAATACAGGCCTCTACGTCTCGTTCACCTGTGCCGAGTAACTCCACCATAAATATGAAGCTCGAGGATTCTTCGTTACTCTTTTGCCGAGAACTTGAACTCCAAGAAATAGAATTCCCTAACTCCGCTGAAGCCAATTTCACAATCGTGAACCCTGAATCCGCCATGGCTCCCAGAAAAACTTTAACAACTAGCAGAGCCACCGCAATGACAGTTAGAGAACTGGAGAAAGAACAAACACCACTGGAAACTAGACTCCAGTTGATTCGGAATGCAAAGGCATCAGAACCCACCTGGAAGAAAGCATGGAAGAATGTTGAAGATTGGGGGAAGGTGTCAAATGGTCATTGGAGAGAGGAAGCACGACGTTTGCAGATAGCCACAATTCTGCATTACCTAAAGGAACCTTTATTGGATAATTTTGGAGGATTGAAAGAAGTCATTGCAAAATTCATCGTTAGCAAATATCACAACGAAAAGCTTTACTTTGATGTCCCGGTCGAAATCAATGGTGAAATCATCCACAAAATAACTGGCCTTTCACATAAAGGAGATGTTGTACCAACAAGTTTAGGTGCAGACTTGATTGATGAGTTTATTGATTGTCCTGCTGGAAAGAATTCACGAGGTATAGTTGTGAGCCAGATTGTTTTTGGAAATTACAAAACCACTGCCAAGATTGTGTCACATGCACTTTCACGGACAGGCAGGGGATCAAACTTGAAGACCGAAATGCTGGAAGCTGTCAAGAATATGGGTATGAACGAAAAGGTATACAACTGGGAAGATTACCTGGCCGACATTCTCAAATATACATTCCATAAGTGCCAGGAGGAGGGAGCTAGCATCCGCTACCCATCTGTACTTATTTGGATTTCTATGACCCACCTTCGACCGAAAGGAAACAAGGATTTTGCCGAAGACCGACTCGTCCTTATGGAAAATTTCTGTTGCTTTGCACCGGAAACAAGCCGATATGGACCTATAACAGTCAAAATTTGGCTTGAAGCATGGTTTATTGACCTTAAAGCAATAGCAACAAGATGGAGGGTACCACAAAACGTCCGTCAAAGCCTGCCCCCGACAGCAAACATCCAACTATCTTTGGATGACACAGTAGTATGGTACATGGAAGGAGCAACAGGTATAGCAGAACGGCTTGACTATTACCCTTCAGTAAGCGAAATCTTCACAGATTTAAGCCACCAATCTAACGAAGTATTACCCATCCTGGCACAAGCAAGGAAAACCAATTTCAAATATGTTGAGGCTCTATCTGATATGGAACAAGAAGAAGCATATGAAATTCGGTTGTACATGAACACTTTCAGCTATCAGCCCGAGCCGAAACCTATCCATAAGGTGTTAGCAATTAACCAGACTCCACACACAGAATCAACAGAGGCCGAAGAATAGTTGAACAACGACACAGAGTTCGACAATCCAGAACATCTTCTGACAGATAATAATATCCAGAAGGTAGCAGCTGGAATTGTCATAGCCCAATAGAACCGAGTAATATCGACCAAGGGAAAAGGGAAAAGATAAGTAACATTTCAAGAATCATCGGTAGCAGACAAGATCGAGCTATATTACATTGCTACCCAAATCGTTGAAGATGCAGCCAAGAACAAACTACCAGTCGAAGATCAATTCAGAAAATTCTTAGAAATAGATAAGTATCCATCTTCCCAAATTACTGTTAAAAAACCCAAAATTTCAGTCGAACCTGATATCGACCTAACTATCCAGTCCCCTCCCCATTCCCCAACTGTAGTAGAA
The DNA here is from genome assembly GCA_027924585.1 of Larix kaempferi. Classification (NCBI taxonomy): domain Eukaryota; kingdom Viridiplantae; phylum Streptophyta; class Pinopsida; order Pinales; family Pinaceae; genus Larix; species Larix kaempferi. The sequence continues at coordinate 5,607,945 of BSBM01000374.1, read as the reverse complement.
GAAGAAAGCAATCTATTAGCATTACCTGATCCTCCTACCACAGTAGACACCACTTTGAATACATTCATTGTAAACATTCTGATATTTTGTCCCAACTGGCGCGAGATGGTCATCCAACAACCAGTTTTTGCCTCTTCGTCTACTGTCCTGGTTAATTTAGCTCTCCCTGACACCATTCAAATTGGAAGTTTACCTTTACCATCATTCGTTCCAGAAATTGTTGGTCACATGAAAACCCATCATATCAAAAATACTGACCCATCAGATCTAGTATATGCACAACAAACAGGTGTCTATACCCCTCTTCCAGTAAATTCACCTCCACAACAAATGAATCCATCTCAAGAAAATACTGTTCAAAAGGAAAATCCCCAAGTTGTCAGTACCCAGGTCGAGTCCACAATCAAATCTAGTCTAGTTAGTTCAGATCCGCTCGACAGTACCATTTCATCGAGTCCAATTCCGACATCCGTCGACCTACCATCACTCCCAGTAAACCAGTCGATTTCCCCTGTTGACGGATCCAAGTCTAGTCCACTTTCATAACAGCACAACAAAGAAGAAACCATGACACAAGTAGATAAAGCCGCTTCTACTCTAACCAAGGAAGCAGTCGCAACTCACGAAACTATAGCAGACATGACAAGACCATTAGAGCACACAAATACTCCAGATATCAGTTGTCACATCCCCACCTTGACCCCATTACATTCAAATGTAAATAATGTAATATTGTTATAAGGTCATGGTGAGGATCTCAAGGCCAAGCCCTTGCCATCGATTTATTGATGCATAAGGTTTGCGTGCTAGTTAGGCACATTGAAATTCAAACATCATGTAAATATGCATTTTAATAAAATACCCACAACTAGCTATGCAATGCAACAAGAGATGGGGGCATGATTTTTACAAGGAATTGGGAGGGAAACATTCAAAACCTTCGAGCCAATCAGGTCAAGCCAAGTGTAAAGGAGATAACCAATCAAACCCTCAACTACCCATGTTGACTTTTGTACCCAATCATTGATTTCTCCTAAGAGTTGGTTGAGGTAGTTAATGTCTTGGGGAATGGGAGGTATGGCTGTCCAAATTTGAGTATGGGAAAGCCACCCTGCATGGAAAAATGTGTTTGGCTTCTTGGGCAAGAAAAGAGCCATGAATTGCTCCCCAAGCCATTATCCATAAACCAGTCTTCCTCCCTCACGAGTTTGGAGCCACCTGGGCGTTTTCCTCCATGGTTTTTCTGTGTTTCCTTCTTTCTCAGTTGAGAGAAGGGCGTTTTTGTGTTATATACCAGTTGGGAAGAAAGGGGAGATTGATTTGGGGTGTATAGAGGCTGTTTGGTCCACTGAATGCTGATATATCTGTGGGAGAAATCGTTTTATTCCCTATGGTCGAATTTCCTTCTCCCAATCCGTTTTTGGGGTGCCCACGATTTGGGGAAAAATCCATGGCCATATTATTTGTAAATCCAATTGTTTAAAATGTGTATCCATGCCCCATGTTTTTGTTTGTTGTGTGAGAGAAGATTATGTTGGGTATGGGTTATGGGTATCCATTGCTTTGGCTTGGGCTTGAGTGCAAGCATCCAGGGTTCAAATGTAGCCTGACAAACCCAGCTGTGGACTGGCTTGGCTGAGATGAAATGGTTAATTGGTTGTGTGTGAGCTTGAATGTCCCCTTTTCCTTGTAGAAATCATGCCCAGCTTGGGGGTGGTCTCAGAGTGTTGAAAGAATACAGGCTGGGCAGAGACCTATGGTTGGGTGGAACGTTGCAGCGACATAGCTAGTTATGTGGGGGAAACATTACATCAAGATGAGTATTTTCTGTAATTACTTCTGCAAATGTATTAATTTGTTGACTGTGTTAAATTGAATGATAGGCATGTAATGTGTGTGGATGATTTGTTTATTTCCACTGTGCATATTCAATTGAGTTGCATCTGCACACAATGGTTTTTACTTGTATGAATCTAATGAATGGGCTGAGATTATGTGAAATTCCATAGATTGGCATCATGTTCTTTTTCGTGCGTTGGATTGATGGGTGGGTATGTGACATGAGTACAAGTAATGTAGAAATCTCCAGCACACCAGCAAGAAATCCACCAAGTGCCAAAGCAGCAGAACATGAAAGTCCAGTCATCACAACAACAGTGCATAGTACACAAAGTCAGGCAGAACAAGTTGTTGTCAGCACACAAGCAGTCATCGATAGGAACCAAGCAACAGAAGGAAAAAATAAGGACCCAGAACAACAAATTGTAAACAAAGAAAAATAAAAGAGTAGCCACAGAAAGCATAAAGAAAAGAAATGCAAAGAAAGAGAATTGCAGCAGTAATTGGAAATGCAACAAATACGGGAAAATACTCCATCTGTATATTTAGACCAATTGGGAGCTACTACAAGTTATCAGCCACACTTGGTGCCCCAAGATGAGCTTGATTTACTTGAAGACGCAGTCTTCAGAGTCCAAAGATGTTGCCGACAGGAATCATAGGAACAAATAATACAGCTCCAGGAAGAAAAGACTACATTTCTCACCAAATGTGAACACTTAACTCAGCAAGTTGTTCCACTCCCAGCTAGTTCCGACATGACACCACCTCTAGACAGAGCATACCAGTTACTTGAATCTGTTGTGTTGATGCTACAATCTGAGCTTCTCAAGAAATAGAAAGATCAAGCTGTTGAAGTAGCTTCCCTCATGACAAATCAGTTTACAACCTTTTCAGAAGCCTTCAAAGTACTCAAGCAATATGATAATCAAGCATACAAACTTACAGCAGTTCTGAACAATTGATATGTTTATTATGGTGACATCTACACCTTCAGAAAATAAGAGCATTGCTAAGCAAGCTTCAGCACCAGCGCTTGACTGTAGATGAAGCCCTTATCGAAAAACTTGATAGCCAGATCATCATGGAAAACAAGAAATTGGATAAGTTAGAGAAACAAGAAGTTTAGTGGATGTCACAAGCCTGAGGAGGCCTTAACAAACTTGGAGAAATTCAGCCTCGATTCTATCAGTTACTTGTTGCTTCCGACAAAACAATCAACATATTTGGTCCCGACATGATCCACTTGCAGGCTACATCCACTCACGATAAGATGGAAAACTTGTCGAAACTCACAACTCTGACCGTAGACATCCAGAATCTGTTATGAACTTGGGAAGAGTTCCAGCACCACCTCTTTGTCTCTGCTGAAGTTATCATTGAATCCTGCCTCCAGATACCTGATGCTATTGATGCCAGCGTTCCTTCATCATAACCATCTATATAAATCTTTTTGCAATTTTGATCTCTCCATTTCTTTGGGACGAAGAAAGATTTTGAGGTGGGGGAGATGTTGGAGGGGCCTAGCTCGACCCGTTGACTAGGCCCTCCGCCCGACCACTCTGCATCACATGTCAACATGTCATGTCGACTAGTATAGGTCGGGTCGATTGGATAAACCGATAGACGATTATGTAACTGTATTTGCATATATATATATATATATATATATATATATATATAGATATAGATATAGATATAGATATAGATATAGATATAGATATAGATATAGATATAGGCTGGTGAACCGATGTACTAGTTAAGGTTGGTTCTATGACTGTATTCTGCTCTTGCTGGTTAATATAAAGGCCTGTCTCTCTCTCTCTCTATCTCGTCTCTTGTATCTATATCATTGTGTATGTTTGCTTATAGTATGTAATGTATCCATGATAACCATGTCAACCTTGGGACTACAACAGGCACATAACCAACATTGAACCAATAGAGTTAGTGGAAACCATGAAAATATTGAGGATGGAAATGCATAGCTGTAGAGATAAAAATGAAAGAATGTTGCGGGCTCAGGAACAAGAAAATCAATTGAACACCCAACAAATGAAGAGCTTTAAATTATTATAGATTAAAATGCATGTTGGATTAGTCTCATTCCATGAGAAAGAAGGCATAGTTCCAGGAAGATATCCTATTAAATATCCACATTTCAAGAGTTATACGAGGATCCCTATACATTATACCTCACCACCTCATGCAACCAAAATTTTGTACTCATCTAAAGAACCAAGGAGAAGTCTAGAAATGTATTTAGCTAGACATAATAACAGAAGACATGTGGAGAAGGAGCTAGAAGGACAGATTAGGAAGATTAAGCCACCTGCTTTTGATGGTGAGCATAAGAAGAGAGAGGATGATGAATCTTGCTTATTGGGGATGGGTAAGCATCTTCAGTTACATAATATTCCTCTAATATGGAAGCTAGAATTTCCATTTACAATTTGCAGGGTAAGGCTTCCACTTGGTGGGATCAGATGGTCCAAGTAAAGCATATTAATGAAAAGAGGATCACATGGAAACATTTCAAGAAGTACATTCAACAAAAATATCTATCCGAACATTACTCTGAGAAGAATATGGAGGAGTTATTTAAACTCAAGATTGGAAACTATTGATGTATTTGTAACTTCAGAATGTATTCACTTGTATATTTTATATTGTATTTGTATTTTATTATTGTACCTCCGATGGATATGTTTATTCCTCCGGTCAGAGAAGTCATTATTGTACTTGGGTCATGTAAAGTCATTGAGGTCAATCCTCCCATGTAAGTCGGGGCATTAGTTCCCATAGAGTCATTTGTATTGGGGTGTTTAAGTCCCCTAAAGGAGTCGGCCCAGTCAACTTTAGTTGGGGCCGACTTGTCAAGTGGTAAAGGTAAAGTGAAAAGTAAAGTATAAATAGAGAGCTAGGATCTCTATTTATTCACTCACTCACTCACTTCGCATTAATGAGAGAGAGGAGGAGTTCGCACACATGGATAAGGATGAAGCTGCTGGAGATCATCTCTTTATTTTGGGGTCTTTTATTATTTCTCATTCTATCTCTGAGGAAGTTGCGGGGTTTTCTCCTTTATGGTTTCTCCGGTGAAATGCTTTGTGTCTCTTGTCTCTTGTGTCTGATTTGATGTGCATGTTATTCTCTCAGTTAAGATCCTAGATCATATTGAATTAAATGATGAAAAACTAACATTGTATCAGATCTAGCCTGAAGGAAGGAAATGCATGGCATTTACGACACTTGTTTCACTTGTGACAATTTGAAAGCTAGGGCTTTGTATAGCAAAACCTAGTCATCGTGGAAATTTTGCTATAAATCAATTTTGTCGAAGGTTCAGGATCTGAATATTGGAAAAGACAAAGATAAAATTTTCCTGTACCTTGTGTTCGAATTACAGCCTCAGATTCATTGTACTTTTTGAGATATGATCCGTACAAGTTAGGGTTTCTACCTCTTCCAGAATGAAGCCCTAAACAGGTGACCTAGGTAAAAAGGTCATATCTTGGGCCGGGAATCTCAAAATGGAATTCTATAAAAAGTGACAGTTAGGGCATGGACTGTAGTTGCACAGGTCCGAGTTTCAAAGGCCGAAGTTGAAATAGTGACATGTGTCACTACGTACAAGTTCGCTATGCTATTTCATCCCTTAAAAAGGTCATGTTGGGAAACTGAGCATATCTACCTGATGGAGAATTGAATGAATCTAAAAACTATGGGGTTGGAAAGCTGACAGGTCAGTCTACCAGAGGCCAAATTTTCAGACCCTATAGATCCAAACTTTAAGAGATACACCAAAAACAATATGGCACATCTGAAATGTCTCAACAGAGGAAATCAAAGAAGAGGAGGAAGAAGCTCTCAATTAGGGTTTTCAGTTCTTAGGTATGGAATGACCTGATACAATGTTGGAGACACCTGATGCAACATTGAAAACTTTTAAAATGGATTTGGAATCCATTCATCATAGATATTAATCCTCCATTTAAATGTTGTGGGAGGAAGGCGATTGAAAATTAAGGTTTCCAAGTAAGAAGAAACCCTATCAAAGTTGGGAGACTCATAGGGAAGCAATAAAGTAGGTTTAAATGGCACTGATATTCTATCATCCTAGCACCATGAACCTATATAATATGTTTACAATTTATCTACCTTGGATGATTAGGGTTTTACCCTTCTAGAAAACACTACATGCAATCTCGACAGGTATGACTTGAGGAGAGGCAGGTATGTTTTGAAATTTGTTTCATTTATCTGATGATTAAGTTCATGATATGTTTGTCTTCATATTATTGAGGATAGTACAATCTTGATTAACTTTAGACTTGTTTGATTGCTTTAGTAAAAGTATGAATGCATGTGAATGATATAAGATATTCATTGATTAGGGTTATGACACTTATGATTGTACTAATGCACTATGGTGTTGTATGAGGATGATGTTGTCCTCTAACATGAAAGGTACGAGTCAAGAAAGAAAAATCAAGTTCTATATCAAGAATATATGACCATGGTGACATGAATACAAAGACTCATCCATAGTCATTGATCACATAGAAGCTCTACTTACGAGGTATGTATAATTTGGTTTTACAATGCTTAACTTATGAGATATGCAGGTTACTAGCACAAGGTCTCTAAATCATTGAAGAAGAAGACATTGTTTGGGTATGTTAGACATAACTAACAAACATGATAATCCAGGCATGTTTTCCTATATTGAGTTAGAATCCTACCTTGTGTTAGGATCTTAGATAAGTATACTTTTGTATGATTGATAATGATTATTCATGAAGTTATAAGTTTGAGTAATCATGGGTTTATGCATATTATGCTTCTTAGTTTGATTAATGATATGACAAACAAGAAGAGCCCTATGGTCAAATAAGAATATGCATGAGTAAAATAAGCACTCCTTGAAACCTTGAATACTAACGCTTGTGATAAATTACCTATGTATGAAATGATCATGACAATACATGTTAACATTATAGGATTATAATGTTTTGATAGTATTGAGATTATACTAATGAATGTATGATTATGTATGAGATCTTGAGGATGACACAATGATGAAACTTGTACACACTTAAGCATGCATAGTGGTCCAGGATGGATAGAAGTTCAAAGACATATAATCATGATGCTATCACAAAGGAAAAATAGAGATCAAGAGGGAGCACACTCCAGTAGTTCCTGCAAGGAAGCAAATATTGAGAGGGAATCCACCCAACAACCAAGCAAAGATAAGTATTTGAATTGTCATTTCTTGTATATATGATTACTTAAATGATGTTGTTCATTCATGTACATACTTATGTTCCTATATTTAGGATGTATATTATGCATGTTAGAAAATTTGCATTAATGAACAAGATACTACTAATATGCAAGTAATGGGTAAGTGGCCTATGGTACTGTACAACACTCCATTTCTACTTATCTAGATTGAAACCTCTTTGCTGACATGTTGGAGTAGTGCACACTCTTAATAATGTTCTGGTAGAGATGGAAGGTATCTAGAAAGTTACAGGATATGGATAAATGTTGTATTGAAGCATTGGCTAAGATAATTGCATGATTGTTAGACTTATGTTTTTATGCGTAAGAATTTGTTGTGAAAAACTATGAGATGTTTCTAATCATGCAATTGAACTTGACTTGTAGGAAATATCATATGCATAATAGGTTATCATTGAAATGTCAACATAATTTGATAATTATGAAGTGTTACTAATCATGTAATTGAATTTGATTTTTAGGAAAGATCGTGTGCTATGATCTACAAAAGTAGGATGATGAACACTTAACAAGTGATGATTGTTCAACAAGAAGACTTACAAGTCAAACATACTATAGAAGTACAAATGAAGGCTCATGGATAGAGGATTAACTTAGAAAGAGGGAGAGGATCATGGCAAGATGTTTTCTCCAGTGACTAGACACACTTCCAGAGATAGATTACACCCGTGGATGACAAGACCATTCTCTTGAATGGTGTAATTGAAGAAGAACTGCATATCCAACAAACTCCCAGGATTCGATAGAGAATCACATAATTGAAGAAAGCTTTGTACGGGTTCAATAGGTACCTAGTATCAATGGTCATTTGATGAGCTTGATGATCACCATGAGTGATGTGGATTTCAACCTTTGCTACAAGGTTGAAGATATTTTCTGTATACAGATGGATGCAAGAAGGAATTCACCATACAGTTTGAGTGATCTTGAGGCACATATCAGTAGACCCATCTGACGAGAGATGGAACGGATAGATATGCAGAAGATCACTTAATGCAAAATGTGAATGATGTTCAGTCATAGAGGGAGGACAATACTTAGCTATAGAAAACTCCACTTCAGAGGGAGTAGATCTACGAGTTAAAGAATCTTGGCATGCTTCTTGTGATTAGATATGTGGTTGAGATTAGATGAGATTTTTCCTTAGCAAGTGCTGTAGGTACAACATATACCATGTTCTATTTGAACATGGGAGCCCCAAGATTCTTAATGCAAAGGTAATGGGTTAAATTCCTTTATCATTAAGGGTTTTTCCATCTATTTTATTATGATTTTATTCCCTATGCATTGTTTTGAACTTAATTAGGATTTTTCCCCTTTTGAAAATTTCTAGTTTTTTCACTATTTTTTTGAGTTGTGGGAAGCTCTGATTTTTCTTACAAAGTTATGTTCATTCCACAATCTCGCAATCCCGCAATTGTGGATTGCGGGAAGGCCTTCTAGATAGTTTTTAAACTTTTCGTTCCGCAACCCGCAACTGCGGATTACGGATTGTGGAAAAGTGGATTGAATAATAAAATTGCGTTGTGTGTTTCCACAACCCGCAACCCACAATTGCGGATTGCAGATTGTGGAAAGATTATTTTGTTTTGAAAAGGAGTTGTTTGCGTTCCTGCAACCCGCAACCCGCAATTGCGGATTGTGAAAACTCTTTTTTTCGTTGGTTTTCTAAGTTGCGACCCCGCAACCCGAAATTGGGGATTGTGGATTGCGGGGAGAATGTATATAGTTTCAAAATAAACCCCTTCAACTTGACCCCACATCTTGCAATATTTGATCTAAATCATTCATTCGTCTCAATCCTACGACCTAGATTTTACTCCCCGAAAATTGATAAATATACATTTTTTTATTTTTTTCCTTATCATTTTCATTTTTGGATAATTACTTTGCTGAGTGGATTTTCACTGCAAATTTTACCAGGGGTCATTTTCACCGTTTTCAGTTAATTCAGGTTGGTTTCCCTGTCATTTTCGCATTCTGTTGTTTATGGTTTTCGCTGTTTGTGAATTAGTTTTGATTTTGTGTTTTTATATTTATTAGAATTATCCAGTCTTTCAAAATGTCACAGAATACTCGATCCAAGACTGCTCAGAAAGACCTGCTGACCAAAGACCCAAACTTTGGTATCTTCTTAGACACCAGTGACAAGATTACTGAAACCTACCAAATCGACTGGTCCAAAATCTACTTAGTTTTTGATAATGATGACCTATCGGACATCTAGAATGACTAACTTGCATATGAGAGAATTAGGGATTCCTAGCTTCATGCCATTGCTGCCAGACCCTCTATCCTTCCTTATACTGATGTGGTTAAATGGATTGTGGACCACGCTAACCCTAAAGAGTGGTCTTTCAATGATAGCACAAGGTCACAATTGGCTACTTTTTGCCCTGAGGTTTTCATTAGAGCCTATGCTCTTAAACCGGCCTTGCAACCCTTAATGCTGAAATCGTAGAATATTCTAAGACCAGGTATAATTTTAACGAAATGATAAAGTCATCGATGAATAAACCTAACAGTTTTGTGCCTAGGGCTAATAACCTATACCCAGTGTCTTGGTTTAGGGAACCTTATTCCCTATTGGAAGCCATGCTATGTAGAGTGTATGGTCTCCCAAATTGTTCAATATTTAAAGCTGAATGGGCTCCTGTAGCCCATCATGTCCTAACAACTGGTGAGTCTTTCCCTTGGGCGTCTATCTTGTCATTTGAACTCAAGACAACCATTCAAACATATTAGCAAGCACCGGCTCTAAGGAAGCCACATTTTTTCTTTTCAATTTTTGTCATTGATGTATTTTGCACAGAATTTAAATATCCCAACATGGGATGGCTTTGGACTCCATCAGACCCTCCTCTCCATATTTACCATTCTGCATTGTGGGAAAGCAATTACATACCTTTGATATATGAAATTTGTGACCACTTCCTTGGAAGTATTTATCTTAAAATATTCAAAGAACAGGCTCCTACTTTCTCAGATGATGCCAGAACCTTCATTACTACAAATGGTGACTGGTATGTGGGTTAATCCTTCTCATATGTTAGAGTTTGGGGAAGTGACACTGTCCATCTGCTACCCAGGATAGTTCCAGACAGGTTGGTCATTGCAGAAGTTTCATATCAAACTGTTACTGATGTGTATAAAAGGATCACCGGTCCTAAAAGGAGGGGATGGCCTAAGTCCCTCTTGAATCTTGGGCCATTGGCTATCCCATGTTCAACTTGGTATACAATTTTGGGTGATAAAATGGATTCTTTGAAATTGGGCTATGTTTCCAAAAGAAGACATGATCCTAAGGGATTTCTTGATGCTCATTTCAAGCAAAATCATGTGAATATGGGTTATGTTCATGAAGAAGTTCCTGATGATTCCATCTATCATGGAGTAAACACCTTTTCTGAAGTCCTGGCTAGGGCTAAGAGTAGATATGAGCAAAATCAAATCATGCAATATAAACATGAACTCAAAACAAGAGTTTTGAGTTACAGGGCAATGGAACTAAAACTCACAAAGCAAACAAGAAAGGATAGAGAGGAAAGGGAAGCTCAGAAAGCAGTTGTTCCACTAATACTGACTTGCAGTGAAGGAGATAAAGGTAAAGGCCTAATGGGAGATCCTCCTATGCTGAAAATTACTGATGAATTTAAAGAATTAACGCAAGCATCTCAACATTTAAAGTAGGAACTAGCAAAGATGACTTCGGTGTTGGACACCCAAGTAGTTGCAGCTACTAAGCCTACTGCTGATGTTCAAGTCACTCCTGCAGTTGCCCAGATTAGTGATGATCAAGTGATGGCTGAGACTAAATCAACTTAAAGGAAGAAAACTCAAGCTTCTGCATCTCAAATACCTACCTTAGACATTATTGTCAACGATGTTGAAGATGAGGTACACCCTTCTGTTCCAGTGAATGAAGAAGTAATTCAAAATTCTCAAACAATTATAGATTTATCGAATTCTATTGAAATGGATGACTCTATCCCAGACCAACAGATCCTTGAAACCACTTCTGATACTGATACGACAACCTCAACACTTCTTCTTTCATCTATTCAAATTATTTCAACCTTATCATCTGGGGAAACAATACCACCTACCATATCCCAGTTATTTCATACAGTGACTTCCATCACTGCCTCATTTCCAGCTAGCTTAGTTCCACTTCCCATTTTTCCATCTACTATGGTAGAGATCCAATCTTCGACTATCCCTCTACAATCATCTCCATGCATTTTATCACCACCAGCTACTGATGAGCAAAATCCAATTCCTCCTTCTCCATCACCAGCTAATGACATCCATATTCCACTTTCTGAAGCTTTCACTTCATTTCCTTCCCCAATTTCTATACCACCAGCCATTCAAAATATCCCTTCCTCCCCAACTACTTCCCAAGTCACTATGTCTATGACCAGTTCCACTGTCGCTCAGACATCCCCTTTGGTTTCAACAGTAAATGTGACTACATCATTTACTGAATTGGTAGCTGAGTTTGAAGAAGATATTGTAGTCCCTCTTGTGGATTATTTATACAATAAGGCATCTAAGGCAGTGATGAGAAAAGGTAAGAAGAGAAGCAGGGATCAAGATGGATTGGAGGCACACACCCCTAATCAAATAATTTGGGCTAAGCAATCTAATGATGTCCAAAAGGAAGCATTGGATACAACTGCAGCTATGGGTGCATTTGCAAGTGCAAACTTTGATTCAATGACAACACTGAATAGGGAGATTGATTTGAAGAAAGAAGATTTGAATAAGCTTGAATAGAAATTGGCCAAAATCAATGAGGAGCATGAATCTTATGTTAGTGATCTCAGAAAGTTGTTTGAATATAGGTTTGAAGATTTGCAGCTGAAGAATACCTCTCTCCAGGCTCAATTACATGATGCACAAGTTGTGAATGCTATCAATACACAAAGGATAGTCATGCTTGAGAAACAATGTGAGGATGCAACTGCAAGTGCAGCCTCCTCTGCCTTCTCTAGGTTTTCCCAGCTGGAGTTTAAAGACTTGGCCATCCAGGTCAATGAAGAACACTACAAACTGATAACTGAACTATTTGGCACTCTGGATGAAATTTGAGAGACTCACATTTCTTTTGGCAAGATGTCTATTATTCTTGATGGGCAAATAGCCAAGAGACAACAAGCCTCTAAGGCCAAAGATGATATTGTGGAATGGAAGAGGTATATAAAGGATAGACCAGAGGACATTCCTGTCCTTAGTAGTCTTCTACTCAAGAAAATCAGGACTGTGTTGCGTGCTTGGAATGATTTCAATTATATGGTTGAAGATACTATTCATAAAGCGTAGGCTATTTGTGGAAGGAGGTGGTATGTTGTTGACAACATCATGGAAATGTTGCAATTCCCTACCATGGATGTTATTGAAAGTGCTTGTCCACCTTAATTGGTGATTGAACAGGTTGAACGTTGATGTGGGAAGGCCAAGGAGAAGATTCAACACCTCGGGCATATCAAAATTGAAGACGTGGATCAGTTAATCAGGCAACCTATTTCCATGGAGGAAAAGATCCACATTTTTATCCGTATTTGGAATAAGTTAGCTAAAAACGAGATTTAAAGTTTTACATGTGATGCCCAGCTGGGGCTTGAGTCAGCAAATTATCCAAATATAGATGAATTGTTAGAAATCTGGGCCAAGTGGCAAGATTTTCTTGGCCATTACTCTAGTTCGAATTTTGTAATCCCTATTTTGTGGGAATTTACTCTTTTGTATTATTTTTGTAATAATTATTTAAAGGGTAGATCTCTCGTAGGATAGGAGGATGGAATTTGGAGGAGAAAATGAACAAAGGAGACTGGGGATACTCTAGTTAATGCAGAGCTTGTAATTTCTTGCAAACTTTCAGTAATACAGTAATGCTATTCTCTTGGATCTTCTTTTGTCTATTAATCAAATTTCTTTGATAAATGTTGATTTTCACTTCAGGTTGCTTATCATTACTATTTACTCTTTGCAATTCATAAATACATTGATCTATAGTTTTGAGTTCTCTCTGCTTAAGATCTGTGTATCTTTAAATGTTTTAAGAGAATTTATTCAATTAAAATGTTTATCTATTTCTGCAAATGGTTCACAGAAACTCATAAATTATGTTAATTTTTCAATTGACATATTAGTCATAGGTTAATCTTGAATGTACCTAAACCCTTAATTTTCCATCAATTAATTTTAATTGGCTAGTTGTAACTTGAGAAGATAAGTAACTAATCTCCTTTACATTTCTTTTAAGTTGGTGAGCATACTTATCTATTTCCACAACAAGTTAATCTACACATAAACAAGATACCTTCTTAGAATAGGATCAACTTAGATTAGGTTTCCTTCTAGGTAGATTCTTTAGACTCAAAACTGTTTGTTTTCCTTCACGGGAAGATAGATCCATTCAGGATCAAAACCATAAGTGCCAGTGGAGGCATTTGTATCTGTGGTAGATTACTATTCCAAACAGGCTGGGGATAGAACTGTCCTTGCGTAGGACCTTTTGAAGCCTTCCAGTTTGGGTTTTCCCCCTCTGTTGTGAGCCTTGGGACCCATTCCGACAACCTACACATCCGAGGCCTCAAAAAATGGCTCTAGAAGGAGGGAGGGCCATAAGTAAGATATGCCTAAACAAAATACCAATAAACCTCCTACAACAATAATACTGATTGTCACCCGTAGTCACATGCAGTAATCTTCCTCTGTTGAATAACCGATGCAAGATCCAAACACTATTCCTACTACCCCTGTAATTGAGCAAGAAACCAGAAGGGGAGACATTATTCTCATTTCACCCACTAGGAGACCCCTTACACTTGAACAGATACTTAAAAGTTCTTCTGATAGTGTTGCTAGGTTACATTGAAGGATCGCTGAAGAATGTAATCAGGGGTTAGCAACGATTCATTACAAGAACACTTGATCCGCTAGCAAATAATCAAAATAATCAAGATAACCAAAATTCAGTTGACCAAAACACTAAAGAACATAACAATTCTTCCGGTCACCCATTGACTCCTGAATTTAACCTTGATTTATTATTTGGAGAAACAAACACTCCTCAGCACAACACCACAACATGTGGACCTCCACCCACACCCCCTTCTTCTTCATCTTCCTCAGACAAATCATTAGATTATGAATCTTCTAGTTCTTCAGAAGAAGACATCCCAATGGATGATGAAAGACCTAATAGACCCTGGTTAGATCAAGATGCTGTGTTCATCCTAGGTGACCAACATAGATTACCTAAGAATCCTAAAAAATGGCTTCCAAAATACAATCCTGATGATAAAATCCCTGTAGAAGATCACATTAAAACATTCATGCAGGCAATCATACTCAGAAATGTAATACATGAGGATGTAGTCTGCAGACTGTTTCCTTATAACTTTGAAGGTAGAGCTTCCACATGGTACTTTGATTTAGAAGCTATACCTATATCATCATGGGATGATTTTGCAGCACTTTTCATTCATAAATTTGGGGATGACAAGACCCCAGAATATTTGGTTATAGATCTTTCCTCCATGAAAATCAAAGGGAAAGAAAGGGTAAAAGACTTTAACCAGAGATTTTCATATCTCAAAAACAGAATTCCTACCAATGTTCTTCTTGTTGAAGAGTTAATGGTAGCATACTCCATCAAGGGACTTCCAAGTCAAATAGCTATGTCGGTTAAAAGAGCTCATAAAGAAAGTTTGCAGGAGGCTTTTGCAGAAGCAATTCAAGTTGAGAAGGATATGTTTGGTCTGAAAGACAATCTTGACATATCAGCTGACCAAGTATCTATCTCCCGCAAGAAAAATGAGAATTCTCCAAGAACCACTGCAACAAAGCCATATCCTTTTGACATGACTGATATGAAAAAGTTTCTCCAGAAAATGTCCAATGAGATGGTTGATTTAAATAAGAATAATAATGAAAATCAAGCTAATAACAGAGGTTTTGTAAGGCCACCTTTTAAAAGACCTTATCAACCTCCTCAAAATCCACCACCTCCAAACCATAATGAAGTATTGACTTCTGAAGAGATTTACTCTATTTTTAAAGCTTTGGGCACTGAAACACAGAATGTCCCTGAACCCTCTGATGATCAAACAAATCAAGACTCACAATTACCAGAAGAAGAAGAAGAAGAATAAGACCAGTAGATTGATACTGTAAGTTAATTTTCTAAACTCCCAATGAATGAAGAAGAAGAACCTGAGATAGTATTCAATGTTCAACATCCTTACAACACTAGATCAAAAGGACAATCCTCTCAGGAACCTTCATCTTCAACAGCAGGTCCCAACAAAAGTAAAACTATCCCACAAAAGGATACTGTCATTCTTGAAATGGAGTACAGTTTGGCTGAAGATTTGAAAAGAGTCAAAGCTAATATTTCTTTATTCGAACTCCTTAAAATACCTTCTATGATTGCCTCTCTACCTAAAAGTATGATAATCAAACTACCAAGGGAAAATCAAAGCAATAACTTAGACTCTTTTACCAAACCAGATGATCAAAAACCTGGAAACAAGATGACACCTCCTTTCTTTCTTACATTTGAAATTTTCAATAGGAATGTACACAATTATATGATAGATTCAGGTGCCTCGTACAATATGATGCCCCTTTTTGTTTGCAGAAAACTAAATGCAACTTGGGAACCCTGTCCTACTCAAATTGTCCATCTAGACAAATCCCAAGTAAGAGTAGTGGGGAGATTAAGAAATGTCTTGTTGACATTGTCTGCTGATCCCAAGATCCGCCAGACCATAGATATCGTTGTAGCTGACATCCCTGAAGCTTATGGAATGTGGATGAGCAGAGACTGGTTAGAGAAGCTGAAAGGCTACTTTGCCACTGATTGGTCTCACCTATGGATACCCTACAATGGACAACCAAATAATATTAAGATCACTAGGGAACCATTTATGAAACAAACAGTCACTGAACTTAATGACTCAAGTGAACCTGCCTCTTATTTCAGTTCACACATTGAGCATTTCACATTTGACACATTCTTTGGGGATATACCTACTGATTCCTCACCAATTGAGAATGTACAGAACCTGTCACAAATTACCAATTTTACTTTTGTACCATTCTATGGCACAATTGTACACAATGTATATAATGTTAATACAAATTTTAGGATTGATCCTATTGCATGGAATTTATTTTTTGATGGCTCCAGATCTAACAATGGAGCTGGTGCAGGTTGTGTCCTAGTTGATCCAAAAGGGACCAAAACTATGATTGCTTGCAGACTTGAGTTTGAATGTACCAGTAATATGGCTGAGGATGAGGCCCTAGTCCAGGGACTCAACAAGGCCATTGATATGGGTGCATAGGTAATTGAATGCTTTGGAGACTTTGAGATCATAGTGAAATAGGTAAGAAACAAGATACATTGCTTGTCTCTTCGTTTAATTAACTATCAAAAGTTGGTAAGAGATCTCACTCACTCTTTCTCTGCATTTAGCATCAAGTCAGTCCCCAGATCACAGAACTTTGATGCTGATCTCCTTTCTAATACTGCATCTAGGTTGATTCCACCAGAGGGTTTGTCCCTTGAAACATTTTCAATTGAACTTATGTACAGTCCTTCTATTCATGATAATGTGACAAATTGGAAAGTATTTGATGATGACCAACAAATACTAGACTTTCTCACAGCCCAGGATACCTTTCAAGACATGGAAATTGATGAGGTTGAACATGATAAATCCTTATCTGATCCTTCCAATCTCATCCCAAAATCAGTCATCAACCTAGAGAAATTTTATGACTTGCAAGATAAGTTCAAACAAAAGACCAACTGTAAGACCCAGAGTTCATCTCTCAACTATGTGCTTGTTAAGCTAGGGATTGAACAGAATCCTTGTTTCATCAATCTGGGGTTTGATAGCTCTGTTGAAGAGAAGAGAGCTTTTATTAAATTGTGCAAGGAGTTCAAAGATGTTTTTGCATGGACATACGATGAACTCAAGACTTTTAACACCAGTGTCATGCACCATAATATACCGATGAAACCAGAAGTGAAACCTTATCAGCAGAAGTTAAGGAAGATGCATCCCAGTTTGGAACCCTCTGTAAAGAAAGAGCTTGAGAAATTACTAACAGCTCAAATTATATTCCCTGTCAGGCATACACAGTGGATTGCTAACCTGGTACCTGTTTGGAAGAAGAATGGGGAAATCAGACTCTGTGTCGATTTCATAAACTTAAACAGAGCTTCCAAAAAGGATAACTACCCTATTCCTCCTATTGAGTAGATTCTACAGAAAGTAGCAGGGTATGAGATGTTTTAGTTTCCCCCGATGATCAAATAAAAATAACTTTTAGGACCCCTTGGGGAACCTTTTCCTATAGGAAAATGCCTTTTGGGATGATAAATGGAGGAGCTACATTCCAGAGAGCTATGGATATAGATTTCAAAGGTTTGATGGACAATTCTATCATTGTATACTTAGATGATATTACTATCTATTCTAAAAAACGACATGAACATTTTTCTTCTCTGAAATAGGTGTTTGAACGCTGCAGAAAGTATGGAATATCGTTGAACCCCAAGAAGTCCATATTTGCAGTTACATAAGGTAAGCTTTTAGGTTTTATTGTTTCTAAAGAAGGCATGATTATCGATCCAGAACGCACTAAAGCCATTTCGAAGATCGGCCTGCCTGGTTCATGGAAAGCCATGCAATCATTTCTTGGTAAGATTAATTTTGTTCATAGATTTGTACCAAATTTTGCTCAAATTGTTAATCCAGTGCAACAATTAGTTAATAAAGAAGCACAGTTTAGGTGGTCTGAGGAACAAATAAATGCCTTTGTAGAAATCCAGAGAGCCATTGTGGAAGCCCTCGCTCTGATGTCTCCAGATTTTGGCAAAGATTTTATTCTGTACACCTTTGCTACTGACTTCTCCTACGTAGCTGTCCTGACACAGAAACATGAATATGATGCTGAAATCCCTATTTCATTCATGAGGTCAACGTTGAAGGGATCAGAACTCAACTACTCCCAGATCGATAAATAGGCTTATGTTGTCTAAAAATAGGTGAAACATTATAGACTGTACCTATTGAAATCTCGAACTAAATTCATTGTTCCTTATGCATCCATCATAAATGTTTTGGTTCAGAAGGAGCTAGGTGAGAAAAGAGCCCATTGGATGACAGCGTTGCAAGAATATGACTTGGAGATCAGACTAGCAAATATTTTTAAAGTCCAAGGTTTGTGTCTGCTCACTGCTTAATCAAACGATCCTGTACAACAACAATTTGAGTGGGCTCAGGAGGAAAGTATGCCTACAGGTTCTATTAACACCATAGAAACTCCAACATTTGGATGGTATGATCATATTAAGTTTTTCTTAAACCACGGGTTTGCTCCTGAAACCCTTGACTTTAAAAAATGTAGAGATCTAAGGTTAAAAGCTGCTCCATATCAATTTATAGATGTCGTTTTGATTAGGAAGAATTATGATGGAGTTTTTCTCACATGTTTGGAGAAGAATGAAACTGATGATGTTCTTTTGCAATTTCATGCAGGACTTGCGGGAGGGAACTTATCAGGAGAAACCACAGCCCACAAGATTCTCAGGGCAGGATATTACTGGCCTAATATGTTCAAGGATGCCTATGCTCATGTCAAGAAATGTGAGCCTTGTCAAAAGTATGATGGGAAATTTAAAAAACCTGCCTTTCCTTTGCAACCAGTAGCAGTTCAGTTTCCATTTCAACAATGGGGACTGGATTTTGTTGGACCCATTAATCATGTTTCCTCCCTGCAACACAATTATATCTTGATATCCATGGACTGCTTTACCAGGTGGTTAGAGGCATTCCCTCTCAAACAATGCAATACAAACCAAGTGATATCCTTCCTTGAAAGTCAAATAGTCATTAGGTTTGGTGCCCATGAATATCTAGTTTTTGACGATGCATCTTACTTTTCTTCCATTGATCTTACACACTATGCCCTTGAAAAAGGGATCAAACTCAATTTTTCTGCCAATTATTATGCACAAGGTAATGGGATTGCTGAATCTTCTAACAAGAACTTGATAAACATTTTGAAGAAGACAATATCTTCCCATCACAAAGATTGGCACACCCAGCTTTACAATGCTCTTTGGGAAGACCGGGTTACCCCAAAGGAAGATATTGGGAACTCTCCTTATTGTCTAGTCTATGGTAAGGAATCCATCCTGCCATCCAACCTTACCATTCCCTCATTACAACTAGCCCAATCCATTCAATAAGATGATTCCTCCCCACTTCAGTAGAGAATTGATACCATGCTTAAGTTGGATGAGGACAAGGAAAGGTCTAAAAATAAATTGTATCAACATCAATAGTTGGTTAAAAGATGGTTTGATGAGAAATCCTCTTTTGACAGATATTTTTCAGTAGGAGATTTGGTATTGAGATGGGATAAACAACATAAGGAAAAAAATGAATATACCAAATTTCAACGCCTCTGGCTAGGTCCTTTCATTGTGACATAAAAGATTGGTCCTAGTACTGTTCAGTTGCAGACACTGGAGGGATTCATTGACACTTAACCAGTGAATGTTTCTCTGCTTAAGAAGTATTTTGTTTGAACAATTTGATGCATCTTGTACATAAGTTTGGTGTGTTTTCTTTTCTTTTGTTTCTGATTGCTTTTCCTTGTAGATTAGTTTGTGTTTGACTAATTCCCACACATTTGGAAATGGTTGTTGATCAGTCTGTCTCAACATTAATATAGTTTGAAGTTTTTAGAATGTATTGTCAGTTTCAACTTCTCTCAACTAATGACATAATTTTTTTTGTATAAAATTCACAACCAATAATTAAAGAGCTTTGATTGATACCTTCCCACCTTGATCATTATCTTTACATATGTTTTATTTGTTTAATTGAGGTTATGGGAGTGACTGGTTTTCTTACCTTATGCTTCATTAGTGAAATACAACATATCTCAATAGCTTGTTCAACCTTTATCTACTCCGGACCCTATCATAATCACCTTGAAAATAATTTTCCTTAATAATTGTAGATTACAAGATGGGGGGTCTTATTACAAGCCATCCCATTAGGTTCATAGGTGTTTAGTGGAATGACATCTTCACATCAAGCCACCACACTTGGAAGGTGACTTTCAGTTTCTACTGAAAGGTGGACGATCTTATCATAGGTCGGTCCACTCATGATCTGAAAAGCATCAATGAGTAACACTACTATCGTGTGGTTACCAAGCCATGGTAGTGTCTTGTAATTTACACCCTAATAAATATTTGTTTTCTTTGTTATAAGATAGTTGTTGTATATAAGGATAAGGGGGGTCTTATTTCAAGCCATCCCTACCATGATCATGGATTTGATTTTGGACTGAAATTATCATTATGTGGTCACCAAGCCATGATAATTGCTTTCAGTGTCATAGCTGGAAGACAAGGAGTCTCCTTACCAAGATAGCTTGTTCAGTTTCCAGATCAGGTTTGTGAATGGAATTGCCAAAATCTGATCACCAAGTCAAGGCAGTGGTCTTATGTCAACAAGGTCTTATGTGCAGATTTTCATTTTGTTTTCAAAAGAAAAAGAAAAGAAAAAAAAAGGGGATAAGAAAAATGTATATATTGTCAATAATGCATCTGTATGTAAATAAAGCAATTAACAAATCAAGGTGATTTATAATTTGGATATCTAGAGTAGTTTTAAGCTTGTTCTTAGGTTCAACTCAGGCTGTCTTCCTATGATTGCATAATGGTAATGAATTCTTATTGTTTCCTACATCTCCTTATCAGATTTGCATCACCTTTAAATTGATTATGGATGGGAGTATATCAATCATATGTTTAACTCTGCTTGTTGTTTGTGTTTTTTTATGAACATTTTCTAAACTTTAGGTTGAAACATTAGTTTATTGACATGTTTTCTTTTAATTGAAGCTTTTATTCACCTAGATAACTGGTTCTTCCCAGCGAGTTGCCATTTTTTGTAGGTACAATAGATCCCATGTTCTATTTGAACATGGGAGCCCCAAGATTCTTAATGCAAAGGTAATGGGTTAAATTCCTTTATCATTATGGGGTTTTCCATCTATTTTATTATGAATTTATTCCCTATGCATTGTTTTGAACTTAATTAGGATTTTTCCCCTTTTGAAAATTTCTAGTTTTTTCACTATTTTTCTGAGTTGCGGGAAGCTCTGATTTTTCTTACAAAGTTATGTGCATCCCACAATCCTGTAATCCCGCAATTGCGGATTGCGGGAGTTTTGTTTTTCATTTTTTTTGGAATGTTGTCATCCCGTAACCCGCAAATTGCAGATTGTGGGAAGGCCTTGTAAATAGTTTTTAAACTTTTTGTTCCACAACTGGCAACCTGCAATTGAGGATTACAGATTGCGGAAAAGTGGATTGAATAATAAAATTGCGTTGTGTGTTTCCGCAACCCGTAACCCGCAATTGCGGATTGCGGAAAGATTATTTTGTTTTGAAAAGGAGTTGTTTGCGTTCCCACAACCCGCAATTGCGGATTACGAAAACTCTTTTGTTCGTTGGTTTTCTAAGTTGCAACCCCGCAACCCGCAACCCGCAATTTTGGATTGCGGATTGCAGGAAGAATGTACATAGTTGCAAAATAAACCCCCACAAATTTACCCCGCATACCGCGAGATTTGATCTCGGCCGCTTATTCGTCTCAATCCTACGGCCTAGATTTTACTCCCCAAAAATTGTTAAATATACGTTTTTTTCTATTTTTACTTATCATTTTCATTTTTGGATAATTACCTTGCTGAGTGGATTTTCACTGCGAATTCTACTAGGGGTCGTTTTCACCATTTCCAGTTAATTCAGGTTGGTTTTCCTGTCATTTTCGCATTCTGTTGTTTACAGTTTTTGCTGTTTGTGAATTAGTTTTGATTTTGTGTTTTTCTATTTATCAGAATTATCCAATCTTTCAAAATGTCACAGAATACTCGATCCAAGACTTATCACAAAGACCTGCTGACCAAAGACCCAAACTTTGGTATCTTCTCAGACACCGGTGACAAGATTACTAAAACCTACCAAATCGGCTGGTCCAAAATCTACTCAATTTTTGATAATGATGACATATGAGACATCCATAATGACCAGCTTACATATGAGAGAATTAGGGATTCCTAGCTTCATTCCATTGCTTCCAGACCCTCTATCCTTCCTTATACTGATGTGGTTAAATGGATTGTGGACCACGCTAACCCTAAAGACCGGTCTTTCAATGATAGCGCAGGGTCATAATTGGCTACTTTCTGCCCTGAGGTTTTCATCAGAGCCTATGCTCTTAAACCGGCTGTGCAACCCCTTAACGCTGAATTCGTAGAATCTTCTAATACCAGGTATAATATTAACGAAATGCTAAAGTCATGGATGAATAAACCTAACAGTTTTGTGCCTAGGGATGATAACCTATACCTAGTGTCTTGGTTTAGAGAACCTTATTCCCTATTGGAAATCATGCTATGCAGACTGTATGGTCTCCTAAATTGTTTGGTATTTAAAGATAAATGGGCTCCTATAGCCCATCATGTCCTAGCAACTGGTGAGTCTTTCCCTTGGGTGTCTATCTTGTCATTTGAACTCAAGACAACCATTCAAACATATCAGCAAGCACCGGCTCTAAGGAAGCCACATTTCTTCTTTTTAGCTTTTGTCATCGATGTATTTTGCACAGAATTTCAATATCCCAACATGGGATGGCTTTGAATTCCATCAGACCCTCCTGTCCATATTTACCATTTTGCTTAGTGGGAAATCAATTACATTCCTTTGATATATGGCATTTGTGACCACTTCCTTGGAAGTATTTATCTTAAAATATTCAAAGAACATGCTCCTGCTTTCTCAGATGATGCAAGAACCTTCATTACTACAATTGGTGATTGGTATGTGGGTGAATCCTTCTCATATGTTAGAGTTTGGGGAAGCGGCACTGTCCATTTGCTACCCAGGATAGTCCAGACAGGTTGGTCATTGAAGAAGTTTCATATCAAACTGTTACTGATGGTGTGTATAAAAGGCTCATCGGTCCTAAAATGACAGGATGGCATAAGTTCCCCTTGAATCTTGGGCCATTGGATATCCCAAGTTCAACTTGGTATACAGTGTTGGGTGATAAAAATGTCTTCTTTGAAATTGGGCTATGCTTCCAAAAGAAGACATGATCCTAAGGGATTTCTTGATGCTCATTTCAAGAAAAATCATGTGAAGATGGGTTATGTTCATGAAGAAGTTCCTGATGACTCCATCTATCAGGGAGTAAACACCTTTTCTAAAGTCTTGGCTAGGGATAAGAGTAGAGATGAGCAGAACCAAATCATGCAATATCAACAGGAACTCAAAACCAGAGTTTTGAGTTACAGGGAAATGGAACTAAAACTCGTTGAGCAAACAAGAAAGGATAGAGAGGAAAGGGAAGCTCAGAAAGCAGTTGTTCCACTAATGCTAACCTGTAGTCAAGGAGATAAAGGCAAAGGCCTAATGGGAGATCCTCCTAAGCTGAAAAATGATGATGAATTTAAAGAATTAACGCAAGCATATCAACAATTAAAGCAGGAACTAGCAAAGATGACTTTGATGTTGGACACCCAAGTAGTTGCAGCTGCTAATCCTACTGCTGATGTTCAAGTCACTCCTGCAGTTACCCAGATTAGTGATGATCAAGTGATGGCTAAGACTAAATCAACTAAAAGGAAGAAAACTCAGGCTTCTGCATCTCAAATCCCTACCTTAGACATTATTGAGAGTGATGTTGAAGATGAGGTACACCCTTCTATTCCTGTGATTGAAGAAGTAACTGAAAATTCTCAAACAGTTACAGATTTATTGAATTCTATTGAAATGGATGACTCTATCCCAGATCAACAGATCCTTGAAACCACTTCTGATGCTGATACCACAACCTCAACACTTCTTCTTTCATCTATTCAAATTCTTTCAACCTTATCATCCGGGGAAACAATACCACCTACCATATCCCAGTTATTTCATATAGTGACTTCCATCACTCCCCCATTTCCAGCTAGATTAGTTCCACGTCCCATTTTTCCATCTACTATCACAGAGATCCAGTCTTCGACTATCCATCTGCAATCATCTCCATCCATTTTATCACCACTAGCTACTGATGAGCAAACTCCAATTCCTCCTTCTCCATCACCAGCTATTGACATCCATATTCCACTTTTTGAAGCTTTCACTTCAGTTCCTTCCCCAATTTCTATACCACCAGCCATTCAAAATATCCCTTCCTCCCCAACTACTTCTCGAGTCACTATGTCTATGCCCAGTTCCACTGTCACTTAGACATACCCATTGGTTTCAACAGTAAATGTGACTACATCATTTACTGAATTGCTAGCTGAGTTTGAAGAAGATATTGTAGTCCCTCTTGGGGATTATTTCTACAATAAGGCATCTAAGGCAGTGATGAGAAAATTTAAGAAGAGAAGCAGGGATTAAGATGGATTGGAGGCACACACCCCTAATCAAATAATTTGGGCTAAGCAATCAGATGATGTCCAAAAGGAAGCATTAGATACAGCTGCAGCTATGGGTGCATTTGCAAGTGAAAACTTTGATTCAGTGACAACACTGAATAGGGAGATTGATTTGAAGAAAGAAGAGTTGAAGAAGCTTGAAGAGAAATTGGCCAAAACCAATGAGGAGCATGAATATTATGTTAGTGATATCAGAAAGGTGTTTGAATATAGGTTTGAAGATTTGCAGCTGAAGAATACCTCTCTCCAAACTCAATTACATGATGCACAAGTTGTGAATGCTACCAATACACAAAGGATAGCTGCGCTTGAGAAACAATGTGAGGATGCAACTGCAAGTGCAGCCTCCTCTGCCTTCTATAGGTTTTCCCAGATGGAGTTTAAAGACTTGGCCATTGATGTCAATGAAGAACACTACAAACTGATAATTGAAATATTTGGCACTCTCGATGAAATTCAAGAGACTCACATTTCTTTTGGCAAGATGTCTGTTATTCTTGATGGGAAGACAACCAAGAGACAACAAGCCTCTAAGGCCAAAGATGATATTGTGGAATGGAAGAGGTATATAAAGGATAAACCAGAGGACATTCCTGTCCTTAGTAGTCTTCAGCTCAAAAAAATCAAAACTGTGTTGCGTGCTTGGAATGATTTCAATTATATGGTTGAAGATACTATTCAGAAAGCGCAGACTATTTGTGGAAGGAGGTGGTATGATGTTGACAACATCATGGAAACGTTGCAGTTCCCTACCATGGATCTTATTGAAAGCGCTTGTCCACCTAAATTGGTGATTGAATAGGTTGAATGCCGATGTAGGGAAGCCAAAGAGAAGATTCAACACCTCGAGCATATCAAAATTGAAGATGTGGATCAGTTAATTAGGCAACCTGTTGCCATGGAGGGAAAGATCCACATTTTTATCCGTATTTGGCATAAGTTGGTTAAAAATGAGATTCAAAGTTTTACGTGTGATGCCTAGTTGGGGCTTGAGTCAGCAAATTATCCAAATATAGATGAATTGTTATAAATTCGAGCCAAGTGGCAAGCTTTTCTAGGCCATTAGTCTAGTTTGAATTTTGTAATCCCTATTTTATGGAAATTTACTCTTTTGTATTATTTTTGTAATCATTATTTAAAGGGTAGATTTGTTGTAGGCTAGGAGGATGGAATTTGGAGGATAAAATCAGAAAAAGAGACTGGGGATACTCTGGTTAATGCAGAGCTTGTAATTTCTTGCAAACTTTCAGTAATACAGTAATGTTATTCTCTTGGATCTTCTTTTGTCTATTAATCAAATTTCTTTGATAAATGTTGATTTTCACTTCAGGTTGCTTATCAATACTGTTTACTCTTTGCAATTCATAAATACATTGATCTATAGTTTTGATTTCTCTTTTCTTAAGATCTGTGTATCTTTAAATGTTTTAAGAGAATTTATTCAATTAAAATGTTTATCTATTTCTGCAAATGGTTCACAGAAACTCATAAATTATGTTAATTTTTCAATTGACATATCAGTCACAGGTTAATCTTGAATGTACCTAAACCCTTAATTTGCCATGAGTTAATTTCAATTGGTTGGTTGTAACTTGAGCACATAAGTAACTAATCTCCTTTACATTTCTGTTAAGTTGGTGAGCATACTTATCTATTTCCACAAGCTAATATGCACATAAACAAGATACCTTATTAGAATAGGATCAACTTAGATTAGGTTTCCTTCTAGGTAGATGCTTTAGACTCAAAACACTTTGTTTTCCTTCACAGGAGGACAGATCCATTCAGGATCAAAACCATAAGTTCCAGTGGAGGCCTTTGTATCTATGGGAGATTACTAGTCCAAATAGGCTGGGGATAGAATTGTCCTTGCGTAGGACCTTTTGAATCCTTTCAGTCTGGTTTTTCCCCCTCTGTTGTTAGCCTTGGGATCCATTCCAAAAACCTACACATCTGAGGCCTCAACACCAAGGAAAATGTGAAGTAGAGATCTGGGTATGATGCACTATTTTCTAGGCATGGAGGTGTGGCAGAGTGTGGATGGAATCTTCCTTGGACAAGGGAAGTATGCAGTAGAGATCCTGAAGAGGTTCAGGATGATAGACTGTAAGGCCATTGCCACACCTATGGCATCGAACTTGAAGCTATTGAGTGATGCTTCATCAGATTTGGTTGATGCAATGATGTATCGTCAGATGGTTGGGTCCTTGATGTACTTGATGAATTTTAGACCAGATATTTTCTTTGTTGTGAACACACTGAGCCAGTTCCTGATGGATTCGGTACATGTTCACTTGATTGCTGCAAAGCATATTTTGAGGTACCTGAAGGGTATGGTTGATTATGGGCTCAAGTATGATGCAAATCAAAAGATTAACCTGGAGGGTTATGTTGATTCGGATTGGACAGGCAGTGCCATTGATAGGAAGAGAACTTCGGAGTGCTGCTTCACTATGGGATTAGGTGGGATCTCTTGATTTAGCAGGAAGCAGTCCTGCATGGCACTGAGTACAGCTAAAGCATAGTATGTCACAGCTTATTCGACTAGTTGTGAGGCAGTATGGTTGAGGAAGATACTGTTTGATTTGTTTGATCTCCAGTATGTTGCAATAGACGAGCAGATAGCCGATGTATTGACCAAGCCGCTGGCCAGAGTGAAGTTTGAGTACATCAAAGAGAAGCTTGGCGTACTTGATATCGAGGTTCCTTCCAAGGGGAAGTGATGAGTCCGGAAGACGCAGATGCACATGGGATTTTCCGACATGGTGGTAGGTTGGTCCTCCCATGGTCATTGATGTAATTGTTGGGATTTTCTGACATGGTGGTAGGTTTGTCCTCCCATGGTTGTTGATGTAATTGTCGGGCCTTTCCGACATGGTGGTGGTAATTTGGTCCTCCCATGTGCGTTGATGTAAGTGTAGAGCGTTTCCGACATGGTGGTAGGTTGGTCCTTCCATGTGCATTGATGTAAGTGCATAGCCTTTCCGACATGGCGGTAGGTTGGTCCTCCCATGTGCATTGATGTAAGTGCCGATCCTTTCTTGAATGGTGGTAGATTTGTTCTCCCATGTCGGTTGATGTAAGTGCTGTGTGATGTGCATTTGGGCTGTGCTTTGTTGACAATGAGACGATCTGAAAATGATGAGGTCACAGTAGGGTAAACAGGTTTTGCGTAGGCATATAATCAGTCCTAGGATGCTCCTTCAGGTTTTGCAGTGTGTTGATGCCTCGAAAATCGCTGCATCATTCAGTAAGGGATTCTCCCTAGTAAGTGATCCAACTAGATCACTCACTATTTGGTGTGGGGAATCCATCTGGTTAACGGTTCCGGCTACCGTGGGTTTTAAAGATTTCTTTGTTTTACCATTTGTGGCTCGATCCACCGGTTATATATTTTGTGGTTTAATATGATATGCACATGACCTAAATTAAATGCATGTGGGAAGCAAATCTATGCTAATCTAATTTAATCTAAATTATCCTATCCTTATAAGGAGCAGATTTAAAGAATGAGTAATAAAATGGAAAATACACCCATTAATTCCACAGGTAGCTGTTAAATTGAAAGGAGCATTTAAAGCAGAAATACAAATTATCCAAGATAGCTCAGATTAATATAAGCATTCAATTACCCATTTAACACATAAATTTTGCAAAGAACATGGAATCATTCACAACAAATAATTAATTCATAAGATCCAGGAAAGATCTCAAAGGTAATGTGTGAAAATACAGAAATAGTTCAGCAATTAATCAACAAGACTCCAAGCAAAACGTTGTGCTAGCTTCCACAGGCCAAATCGATTTCTCTATTCATCTAGCAAACATAGTTCATTTACAGGACATAAAAAACTTTCACCTGCCAAAAGTCCTTTCTACCTTCTTCTTATCAGCCTTATATAGCTTTACAAAATGGGCCAAAAGTTGCCACCTATACCCTAACCGTTTCTATTCTTCTAATTTGTCTTGTAGTGGTGACATTACAAAAAAACGAATATCTCAAATAACTTTACAAAAACGGGAGCACAAGTCCTTTTAAAATTACAAAGGTATATGCATAAACTATTAGCCTAAGAGTCACGTTGATGAAGGTAAGTTATCTCTGAGTTGGCGTGTTGGGCGACTCGTTTCTGGGACTGCTGGGGCTTCTTCTATCACTACTGCAATAGCTGGGGCACTTTCTGATGTGGTTGCTTGACTGGCTGCCAACGTCCTATCTACTTCTGCAATGTAATTTCCCCACTGATTTGTTTATTTAACTATATTCATTCCCACCAGGGGAATCATAAATCTGAGGGACACTCTTTGCTTAGCGAGTTCTTCTGCTAAAACAATTATTTCTGCCATTGTGGCCTTGAGAATTTCTTCTAGGCGGTTCTTATGAATAGCTGCTTCACTGAGAAATTGGTGCAGGTCTTCTGAAGTCAAGACATCTAGATTTTGCACATACTCATTCTTTTCCTTGAGTTCTTCACTTAACTTAGATAAACGTTGTGCTTTATCCAGGAATTCTTCTAAATTTGGAGGCATGGCTATATGACAACTTTCTTGTGTGGTTCGTACTTGGGAATACAAATTCTTGCACCGCTCATAAGTAGCTGAGGTCATAGCGGCGAACTTTACTCCGCAATCCTTAGAATAATCTAGGGTGCGTATATCTTCCCTATACTCAACGACCGACTTAAGGGGAATATTTGCCGGGAACTCTAATTTCCCTTCCCTCCATTCAATGTGTTTTTTAATTTCTCCCCTGATGTGTGTGTGCTTCTTCCTGACCCGAGTGGCTTCAACATTGATTTCCTTAACCTGGGCCATTATTGCTTTTAGGTTGTATATTTCCTCTTATAGAAGCTCTTGTACGCCATAGGTCTCTCTTACTATTTCACAGGCTTGCTCGTGGAAGGGGCTAATGTCTCCCATTCTGCTGTTGGACAGCTTTAATTCTTGTTCTAATATTTCATTGTGTTCTTTAAGGTCAACAATCTCTTGAATGTTGTCAAACTTCTCTGATTCAAGCCTCAAATTTTTTCCTTCAAGCTCTCCCTTTTCTTCCTCTAACATCCTTACTTGTATTGCCAGAGCTCTCCTATCAGCTTCCAGTTGTTGGAGAGTTTCTTTTAACTCTTCCTTTTGAGATGTGAGGGCATCATTCTTCTCGATCATCAAATTTGTATAGTTCTGTTATTTAACTAAAGCTTCCTGTAGCTGACGTGCTTTCTCCTTTTCTTCACTCAATTTATCCCCTAGTGTGTTGACATTGTCTGCGGTTGCTGTAACAGTGGCTACGGAGATGGATGCTAGGATTTTAGTAGCTTCTTCTGTGTTTCGCATGACCGTAGTCTCGTGTGTAGTGACGATGTCTAGCCGAAAAGGTCTTTTCAATTTGGACCCTGTCTCTTTGACAATGGTTTTCCTCTTCTTGTTGTAAGAGAAATTTACCCAATTAGAGATTGTATTCCCTTTGTAGGGTGTAAAAGGGACAATGGGGAAATCTCTTATGGGGGAACCCATATCTAAATTTTGCAGGTCTGGGATTTTGGGATCAATATCCTCTTGAGACTTCTTTTCTTCCTCTTCTTTCTTTCGTGCCTCTTCCTCCTTCTCCCTTCTTAATGCATCATGTCGTTCTTGCTCCGCAATCCTTTCCACTCTAATTCTCTCTTGCTCTTCTTTCCTCCTTGCCTCAACTTCAGTTGCTTGGATTCTCAAATTCTCCTCTTCTACACGTTTATCTTCTTCAATTTTCTTTGCCTATTCCAGGAGCCTTTCTTCTTCTATGGCATCCTTTTCTCTTTGTGAACCTGTTTTCCCCACAACATTAGAGCTCGAGCTAGCCCCTTCTTTTCCTATTTGGAAAATTTTTAGCTCATTCATATTGCTGATCCCCCTATATGCTTCCTCTTGTGGATCAAAAAAGTTGGCATACTCATAGGGAGTGGAGAGTTCTTTGCAATGCTGTGCAATTTTGCCCTGTCGATCATTCCTGTGAAAAATCCTTTCTCCAAAATGAAAGCTCCTCAATTCTGCGACAAACTCTTTTACGGTTGCAATTCCTGAAAACTTGTAGGCCCCGACATAGAAGGGTAAGGGTGGAAAAGTAGCCTTCTTGGCCTTATACAAGGTATTACCCATTCCATCAATGAATACCTGCCTTACCATCTCCTTGTGGACTATATAATCCGTAGCGTATCTTGGTAGAATATACGGGGTTTTGGATCCTCTGTACATCCTTATGTAGGTACCTTCTGGAGAAAAATAGAAATCATCATATTTCTCCAAAGCTTCCATGGTGTTCTCAGACAGGCAGTTGGGTTCTTTATAGAATATTAATTGATAAAGGGGCATGATGAACTCCCCGCAGATGAGCTTGTAATCCCTCTTGTAATTTTGGGCCCGAAAGATCTTGTAGGTGATGAACACTGAGCCTTCTGCCGAGTTCCATATGCATCCCAACTTGGGGAAAGGACATTTTTCCACAATACAATCTATGAGGTATGAAGCCATATAAAATTCTGCTTTTCTTTCTACTAACCCTTATTTAGCCACTGTTATTGCTTATGATAGGCTGTCTGAGAGAATATCAACCCAATTGAAGATTGTCCCTTTGAAAGCCACATAGTGGATAATAGGGACCCATTGTAGCACAAACATTGTCCCATTAGGTCTCCCAAAGATTCTGCTTAACATGAGAGCAATCAGTCTAAAAGGATGTCTCAGATTCTGAACTTCATACTCCTCGCTGTCTTTTCTCCTGATTTGCTTTCCTGCAATTAACATCCTTCTTGCCATGTCTAAATTATCCATATGGATTCCTTCCAACCATGCATCATCAAGCCGCTGCTGTGCTTTGGGTAATTTGTAAGCCGTTGAGATATAAGACGGGTGAAACGAAGCAAAGGCCTTTCCCATGCTATCTTCTATGACTCTTGTCTCGGTGTTCGCATGTTGCAACACCCATGTAATTACTTCTGAGCATGGGAAGAGTTTTGGACATGTGGCCGCCTTGGATATACAGGAGTTCCGGATGTTTTGATATAAACATTCCTCTTCCAGAAGATCCTCAGGGAAGTCCTGATCTCTTATCATGCGATAAATATCTCCCCATTTTACTTCTGGAGGTACACCTGTAGTGCATTTGGTATCCTAGAACGTTGTTTCTAATCTTGTACTCTCATCAACCGCCTTTGATTTCCTCTTGCCACCTTTAGCCATTTTGAAAATCCTGTTCAACAGTTAAACATGAATGAGCATGTATGACACGATGTTGATAGCTCAAACTAGTGTCTTTTTGATAATATCTTCATTTCAACCAAAACTTAAAAAAAAACGTTTCTTCTTCATATACCAGTTTATAATCTTGTGAAAGCCTTAATTAAGTTGTCTTTGTGGTTTCTATTGTGATTAGGAATCATGACAGTAAAATAGGTAAGGGATGATCTAGGTACTTTAGTCTTTGGATACCAAATACTGACCGGTTTGTTAGCGTGGGAGGCGTAAATTTTATAAGTGCAGAGACACCTGCGATTAGGTGCGAGGAAAGGCAGAAAAGGCCTAGTAGGCGACGAGTAGATGCATCATCCTATTAATTAGTTTAAAATGTGGGGACCTTGGACCTTTTACGTCTATGCCCAACACAACGTCTCTTATATTGGGAGCGATACATCGTCCAAGATTATGGAGAACAAAGTCCATTGCACTTAATGATAGAAGGAGAGCTACCGTAGTAACGGAACGACCTTGCATCATCCAAATGGCCTTGGAATTTAACCGTGACTAAGAAGAAATGACTAGGCAGGACGGTATTCTAGGTCAGGTGAATAACGGGTTGACGATAAGCACAAATGTTTCGGAAAAAAATGCCATGGCTAGAAAGAACGAAATGAAATGACGAATCATACCATTTTTTAAGTAGGAGCATACATCTTAACAGGGCCTACGAATGTACTTACCTGGAAGTGATGGCGCGGTGCCCATGTTTTGCCGAAGGGTCTGTGAATCCGCGCCTTCAAGCGACGATGGACGTGCTTTGCGGTTCAAATGGAACGAAAATCAGTCCGGGTGATGAATAATAATGAATTGTTAACGGTGTTCACCCCATATATTCACTTTGGCATGTGCAAACCATTAATATGGTAGTTTCATTAATTAAAATGGGACTTAAGGCTGTGTACGGCTGGGTCAAATCGAACCTTTTCCAATAAATATGACCATCACAATCGTAACAGTTAGGTTAAGGCTTCCGCCTCCTGTGGAAAGAAACGCCGAGTTTTGCCCACCGTTGCAGGAGAATTGTTCGAATGCTTCCATAGAGGAGCCGTCTGCCGTGGAAAACTTACTTGAATTCATCCGCTTTCGCAGGAGAGTTAGCCGAGTTCCTCTGATTTATGTGCCAACGCTTGTCGAAGCGGAAATGATAGATGAGTCTTTTCACGAATAACTTGTTGATGCGCTTCCGATGCTTGCGGAAGAGTTAGATGAAAGCTTCCGCCATTGCGGAAAGACTTGATGAATTCGTTCCGTTGCGGGCTCGCTTTATCAAAAGCTTCGCCCTTTCGGAGACTTTAAGGTAACTTTTTTTCCATGGGTCTGACTTAGCCATTTATTTCCATGGTTTCGGAAGGCTTGAACTAACTCTTCCACCATGGCGACAAGATTAGCCCGAAGCTTCTGCCGTTGCAGCTAAAAATCCTGAGTTTTACTTAGGCAAAAACACAACTTCAAAAGAAAACTTAAGGCAAGTTGAGATTCCTTTTAAGGAAAAAATAAGGGAAAGATTTATGATATTTGGATGACCTTAGGCAGATTTTTATTTAAAAAAAATAGAAACAGAGGAGGCGCCCAAAATATTTTTTCAAAAAATTAAGGGGGGTTGTTGTACCAACAACAAATGGCGATTCGCTTGCGAACACAAATATCTGAAGCAAACTCATTTGGAAATTAAGAAACCTTCAAAGTGATACCCAGATGTCTCCGCAGTTCAGTTTCAAAGAATGCATTGATCACTCTTACCCTGATGGTGATAAAAAAGGGGGGAAGGTATTGTTGACTCAGTTTTCTTTAAAACTCTCTAAGGTCCGAATTGTGGGATTTTTAAAAGAAAACTGCCTTTCAGAAGTTAAATAGTATAGGACTCCACAGGATCGTGACAAAATCTCACAGGGACATTCATTTCTTCCTCATTCCCACGCTTTTACATCCCTTTTAGATGCTTCTTTAATTTCTGACTTTTAGCCATTTTGAGCCTTCCAGAAATAAGTTTCTCCTACTTTCAACGTCTTGATATAAGTTCTTCAATCCAAAATGTCCTTTTGTGTGAACAGAAGATTTGATTTCTTGATTCACGGATGGAGAAGAACTTTTGCTGGGCTGATTTATTAGACAGCTCCCTTCAGCTTTCTTGAGCTTACTTTTATTTCTCGACCATGCTTTAATTGAGGCGAGAATTTCTGGAAGCCAGACTCTTTGAGATACGCCTTTTGGATTTATTTGTAGCATGGGATCATTTAAATACCATGTATTTGTGAGACATGTTTCCTTTCCATGGGTCCTTCCATACTTAACTTCTTGAGACAACCGCTGATGTTAAAGTGAATGGGCCATAAGATAGTCAAAAGGAAATACAGAATCGGAGCTATTTGACAAGGGTTATTTTGACCAACAAGAAAGAGGATCACTGCATTCTAGGAGACTGATCATTGAAGACGAAGTTACAAATATGCATATCTTTATTGATGGGCTTCTTACGACCATCCTACTGAGTTCTCTGGAGTCTTCTTCATTCATCTACACCATAATTGGAGTTTGGCTTTATTTCAAGTAACGAACCTAAAAACTTAATCAAAAAGGAAAATGAAACAAAAATAAAAGAAAATGGATTAAACTGACTAGCAAACCAAAGGTAGTCAAAACAAAAGAAAAGAAAAGACAAATCAAAACAAAGAAGCAGAGCTTTATTTATGTACAAGAACCTTTCAGAAATCACACAAAGTATTGTTTTAGGGCGAGGCCATTGAGAGGGAGGTTCAGTTCCTCTCCTTGTAAATCTTTCACTTTATAAGTTGATGGACCAATTTTTTCAGAAATTTGATAAGGGCCAAGCTATAGGTGTTGAAACTTCGTGTGCATTCCCTTACCGTCGTGTTGGTGGTCCCATTTGAGTACCAAGTCTCCTATTTCGAAAGTTCTCTTCCCGGATTTTCTTTTATCAAACCATCATTTGACTATGTATTGATGATGATGAAACCGTTCCTTGGCCTTTTCCCGTGACTCTTCTAGTTTCAGCAGGGTATCAATCCTGGACTGTAGGGTTTGACTGCTAGAACCTCGGGAGGATTGGGCCAACCTCAAGGATGGGAGTAATATATTCGGAGGGAGAATGTCTTCTTTTCCATAGACCAGGTTGAAAAGAGAAGCTCCTAAGGCATTTTTGGGCGTTACCCTATTTTCCCATAGGGCGTGAGGGAGGGATGTGTGCCAGCTCCTTTGATTTTCGATCACGGTCTTTTTCAAGATTCGGATGAGGTTTTTATTGGTCGATTCAGCTAAACCATTTCCTTGGGGGTAGTAATTAGCTGAGTAATGTAACTTAATTCCTCTTTCATATGTGAATTCATTAATATTTATTGACGAAAAATAAGGTGCATTATCGAAAAGTAGAGAAATTGGAACCCCAAACCTGGTTATGATGTTCTCTTCCAAAAAGTTGATGACTGTATCTTTGTTAGCTTTCCGAAGGGGAATAGCTTCTGCACATCTTGTAAAATAATCCGTAGCGGTTAAAATGTACCGGTGCTACAGTGAGGAGTTAGGATTGATTTCTCCAATTATATCTATACCCCATTGCTCAAAAGGTTCAGTGATGATAACTGGCTGCAAGGGACCTATTTCCTTAGGTAGCTTTCCAGTGCTTCTTTGGCATACATCACAATTTCTGACATAGGCATGGACATCCCTGAAAAGAGTAGGCCAATAATAACTTGCTCTTAGGGTTTTGTGGGTTGTAGTGTCCCCAGAATAATGTCCTCGGACAGGTCCGTCATGTAGTTCTTTGACCACGTTAATAGTATCTTCCTTTTCTAGACATTTGAGATAAATGCCATCATAGTTCCTTCTGAAAAGTACTCCTTCAATGATCTGATAAGCTGCTGACTTAAGACGGAGGGCTCTCCTTTGCTTCGGACTCCAATGCTCTGGTAAGTAACCTGACTGTAAGTAATGTACTAGGTCTCTGTACCAAGACTCTGGGGCTGTACAAATTGGAGATACGTCTACCATATTTAGTTCAACTTCATTCCTCCAATCTAACTCTCCATCAGTTGTGTTTTGAGTAAGTAACTTACATAGACCTTGTCCTTTGATGATGCTAGCTGGCTTGAATTCTAAGTCATACTTTTGAAGAGTAGTGACCCAATTCCCTCTTCTTTCTCCTAATTGCTTTTGAACAAAAAAAGTCTTGACAACGGGATGAGGAACTATGACTTTAGTTCTATTTTTTAGAATATATGGCCTGTACTGCTTAACTGATTTGAAAACTGCATATGCTTGTTTATCTACTATGGGATAGTTTAGTTCAGCGCCTTGCAGACTAATGCTCATAAAAGAAATTGGGTATTCATCTCCTGATTCCGTATTTTGAGTAAGCACAGCTGCGAGAGAATCATCGGAAGCAAATGTATACATTATAAAATCTTTATCAAAATCTGGACTTCTTAAAGAAGGAGCATTGGCTATAGCGGTTTTGATTTCTTTGAATGCGAGCTTCTCCAAGTTCGTCCACTTAAATTGTACATTCTGCTTAACCATTTGTTGCAAAGGTTTAATGATCTGGGCAAAATCTAGCATGAACCTTTGGACAAAATTTATGGTTCCCATGAATGATTGCATAGATTTCTTGCTGTGGGGCATGGGGATCTTATTGATAACCTGAACCCTTTCTTGATCTATTGATATTCCCTCCTTGGAAATGATATGACCGAGAAGCTTTCCCTCAAGAACAAAAAAATGATTTTCTTAGGATTTAGAGAGGTACCATACTTCCTACAGTGGTCAAATATTTGTTTTAGGTGAGAAACGTGGTCTTCCCTCTTCTTGGAAAAAACTGTCACATCGTCCAAGTATACTACTACACATTGACCGCCCAATCCTCGGAAAGCAATGTCCATGGCTCGCTGAAAAGTAGCTCCTGCATTAATTAAGCCAAAAGGAATTCTTCGGTACGCGAAGGTCCCCCACTTTGTGCGAAAAGTGGTTTTGAGTCGGTCTTCCTCTGCTACTAGCACTTGGTTGTAACCAGAAAAACCATCTAGTAGGAAAAAGAGTTATGATCCTGACACCATTTGCAATATCTGTTCCATTGGGGGCACCGGATAGTTGTCTTTATCAGAATCTCTGTTCAAGTTCCATAAATCTACACACATCCTGATTTCTCCTGATTTCTTCCACACGGGGACTAGATTATCCACCCATTCAGAATGTCGTACTTTAAAAATAATCTTGGCCTCCAACAAATTTTTTAATTCCTTCTGTATTAGAGGTTCAAGTGTCGGATGCATCCTCCTTAGTTGTTGCTGGAAAGGTTTGACTCCTTCTTTCATAGGTATTACGTGTTGAATGATGTGGGTGTCATATGTCTTTAGATCATCATAGGTCCAAGTGAACACATATTTATATTGCTGGAAAAGTTTAATGAATCTACTTCTCTCTTCCTGCATACAACATTTTCCCATATTGACATACTTTGGTTCAGCTTCTGTGCCCAAGTTTATTAACTCGTATTGCAGGGTCGAGCTGTGGGTTTTGGAATTCACAGGTCTCCTGAATTTGTTTTGCAAATCGAAGAGGGCCTCTAGCGTTCTCACTCCTTTGGGCATGAAGTTGCCTTTCACTGTGTCTTTATTTTGTAGATTTGAGTCATGCTCTTCTTCCTCTATGATGGCTTCTTGAAAAGCATCTTCATTGGTTAAGAAACTAATGATCTGATCGTCGTCGTCAAATACTCTGAAATTTGTGATGTTGTCCGGAACAGAAGGCCTACAAATTAATTCAATGGAACATTTATTATTAGTGGGTACTAATCTAGAAGCAGAAGTAGCTAACAGATTAGTTGCAACATTTTGTAATCTTGGGATAGAATTGATGTTAAAAGCATCAAAACACAAGATGAAATTCCAAATTTTTACTTGATAACTCTTTAAATGCAGTGAAAGACAATGAATCGTATTTCTTATTTGCCTAACAACAATTTCAGGATCACCAAATACTTTCAAAAACTTAACATTAAGACCAATGGCTTTCTTCAAACCCTGAATGAGAGCTTCGTATTTTGCGGTGTTATTAGTACATTCAAATTCCAACCTACATGATATAAAATGTTGGTTTCTATCGGGATCAATTAAAATGCAACTGCCTTTGGATCCTTCCTGAGTTTTGGAGTCGTCAAAATAGAGAGTCCAAAAGATATTTTCTTCTCTAACTAAGTTAGTTGGATTCCTATCTAAATTAGTGACTAAGTCTACTATATTACAATCAATATCGTCATCCCATGAAAACTGAAGGAGAACAGGCTGTTTGTCTGAAATATGGCTAACTTCTTCTACTTTGTAGTTTCCATGTTCAATTTCCAAGAAGTAATTTCCTAAAACTAAAGATGAAAAAGCCACAACTTCATTTTCCCCTTCTAACTGAGCAACATTTTGTTTCATGTGCAACTCCCTTAATATCTTGATTTGATTTTGGCAATTCTGATGGGGCAGCCACATATGAGACCAATCTGTTGCAAAGTAGCTATTAAGTTTCGTAGACCAGTCCCTACTCAAAATTAGACCATATGCCTCAGGAATATTGACCACCATTATATCAATAAATTGACATACTCTAGGGTTGAATGACAACCTGATAAGTACATCCTTTAGTTCACCAATAACCTTAACAGCGGTCCTATCTAATTGAATGATTTGAGATGGGGATAAGATCGGCTATCCATTTATCTTTTTACAAATTGACAATGGCATGACATTTGAACTAGCGCCTGAGTCTACCAAACAATTATGCACATTGTGATTAAAAATATCAAAGGTTGAGAGAAAAGGAAGAGTTTGAGATTTCGATTTTCCGCCAATACTTGCTTCATTAATTTCTGGGTTTTCATCAGTGTTTTCTACTTGGACAGCTGTTTGCGGATCTATGGCTTCCATCACTTTATTCCTTTGTTGTGGTAAGCTGCACATATTGAAAATGGAAACATTAACTTTCATTTTTTTTATATCCTCGACTATATCATAGCTCATGTCACATCCCTTCAGAGTCTTTGATTGATTTTTTTCTTTGTTCAAAGGAGCTTGTGGCTGTTTAATTCTTTCTGAGTTTGGTTCTTTAGTCACCGTAGGAGAAACCACCGGGCTCGTCTTGGGTTGGGGAGGAATAACAATTATGTGCCGTCTTGGTACTTGGTTAGACCTTGCTTTGGGTGATTCAATTGCTGGTTCAATCAATGGGCCTTTACTCCTTGTAGTAATGTTAATAAATTCCATTTGTACTTTGTTTGCGAACTCTTCACAAGACAGTTCTTGTGCAGGGGTCCAATCCCAAAGAATCATCGTAGTGTTGGGGGTTGGTTCTTCACTGTCAAGAATTTGTTCTTGTTGGGGGCTCGTTTGCTTGGGCGTTTGTGCATCTAACATTTGGTTCATTACTAAGCTCATCGAGTTGATCCATTGTGGGAAGTTTTTTTTTTTTCTGAGTGTTGTTCTTGGTGAAAAGTGCAGAAGTGATCCATCCCTATTTCATTTAGATTTAGTACAGTAGAATTGTTTACCAGTGGGGTTGGCTGTCCATTTTCTTCCTTCTTTTTATAGAAAGGTTTGAAAGGTGGCCTTGAAGAGCTTGTTGCTTTATCCTTTTCTAGATCCACAATCTTATTGGAAAGTTTCTGCATCATTTTTATGACATTTTCTAAATCTAGTGCAGGTTCTTCCTTAACTCTAGTTAACAAAAAAGGATTCTTAACAGCTGCTGGTTTACCCTCTATATCTAAAGCATGTTTCGATATGCTGTCATGTTCTTCTTCTACCTTCTTGGATTCTTCAAAATTTTCTGTGAGGGTAGGTTTTTTTGTTCTCTTGACGAACATTGCGAGTAGGGATTTAAGAGCTGTTGTATAATACTCTACTAAACATTCCTCAGCGGGATTTGTTGCATCACTAAAATTATTTAACAATTTTGTGAATCTTTGGTTAAACTCTTGAACTTTCTCATTCTTTTCCATTCTCATAGACAATAATTCTTTCATGAGAGTAGCTACGATTTTCTGATTGCCATACTTTTTAAGGAAACATTTTTCAAAATCGTCCCAACTTGTTATCGAACCGGCTTGCAAACTAAAGCACCAGGAAGATACTTTGGGTTCAAAAGTATAAAGAAAGAGACGACAAACCACATCTTCGTGTTCTACATTTAAAATACTTATGGCTAAATAAAAACTTTTGAGGTGGTCTTCAACAGACATTCCCTTGCTAGGATCATACTTAGGCAAAACGTTTTTTGGGTTCTTGGGAAAGTCATGGAATGGTACGACTACATTTAATGGCCCTCTAGCTCTCCATGCAGGTACGGCCATGACTCTCGGGGAGAGCATGGTGGTGAATGCGGTGGTGATTTAAGAGGAGTATCCCTTGGAGCGTGCTGCTCTAGGTCTGTAGGGGTCTATGGTCTAATTTCGTCAAAAGGTTCGGTGATTTCTTCTAGAGATAAATCCA